>CM040124.1:44383375-44816185 GCA_022559845.1 Amorphophallus konjac
GCGGCCTCCTGACCTGGAAGGCCGAGTAACCGTCGCTCGGGAAAAGCCCAAACAGCACCCGAGCGTATCCGGTTAACATCGTCCACATCGCTCGGGAGAAGCCCAAGCGTCCCATCAGGCGGTATCCCACGCTCGGACCTCCCATGGGTGTGGTTTCTCTCAACGGGGCGTTTATCCCGGCGAAAGTCTCACTGCCGCTCGGAGGCGGGAAGCTCAACAAGATAAGGGAGAGCGAGAGTCCTTTAACTGTGGAGAACCCTCCTCCAGGACATAACGCCCCCTTGTCCCTCCAGCTACCCTACCTCCGGCCAAGAGAGTAAGCAGCTATATAAACTCTAGAAAATCCTCCAGAAAAGTAAGGTGATCCTGAGTACTCAACACCACACTCACTGGTGGAGAGCGATCTCGTGCCCCTCACTTCTCCCCCTACTGCATTCCTTCCACCTATGCTCTATCAGCTTGCTGACTTAAGCATCGGAGGGTTTTCCCCGAGGTTCCAACCCTGGGCCCCTCTGATCCGTTTCCTGCTTTGTAGATCCTCAATCGTGGTGACGACGACAAGAGCTCATCCAAGATCGTGCGGCTCAGGATCCAAAGCGAGATCACCCCTCTTCATCTGGCGCCGTCTGTAGGAAACGTACAAAGAGCGAATATGGTGCGAAAAAGTTCGTGAAAATAGAATGTCTCCTTGCCGAGATGGCAGACAAGAAGGGGGGTTGAATTGTCCCATTGCCGAGATGGCGGAGTTTAAAAACTTTCTTAACATATGTATAATTAACAACGATGATTAACAAAAACTTCAAGTGAGATTAAGACTTTCTCTCAAACTTCCTGATCTCACACGGATAGTTAATGCAACTAATCAAGGAAATTACGCTCAACACGGATAACAGAGGTAGTAGTGTGTGACAGTGTAGTGAGTTAAAAACCTATATAATGTACTTGTGAACGGAGATAGAAGAAATGACAATCACACAGGCAATCACACAAGACACATAGATTTTAAGGTGGTTCGGGACCACGACGGGCTCCCTACGTCCACCCCTCACCCAACCGGGTGAGGCTTCACTACACGCTACTTTCGTAGCAACACGGGGACGAACCCCAACCACACACACGCTGCTTCCGCAGCAATAACCACACGGGGACTGGCCCCAACACGCTGCCACCGCAACACACACACACACACATTCGGGGAACGTACCCCGGACACGACAACCACACGGAGTCGCAGCTCCGTCCACACACAACACCACACGGGGAGTGCTTCCCCACAATAAACCCACACACGCGGAGATACAACTCCGCCCACACACAAGTGCTGTTGGTTTAATGAAAAGGAAAGATATACAATAAACCCTCAAACAAATATTTATGCTGAAATGAGCAAATAGAGATGAGAGAAGAAGAATCCCCCTCAAATCTTCAATGAAATCACGTCCAAAGGAACAATGGGATGCGCCGAACGATCTATCCGGGGAGTGGAAGCTTCTACGTTCGCAAGAGACGCCCAAAGAGAACTTGTCTTCAACAACTTTGGTCGAAGGTGCATCAAATCGGCAGATGAGACTTAGTCTTAACGTCTTCCACTTCTTCTTCTTCCTCCTCCAGGTGGGGCGGCGCCCTCCTCTTCCTTTTTCCTCTTTCCCTGCAAGCAAGAATGAAGAACATAAGCTCAATGGTTATTCATCCGATGGAAATCGCAGGTTATATATAGCTAAGGAGAACTAGCAACAAGAGACATAGAACCCCATGTCAAAACCTCTCAATCCAAAACAAGAATATGGAAATGAATGATTTAGATATCCCCTAAATCTTTACACAACCCGGAGACAAAATAGAAGAATGCTTTAGAACGATAAGAGCATAAGAAAAAAAAATCAGCCTCCTTTTTGAAATGCGCCCAAGCAAGCAACGATGGAGAGAGCAGCGGCGGCTCGCCTCCGGCTTCGTGCTTGGGGTCGTGAGACGCGTTCTTTGGTGGCGTGGATCTCTTCTCCAGCAGAGTAGCACCTTCTCCTCCTCGTTCTTCTTCACCTGCAACAGATAGGGAACTATTAGCTCAAGGGGATCATCCATCCGATGGAAATTCGCAGCTGCTATATACCCAAGAAGAAACAGCAAGAAAAGAACATAAACCCCATGCATACACCCTCTCAAAACCACACCCAACCTAGGGTAGAAACACTAGGGGTAATGGGGTAAAAGGGAAAGCCAATCGGACCTTTAAACCCATGGTTCGAAACCAAACTCGGAAACCCGATCCGGACGTAGCAGACAAAGTGTCGACCTCTAGGGTCGACACTCGTATCAACGAGTTCTACCAAAAATACGAAATTCAGAATTTAGTCAAAAGTGTCGACCCATGGGGTCGACCTTTTTTTCACGAGGTTCTGTCCTGAGACAAAATCAGGACCCAGGGTAAAAAGTGTCGACCCATGGGGTCGACCTTTTTTACCGGGGGTTCTGTTTTAGTTAAAATGACATACCACAAATGAAAGTGTCGACCCCATGGGTCGACACTTTTCCTGACATGGAAAAACTCAATTAAAACACACTTGAAATACCACACTACAATCATTCAAAGTTCAAGTTTCAATCACTTGAGCACAAATGACATGGATACCCATATACAAGTCTAATTTAAACACAAATTCAATCCATTCACATTGAAGTTCAAATATCCATGTGTTCTTACCATTCCCATGAATATTTGGGTGAAAAGCTCCAACTGTACCTGTATTTTCCAGATTTGAACTATTGCTTTTCATCCACTTTAAAATCAACCTACAAGTGTGTCCTTACCACCATTACCATGATTTGAAGATTAATTCCATCTAGAACTTGCACATGTACAAATTCTCATTAATCTCAATCTCAAGGTTAGCAATTTAAATTCTCAAATCAACCCATATCATGTAAACCACTCAATGCATCCTTTCAATCTCAAACAAGGCAAGTGTCCTTCTCATACACTAAACTCATTTATGATTGAATCAAAGTTAAGTGAAAGTATATATGAATTTCAGTTCAAAACCTTTAACAGTGGCCATTCATATGACAAAGCATATAGTCTCACATGAATAAGAGAAGCTTCAAGCATGGCCACACAATAGGTTCAATGACCAAACCAAGACAATCAAATTTAGCACAAGGACTTCCAAGTTCAGTTCAATACAATTAAGTTCAGTCATAGTCAACAACCACATTCAAGGTTCTCAAAATCATCATGTCCAAGAAAACAAGGGTCAGAGTTCAGCTCAACTAAATTCATATCCAGAATAAGGAAAATTCAGTTAAGACAAATTACAGTCCATTCAAACATCAAACTCCATGGAATCAAAAGTAATGTGGGAAATTTGTTCCTGCACTTTCCAAGAGTATAAATCCATGAGAATCTTAAGGAGATGCAAGGACATCAAGGATATATATACATGAGGCTCAAATAGCCAGGGGTCGACCCATAGGGTCGACCCATCCCAAGAGGAATGAAAAATTACTTTAGACAGTCCAATGCATATTGAAATCACATCAAGCACATGTTAGGATCGGTGCGATGGATTCAGAGGGGGGGGTGAATGAATCCCTCTTACAATTTCGCTCAATTAAAAATCTAGTTCGCTAACTAGACAAAACTAGACAACCTGAAAAGCTAATCAAATCTTCTGTTGAACCAATAAGCAAATATGTGGAGCGCACCTATGCATTCATCCAGCGAAGACAGAAAAGAGCATTCAAACCACAGTGCACAAATGGTTTTTTAGGTGGTTCGGTCCTCCAGACCTACGTCCACCCCACACTCAAACCAGAGTGTGGATTCCGCTGACTCACAACTTGAACGGCTGCGCATCACAGCTTGCCTACATCAGCTGGGCCTCACAGCTTGCCATCCCGCTGAGCATCACAGCTTGCTGTCCAGAGGAGTCCACCTCTGCAATGTTGAGCATCATAGCTTGCTCCGCTGGGCAATACAGCTTAGCCGTCCGAGGTATCCACCTCACCTGCTGAGCAACACAGCTTGCTGTCCAGAGAAGCACGTTCTCTACAACGCTGGGGATTACAGCTTACCCGTCCAGTGGAATCCACCACTGCAAACCGTTGACTAACAGCTTGAAGAAAGGTAAAAGATAAAACAAGAAAATGGGAAATCACAGCAACAGAAAGCTGTATGCGATGAAACATAATATGGCTCTCAACAGAGCTGACTGGCCTAGATTTGATCCACGGTCCAGCAAAGACTAATCTTCAGACTGCTATCTTCTTCTCTCGATCTCACTGTCTCTCTTTCTTTCTCTTTCTCTTCTGCTTCTTCTCTCTTTCTCTTCTTCACTCTTTTTCTTCTTCTGGATCGTGCAGGCACTCACTACTTCTGCTCTTCTGCTTCAGCTCTCACAGCTTCGATCAGACTTCTCTTGAGGAAGAAGCTTCATATATATAGCAGCAGCAAACAGATAGGGCGTGTGGTCTCCATGATTCCCGCCCAGAGGCCTCAGTCCACGTGGCAGCATATCAGCACAGTGGTTCCACGTGTCACGATCAGGGCCATCTTCTATTCTTGGATCACGTGCATCATTAACCTCCTCGAGCAGTAGCTCTGTAATAACAGACTGTTATCAGTATAGACTTAGCTGACATGAAGAACTGAATGCATCGAGTCTGAGTCATGGCCTGTACAGACTTGATGCACTAGATGCAGTGTGCATATAAGAGAAAGTGTGTACAATGAGAAACGATGCAAGAATGTATAGACTTTGAATGATGCAGACTGGGCATGTACATACTTTGTGAATGCAAAGCTAAAGCATGTACAGACTTGTTGGTGTGTAATGCAGTATGCATATTTTAAAGTATGTACATTGAAGATGAGTGCCCTGACATGCCAAACGAATGTGTAGACTTCGCATGCAGCAATGTGCAGACTCACTCAAATGATGCACGAACACAACAGCAGGTAATGTGTAGACTCTGCTTTGAATGATGCACAATATATAGACTTGAACGCGTGCAAGCAGTGTATAGACTTTGAGCGCGTGCAATGCAGCAGCCAGCCGATGTATAGACTTGGCGTTTGTGCAGCTAGCCGTTGTATAGACTTGGCGTTATGAAGCACACAGGCTGTACAGACTTGGTCCGATGTACAGACTCGAAGCATGTGAACACGACGATGTGCAGACTTGCTAGTGTATAGACTTGGTGAGCATGCAGCACCCAATGTATAGACTTGCCAAGGGAATGTATAGACTTGGCAAGTGATACAATGTTCAAACGGGATGTGCAGACATTGTAGCATGCAATGTATAGACTTGACCGATGCATAGAGACGCTAAGTGAGACGCTAGACGCTGTACAGACTTTGAGTGAATGCATGCTGCAATGTATAGACTTGACCGATGCGTAGAGACGCTAAGTGAGACGGTGCATGCGATGGGATGTACAAACTTAGCATGAGACACTAAGTGAGAAGGAGCAATGTATAGACTTAGCGTATGCATGAAGAGCACTGGCTGTACAGACATGAAATAACGCATGGACTATGCACATGCATGAAGAGCCTTGTCGATGTATAGACTTGATAATGCAATCTAGGGCGATGTACAGACTTGACTAATGCAATCTAGGCAAAACTCTGTACAGACTATATATGCATGAAGAACACTGGCTCTGGCTGTATAGACTTGATCGAATGAATCAACCGGAGGTTGTACAGACTAGCCACTAAGGAATGTGCAGACATGCACACATGCACAATGAACTACAGCATAAACATATCAGTAGAGAAGCAATGCACCGATGCTATGCACAGACCTTAAATCATGCACAAAATAATTTATGCACATCAGCTAAAACATCATCAAGGCATAAGGCATACAGATCAAGCTCTCAATTGAAGATTAACCAAGTGATGACACTAATGTTGCTATCATCAAAACATCACTGCATCATCAAGGCACAAGGGGCACAACAATCTCCCCCTTTTTGATGATGGCAACACAATGAGTCACACAGACTCAGCAAACAATTCTCCCCCTTTGACACAATCAAAAAGGAAATGGTTTGCGAGTGGAATGAAAGACATGTATGAAATCTGATACCAATTCTCCCCCTTAGAAACATGCAGAATGAGTACTGAAGAATAAAATATAAGAACTCCCCCTATCAACATGCATGATTGACTACTCTCCCCTTAAATGCAGATGACCCATAACTCTAATAAATCAATCTGAAATCTGTCATTACAAATAATCTGAACTCTGGTTGTGGCACCTCACATATGCATGAACATAATGAAACAGGTGGAAAGTCCACAGAACCAGAACTGGTTGCAAAATAAGATAGAAGATTCCAACAGTGTGGAGAGGAGTACATCTCAGGAATCAATCAGTCAACTGATAAGAGAGGATTGTCAATACAGTTCCTGTTGAGCAAGTTGTCAGAGGTGAGTCAGATCATGAGGGATTTTAAGGCATGCACAACTACAATGAGTCTTAACATGAATAGACTCTCCTATCATAGAGGGTTATGAATTGGCAACTTGACCAACCTGATTTAATTATGATGTATACCAAATTTGTCAATTAAAAGTAATACTTATATCTGAATTCAAGTTTTAATAAAGGTGAACCAAATAATCAGATGACACTCATGACCGCTCATCTTCATCTTACACACAAGATCTCAATGACTCTTTTAAGAGTTACACAGATTAGTATTGATGTTAAACACTTTTTACAAGAACATGAGTTGACAGAATTTTTAATATATTTTCATTTGAAGCACATTATATTTTTCCTGAGTAATTTAAGTTGATTAACACCTTTTTACATGAGGCACAACACGTCTCAGGTGAAGTGACCCAGTTACTCAGTGTGATAACTGTCATTGCCTCTCAACATTGAGACCAGAGTTAGCAATAGAAATATCTTTTTACATGAGGAGACACCTTGATCAGAGGCCAGACTCCCCAGTTACTCGACACAAATATGCCATTGCTCTGTCAGGTTTTTCGATAAATTTTTATCAGAGATAACTATGGCACCTCATGACATAAGTTACTTTATTTCATTGATAAAGAACCCAGTTTCTCAGTGACCGAGTCATTGCTCTGAATTCACAATTTTTCATTTAGTCAACATTTTTCAAGTTAATGTTTAACCACAGTACTCACTCTATGTATCTCTACCAAAGTAGCCTTGATTTCAAATTTTTAGATATCAGATGAGAGAGTCTAAGGTTTACATGACACATTTGGTTAACGTTTATTAAACCTTATCATTCAGATATTTTTAAAGCATTTAAATGTAAATCTGAGAATACATAAATCTTATATCAGTCTGATTTAGTGGTTATTCTTAAACCTACATGATAGAAATTTCTACATGATTCAGACTGAATTGTATGGCCTGCAGCTTGAGTTCCTCAGATCAGATCAAAAAAAAATTTAGCTGACCAACTAATCAACAGTAGAACCAAATCAGTCACACCAGCTAAGAGATATATGAAGGATGAGTATAAGCTGGTGGAAGAGTCAATCACCAATAGAGAAGAGCATTAGAAGAGAGTTTATCAATAAACAGTAGCTGAGTCTGGAATACAGACTGATCAACTGTTTTGGTGAAGACAGTAGAGAATTCAATTGAACAACACATAGGCAAGAGAATGGATCAGATTACTAGACAAAAGGAGTTCATGAGGTGAAGAAGAGATGAAATAGGAATGCTCCCCCTGTCTAAATGCAATGGAATATCTTTTTAGGTTTTTCAAAATTTTATGACATGCACTACTCTTCATATGTGCAGTATGCAACAAATCTGATAAGGAGAGCATGATGACCAAGCGACAGCAGGCAAGCTCCCCCTGACAAAATGCATGATATGCAATGAAGGCACAACAATATGCACTGTGAACATGAGATGCACCGACTATATGCAAGACATGCAGCTACCTATACTCGGTGCAATACATGCATTGACTTGAAATGTCAACTATGCAAAGCATGCGTATGACATTCAGCTATGCAGAATGATTATACAAACATCATAGCATTCTTTATTCAGAGATCATAATGCGAGAGCAATCAACTTTTCAAGATAAATCAATTTAGCATAGACAGATTATTATGATATGCGATCATCTAAAGGGCAGAGAATGTCAGAGAATAGAATTTAACACAGGTTTTCAGAACTTACTTGAGTGGTGCACTCCTGGGGGTTTCACTTTTGAGTGCCTTGGATTATTAACCCCTTTATTCATCAGCTTCCAAGGCACACCTGCAAGATAAAATCAATTTACGAATTTGGGGACCCAAAGACTTTTGGGTCTTATTAGTTGAGTGACACCTCTGACAGGTGCACTCCAGGGTTTCCAAGTCTTCCTATCATCAAAATTCAAATCATGGCAGTTATTCATGATATGTCCTTTTCTCCCACAATAATGACAATTAATGGCAGAGTTCAAATTCCTTTTGACAGGATGAACATGAAATTTTTGTGAGTGGACATTCGTTAAGATATTTCTACCATGCAAATTGGTATTCATTTTAACATGCCAACACTTAAAGGCTCGATGGCCAACTTTACCATATTCAAAACATACAGGAGTTTTTGTATTAAAGACAGTTTTGTTCTCAAGGATATTCTCAGGTTTTGAACTCCTTTTTCCTCCCTGGGCATGCCAGCATTGAGCTGCAACATGGCCCAGCTTCCCAAACTGGAAGCAATGGATCTTCTTCTTCTTATTGAATGCATGGGGTTTTTCAAGAATAATCTTTGCACTCAATTCATCTTGAACCATTATTCTACATTCATGCATATGATGACCAGATATGCCACAGTAATGACATGAGCTGATTCTTGTGTGTGCATGTGACTGGATGGGGAAATATTTTGTACTATACACTTGATCATGAGGTCTAACAGAGTTAGAAAAGGCCTTAACAGCAATAGATGAGAGTTTGGTTTTCCTTCTACTTCCAGCCTTTTCCTGATTACTTTCATTCTTCAAATTTTTATCCTTATTTTCAGTTCTCTGAGCAGTGAATTGGAAGACTGATGAAGTAGAAGCTTTATCTTGTTCTGAGCTTTTAAAAAAATATTTTTCATTTGATTCCCATCAACCTTCTTCGTAACTGAAATGTAACCCAATCCCTCTTTCTGAAAGTTTACATTGATTCTAAGCACTTTATTCAAGTTTTCCTTTCCTTTCACAAATTTAGACATAGAAGCTTTTAGATCATCAATTTCAGTTTGCAATAACACAATGTCATCTTCACATGAGATTATTTGATTATGCACCATCATTGAGTCTTTTCAAATTTTCATTTTCCTGCAATATCTTCAAATTGTCATTAGCTTCTTTGTCAATCAAAATAGCCTTACCTTTTTCAATGTCCATCAGCTTTTCAGAAAGCACAATGTTCAAAACCATCAGTTTCTTGTTTTGATCTTTCAACATTTTATTTTCATCAATCAAATTATTTTGATCCACAGTTTTCAGATCCTCATTCAAATTCTGTTTAGACATTTCTAGCTCAGAATTCCTATTCTTCAATTCTTCTAATTTTTCTTTCAAAGAGTCAATTTGTTGTTCCTACATTTTCAGTTCGGATTGAAGACCGTTATTCAAATTTTTCGCAGAAACATACTCATTGCATGAATTTTCATTTCTTTTAAGACTATCCATCAGATTAGCATTTTCACATTTCAGTTCTCTTATTTCGTACAACATCTCCTTTTTCATTTTTCTCTTTTCAGTCTTAAGAGATTTGTATTTTTCTAACAAGTTTTCAAACATTTCAATCAATTCATCAAGAGCTGATTGTTCTGAGTTAGAAGTTACCTGAGATGGAGACTCATCTGATTGATCACTGATGTGATCTCTTGCCATAAAGCACAGAGTTCCTTTTCCACCATAGTCGTCAGTCAGTTTGTCTATCACTTCCTTTGCGCTTCTGCACTCAGAGATACATGTAAGCACATTAGATTTTATCGCCCCTTTCACAAGGTCAAGGGCCTTTTGATTTTTAGAGAATTTCAGTCTATCTGAGGACTTCCATTTGGATTTGTCCTCAGGAACTTCATATGGACTGTGAGCTATGAGTATCCATAAATCAGAATTCATATGGATCACATAGTCTCTAAAATGACCATACCAGCCATAGAAATTTAAACCAGTGAATACATGAATTTCATCCATAAGTGCAAGATGAAACAGATCAGATCAAAAGCAATACTAGTAGAGAGCTCAAAACAATGCAAGCGAACATATCAACTTAGATAGCACCGAAGCCAATTACAGATCGGATCTGCAGGTCGTTGGACCCTTTGTGCAGACACCCACTCTGATACCAACTGTTAGGATCGGTGCGATGGATTCAGAGGGGGGGTGAATGAATCCCTCTTACAATTTCGCTCAATTAAAAATCTAGTTCGCTAACTAGACAAAACTAGACAACCTGAAAAGCTAATCAAATCTTCTGTTGAACCAATAAGCAAATATGTGGAGCGCACCTATGCATTCATCTAGCAAAGACAGAAAAGAACATTCAAACCACAGTGCACAAATGGTTTTTTAGGTGGTTCGGTCCTCCAGACCTACGTCCACCCCACACTCAAACCCGAGTGTGGATTCCGCTGACTCACAGCTTGAACGGCTGGGCATCACAGCTTGCCTACATCAGCTGGGCCTCACAGCTTGCCATCCCGCTGAGCATCACAGCTTGCTGTCCAGAGGAGTCCACCTCTGCAACGCTGAGCATCACAGCTTGCTCCGCTGGGCAATACAGCTTAGCTGTCCGAGGTATCCACCTCGCCCGCTGAGCAACACAGCTTGCTGTCCAGAGAAGCATGTTCTCTGCAATGCTGGGGATTATAGCTTACCCGTCCAGTGGAATCCACCACTGCAAACCGCTGACTAACAGCTTGAAGAAAGGTAAAAGATAAAACAAGAAAATGGGAAATCACAGCAACAGAAAGTTGTATGCGATGAAACATAATATGGCTCTCAACAGAGCTGACTGGCCTGGATTTGATCCACAGTCCAACAAAGACTAATCTTCAGACTGCTATCTTCTTCTCTCGATCTCATTGTCTCTCTTTCTTTCTCTTTCTCTTCTGCTTCTTCTCTCTTTCTCTTCTTCACTCTTTTTCTTCTTCTGGATCGTGCAGGCACTCACTGCTTCTGCTCTTCTGCTTCAGCTCTCATAGCTTCGATCAGACTTCTCTTGAGTAAGAGGCTTCATATATATAGCAGTAGCAAACAGATAGGGCGTGTGGTCTCCATGATTCCCGCCCAGAGGCCTCAGTCCACGTGGCAGCATATCAGCACAGTGGTTCCACGTGTCACGATCAGGGCCATCATCTATTCTTGGATCACGTGCATCATTAACCTCCTCGAGCAGCAGCTCTGTAATAACAGACTGTTATCAGTATAAACTTAGCTGACATGAAGAACTGAATGCATTGAGTCTGAGTCATGGCCTGTACAGACTTGATGCACTAGATGCAGTGTGCATATAAAAGAAAGTGTGTACAATGAGAAACGATGCAAGAATGTATAGACTTTGAATGATGCAGACTGGGCATGTACAGACTTTGTGAATGCAAAGCTAAAGCATGTACAGACTTGCTGGTGTGTAATGCAGTATGCATATTTTAAAGTATGTACATTGAAGATGAGTGCCTTGACATGCCAAACGAATGTGTAGACTTCGCATGCAGCAATGTACAGACTCACTCAAATGATGCACGAACACAACAGCAGGTAATGTGTAGACTCTGCTTTGAACGATGCACAATATATAGACTTGAACGCATGCAAGCAATGTATAGACTTTGAGCGCGTGCAATGCAGCAGCCAACCGATGTATAGACTTGGCGTTTGTGCAGCTAGCCGTTGTATAGACTTGGCGTTATGAAGCACACAGGCTGTACAGACTTGGTCTGATGTACAGACACGAAGCATGTGAACACGACGATGTGCAGACTTGCTAGTGTATAGACTTGGTGAGCCTGCAGCACCCAATGTATAGACTTACCCGATGCATAGAGACGCTAAGTGAGACGCTAGACGCTGTACAGACTTTGAGTGAATGCATGCTACAATGTATAGACTTGACCGATGCGTAGAGACGCTAAGTGAGACGGTGCATGCGATGCGATGTACAGACTTAGCATGAGACGCTAAGTGAGACGGAGCAATGTATAGACTTAGCGTATGCATGAAGAGCACTGGCTGTACAGACATGAAATAACACATGGACTATGCACATGCATGAAGAGCCCTGTCGATGTATAGACTTGATAATGCAATCTAGGCAAAACTCTGTACATACTATATATGCATGAAGAACACTGGCTCTGGCTGAATAGACTTGATCGAATGAATCAACCGGAGGTTGTACAGACTAGGCACTAAGGAATGTGCAGACATGCACACATGCACAATGAACTACAGCATAAACATATCAGCAGAGAAGCAATGCACCGATGCTATGCACAGACCTTTAATCATGCATAAAACAATTTATGCACATCAGTTAAAACATCATCAAGGCATAAGGCATACAGATCAAGCTCTGAATTGAAGATTAACCAAGTGATGACACTAATGTTGCTATCATCAAAACATCTGCATCATCAAGGCACAAGGGGCACAATAGCACATTCCAGAGCAACTCAATCAAATCTTCATGCAAGCTAAGATCAGTTCATAAACATGAGTTATAAATGAAGTTCAGGTCAAACATAAGGATATATCCATGAAGGAGCATTGTATATGAATCACCTGCAAAGCAAGATTTCATCGTGTTAGCTTGTTTATCATGAAAATGCCATTAAGCATAAAACACACAATATATTGGAATCATCAAATCCATTGTCAAAGACAACGAGGGGACGCACAGAATCCAACAATCTCCCCCTTTTTGATGATGACAATATATTGTGACTATTCAAATTCAAATATCTCTCCCCCTTTGGCATTGTCAAAAAAAATAGGGGACAAGAGGCAACAGTGTAGATTCCATACATGAATGAGACATGCGCACACGAACCCAGTAATTAACCTCCCATTAAGGGTAGGTGTATAAACTAAGAAGCAAGCAACCGTTTGGAATTAGATGTACAATCAGTAGATGTGTGAGATAAGTGCAACTGCTCAATTTTTGTAATTTTTGGTATATGTATAACTAAATATGCACAAGTAGTATAAGGAAATTATATGCAAAATATGAAAACTAAGTATGCACAAAGTGCATTGTGCTCAAAAGCACGTTATTCTCCCCTAATTATCAAGAATAAAAACCAACTGGCAATGGGTTATTTAACCTGTTATCTACAAGTATAACCTATGGATGCAACCTATGGAATGAGATATGAGATGATCAAACGGATCAAGCATTCAGGCACTCAAGCATGTATAGTTAAGTATAGACTCATGCAAGTCCCTTCGGGACGGGTGTAAGGATAATACAATTGATCGTTGAACATGAAGTGCATAAACAATACTAAGAAGGTCGTGCTTACATAAATAAAGTACTACATTAACCATGAAAGATGACTGATTCATAAGCAACATTCAAACAATCAAACCCAAGGTGCATAAGTGAAGATTGAGTAATGAAGTTCAAATCAATATGGAAAATCAGATTTTCTAAAGAACACTAAAAAGAACTTCTCATCCATACACTTTCATGCACAATGCTCGAATATTGGTAGCTGCGTATGACCCTAATTTTTAATTACTAAAAATGGTGTGACTAACCTTTTGACACGAGTCATGCCCTTTGTTTCAGGGGCAATTCTCAGTTACTCAGTTTCGTCACTTTTTATGATGTGGATGAGACACTTTTCGACGCGAGTTGTACCTTTTGTCTCAGGGGCACTTCTCGACTACTCGGTGGTAAATCACACTTATTTTCATATGGATTAGTTTCTCCTTTCGACGTGAGTTTCCTCTTTTATTTCAGGGGGGATTCCCGGCTACTCGGATCCACGTTCCACTTATACAAATTTTTGAAGGGGTAAACAACTTTTTCCTCACGAGACATGTGATTTCTATGTAGAGAATCAATAGCTCTTTAAAGTGTATAGTAGAAAATAGTAATCCTTATTAGATTGAATCATTATCTCAAAAAGGTACATTTTGTGTGGGTGGTTGTATTGAATGTAAAAGATGAATTAGTCTCAACACAGTAATGTCTTATAAAAAATCTCCCCCTTAATATATGCCATGTAACAATCATGTCTAAATCAATGCTATTTCATTTAGCAAGGGATGAGTCATAGAAGGAGTCAAAAAGTGGTTGTATATTATATACATTCAAACAAGCACTGAACTGAAGTTTTCAAGCAAGTTGATTACCGGTACATGGCGGAGAACGTAGGTCCGAAGACCACCATCACGCGTGAAGAAGGTTTCCAGTTGTACATAATCCAACCTTCCACAATCATCATTTGATATATCGGATAATCATGGCATTCAAGTACAGAAGTATAAACTGATACGCAAGGGTATGCATATAACTTGAAAAGATGATTGAAAAATTATTTCTATCCACAAGTATGCCAAGATGTGTATGATATGTGCAGTATGTATCATGCATCTAAGTATGTGTTATGTATGCAAAGATGAATTGTTATTTGCATGATGTAAGTAAAGGAGTGAAGGACTCTATGCACAGGCAAAAGCATTCAAACCTAAATTGTTATTTACAAAAACGAAGTAAGAGGTGTGTATGAAAGAAAAGTCATGTATGCCCAAGCTGAGGCATTCAAAAACTGAATTTATTCACAAAATGTGAAACAGAACCTGTTCAAATGGAGGTACCAAGTTTTTCTCAAGATTCAAGTTCTTACCAAGGTTAAGTAATCCAAAAGCAAACAGTATGCCAAATATATTACCAGATCAGCTCATCATTTCCTTGCCTTAAAGGATCATTATTTGTCATTGGTTTCTTCCTTCTCAAGGCACCAATGAGGGGTTAGTTCTAACATGGGTCCCGAGGGGTTAGTTCTAACATGAACAGACAGATTCTCATTTTGGAGTTTTGGGTACCCAAGTCATCTTGGGTCGCGAGAGGTTAGTTCTAACATGAACAGATGGATTCCTATGTTTCATAGCAAACCATTCATCATCGGCCCTCATCATGGTACAATTGTCCATTGAGTGTCCATTCAGGCCACAATAGAAGTAATAAGAAAATTTTCTTTTCATGGACCATTTATCATCATTTTCCATTAAGGCACAATAGTTCATCGTGTGTCCAATATCACCACAGTAATGATAGGAAAGGTTTTTCTTGATGGACCATGCATCATCATTTTTCTTTGTAAAGTAATTTTCAAAAACATGTCCATTTAATCCACAATAAAAGCAATGAACATTGAAGTTTTTCTTCATTGGTTTTTTAAAATTTTTAGAATCATTAGCAAATTTCATTTGCGACTTCAATGCCACATCATCATCAAACTTCATCAAAAAGTAGTCATACATATCATGACCGAATTTGCCACAGTAATAACATAAAATATTTCTTCTTTTTCTTGATGCATGAGTATGTTTAACAGTTGAGGGTTTTTCATACATACAAGATTGATCATTGTCATTTCTATGTTTCTCATTTCCTTTATCACACAAACATAAAGACTCATTCAAAATTTTGATTTCGTTTTGCAAAGACACAATATGCATTTCAAGTTCATCAATCTCTTTTTCACAAGAAGTGATTTTTTCATTCAACAAAAGATTTACACTCTTGTGACTTTCAATTTCCTGTTCAAGGATATGCAACTTGTCACAATCATCATCAGTCACACATTTTCCTTTTTCAAATTTTTCAAGACTTTTTAATCTACTTTCAAGCAAGGAAATTTGAATCAACAAAGCGCTGTTTTCATTTTGGAGTTTTTCAAATGAATTTTTGTTCATAGAAGTGTGTTCAAGTTCTTTCATTTGAAAACTCGCATTTTCACCAACCATTCTACCCATTGTTTCATTATTTTCAAACTTGTCATTCAGATTTCTGAAACTTTCTATTTCCTTTCTAAGTTCCTTCAACTTATTAGACTTATCAACATTCTGATTTACTTTCCCTTTTTTCAGAAGAAGGACTTTTTCAGACAGAGAGGTGTTTAATATTTTCAGCTTCTCATTATCTTTCTCAATGTGTTGAAATTCTGGACTTTTATCCAATAAGGATTTGTTTTCAGATATAATATTTTCAATCATTTCTTTGAGTTCTTCTTCAACAAGCATGTGAGATTCAACAAGTTTTTCAAGCTCAATACATTTCCCACATGAAGAGTTGTCATGTTTCTTTTTCAACCTTTTGTTTTCAGATTTTAATGCCTTATATCTATCAAACAATTCATCATAGGCATTTAACAATTCATCATAGCTCAACTCATCATCATCTTCAGAATCGGAGTCAGGATTTACCTTTGAGCTTCTGTTACTTTGCCTATCACTGTTGCTTGCTGCGAGGCACTCATTGTTTTGACTTTCTTCTTGGGCTTCCTTTAGCCCACCCCAAATTTCTTTGGCAGATCTGCAATTAGAAACAAATGAAATTTTCTTAATGCAAACAGCAGCCTTAAGAACACTCAAAACATAGAAATTATCAGAATTCATTCTTTTATGCTCATCGGTCCATTTTAGCTCATTCTTGTGCAAGACATGTGGACCATGAGTGATCAATCTCATGCGCTTCGGATCAAAGCGAGTAATCCAAACACAAAATTTTCCTAGCCATGAAGCATAATCAAAATCATTGAAAACAGGAATAGAATTCAAGCTAGCCATCATGAAAATGATCTTTACTCTACGACCGCAAGGTCGACTAAAAAATCAGAGACGAGACTCTGATACCAATTGTTGGCCCAGAGAGATGGCAGACAAGAAGGGGGGTTGAATTGTCCCCTTGCCGAGATGGCGGAGTTTAAAAACTTTCTTAACATATGTATAATTAACAACGATGATTAACAAAAACTTCAAGTGAGATTAAGATGTTCTCTCAAACTTCCCGATCTCACACAGATAGTTAATGCAACTAATCAAGGAAATTACGCTCAACACGGATAACGGAGGTAGCAGTGTGTGACAGTGTAGTGAGTTAAAAACCTATATAATGTACCTGTGAACGGAGATAGAAGAAATGACAATCACACAGGCAATCACACAAGACACAGGGATTTTAAGGTGATTCGGGACCACGACGGGCTCCCTACGTCCACTCCTCACCCAACCGGGTGAGGCTTCACTACACGCTACTTTCGTAGCAACACGGGGATGAACCCCAACCACACACACACTGCTTCCGCAGCAATAACCACACGGGGACTGGCCCCAACACGCTGCCACCGCAGCACACACACACACACACGTTCGGGGAACGTACCCCGGACATGACAACCACACGGAGTCGCAGCTCCGTCCACACACAACACCACACGGGGAGTGCTTCCCCACAATAAACCCACACACGCGGAGATACAACTCCGCCCACACACAAGTGTTGTTGGTTTAATGAAAAGGAAAGATATACAATAAACCCTCAATTAGATATTTATGTTGAAATGAACAAATAGAGATGAGAGAAGAAGAATCCCCCTCAAATCTTCAATGAAATCACATCCAAAGGAACAATGGGATGCGCCGAACGATCTATCCGGGGAGTGGAAGCTTCTACGTTCGCAGGAGACACCCAAAGAGAACTTGTCTTCAACAGCTTTGGTCGAAGGTGCATCAAATCGGCAGATGAGGCTTAGTCTTAACGTCTTCCACTTCTTCTTCTTCCTCCTCCAGGTGGGGCGGCGCCCTCCTCTTCCTTTTTCCTCTTTCCCTGCAAGCAAGAATGAAGAACATAAGCTCAATGGTTGTTCATCCGATGGAAATCGCAGGTTATATATAGCTAAGGAGAACTAACAACAAGAGACATATAACCCCATGTAAAAACCTCTCAATCCAAAACAAGAATGTGGAAATGAATGATTTAGATATCCCCTAAATCTTTACACAACCCGGAGACAAAATAGAAGAATGCTTTAGAACGATAAGAGCATAAGAAAAGAAATCAGCCCCCTTTTTGAAATGCGCCCAAGCAAGCAACGATGGAGAGAGCAGCGGCGGCTCGCCTCCGGCTTCATGCTTGGGGTCGTGAGACGCATTCTTTGGCGGCGTGGATCTCTTCTCCAGTAGAGTAGCACCTTCTCCTCCTCATTCTTCTTCACCTGCAACAGATAGGGAACTATATATTAGCTCAAGGGGATCATCCATCCGATGGAAATTCGCAGCTGCTATATACCCAAGAAGAACAGCAAGAAAACACCATAAACCCCATGCATATACCCTCTCAAAACTACACCCAACCAAGGGTAGAAACCCTAGGGGTAATGGGGTAAAAGGGCAAGCCAATCGGACCTTTAAACCCATGGTTCGAAACCAAACCCGGAAACCCGATCCGGACATAGCAGACAAAGTGTCGACCTCTAGGGTCGACACTCGTATCAACGAGTTCTGCCAAAAATACGAAATATAGAATTTAGTCAAAAGTGTCGACCCATGGGGTCGACCTTTTTTTCACGAGGTTCTGTCCTGAGACAAAATCAGGACCCAGGGTAAAAAGTGTCGACCCATGGGGTCGACCTTTTATACCGGGGGTTCTCTTTTAGTTAAAATGACATACCACAAATGAAAGTGTCGACCCCATGGGTCGACACTTTTCCTGACATGGAAAAGCTCAATTAAAACACACTTGAAATACCATACTACAGTCATTCAAAGTTCAAGTTTCAATCACTTGAGCACAAATGACATGGATACCCATATACAAGTCTAATTTAAACACAAATTCAATCCATTCACATTGAAGTTCAAATATCCATGTGTTCTTACCATTCCCTTGATCATTTGGGTGAAAAGCTCCAACTGTACCTGTATTTTCCAGATTTGAACTATTGCTTTTCATCCACTTTAAAATCAACCTACAAGTGTGTCCTTACCACCATTACCATGATTTGAAGATTAATTCCATCTAGAACTTGCACATGTACAAATTCTCATTAATCTCAATCTCAAGGTTAGCAATTTGAATTCTCAAATCAACCCATATCATGTAAACCACTCAATGCATCCTTTCAATCTCAAACAAGGCAAGTGTCCTTCTCATACACTAAACTCATTTATGATTGAATCAAAGTTAAGTGAAAGTATATATGAATTTCAGTTCAAAACCTTTAACAGTGGCCATTCATATGACAAAGCATATAGTCTCACATGCATAAGAGAAGCTTCAAGCATGGCCACATAATAGGTTCCATGACCAAACCAAGATAATCAAATTAAGCACAAGGACTTCCAAGTTCAGTTCAAAACAATTAAGGTCAATAGTCAACAATCACATTCAAGGTTCTCAAAATCATCATGTCCAAGAAAACAAGGGTCAGAGTTCAGCTCAACTAGATTCATATCCAGAACAAGGAAAATTCAGTTAAGATAAATTACAGTCCATTCAAACTCCAGGGAAATTTGTTCCTGCATTTTCCAGGAGTATAAATCCATGAGAATCTTAAGGAGATGCAAGAACATCAAGGATATAAATACATGAGGCTCAAATAGCCCGGGGTCGACCCATGGGGTCGACCAATCCCAAGAGGAATGAAAAACCGCTTTAGACAGTCCAATGCATATTGAAATCACATCAAGCACATTCCAGAGCAACTCAATCAAATCTTCATGCAAGCTAAGATCAGTTCATAAACATGAGTTATAAATGACGTTAAGGGCAAACATAAGGATATATCCATGAAGGAGCATTGTATTTGAACCACCTGCAAAGCAAGATTTCATCATGCTAGCTTGTTTATCATGAAAATGCCATTAAGTATAAAACACACAATATATTGGAATCATCAAAACCATTGTCAAAGATAACGAGGGGGCGCACAGAACCCAACATAAACGTACAAAGAGCGAATATGGTGCGAAAAAGTTCCAGTAGGAGGAATGCCGGCGACAAGGAAAAGGCACCGGCGACCATAGAGGGGGAACATGTGCCCTCCCTTTCTTCCACGGGCCCCCTCTCCAACAATCAAGCCAATGCCTTACCTCTGCCGGCCGTGTGGGGACCACCCACCCCCGGGAACCCTGAAGCCCTCTAGACCCTCAACACCAAGTTGGATACCCTCGTCGACTTGATGAGGACCCAAGTGGCCAGGGAGGAGAGGTCGGGACTTCCTCAGGTGAGCCCCCCCCCCCGCGCGCAAAAGCCTCTCGACAAACGGCTGGAGGCTGCTTCACCCTCCAAGGCGGGCGGCTCATTCGCAATGGGCCAGGTTGGCCCTTGCAAGCCCTGCCTCAGGAGCAAGAAGCCTCCTCCAACCTGAGAGGGAAAAAGTCCAGGTTACTGTAGCAACCCTCGGAAGCCGACGCCCCCGCCAAGGAGCGGCGGGGCAACTTCCGGGGACATGCTCTTAGTCCTTCGGCTCCACGACAGCTAGAGTTGTCCCTCGATAACTTCCGGGGACATGCCAGAGTTGTCCCTCCATGACAGCCAGCGTTTCACCAAGCAGGAGCGCGCCCTTCACGCCCTACAAAAGAATTCTACCCAAGATGACAAGGAGCAATCCCCGTTCTCCGACCAAATCTTGAAGGCCGAAGTCTCCCCAAGAGTCTCGCTGCCGACCTTCAAGTCCTATGACGGCCAGGCTGACCCGGTCGACCATTACGACAGGTTCAACACCCTAATGACTCTACACGAAGCATTTGACGCTGTCAAGTGCCGAGCGTTCGTGACCACTTTGGTCCAAGGCGCTCAAGCCTGGTTCCGAGCGCTCACCCCTGGCAGCATCCACAACTTCAGATAGCTCGGGCGACTGTTCAAGGAAAGCTTCGCCGGCAACGACCCTCCAAGGTCAATTGCGGGACTGTTGGCGCTAAAGCAGACACAAGGGAAAAAGTTGCGGGCTTACATCAACCGATTTAAGTCAGAAGCCCTGCGCATCCCCCGCCTGGACGTCGCCTCGGCCATCACCGCATTGATCGGAGGCACCCGAGATGAAAACCTCCAGCGAGAATCGGTACTCCATCCTCTCTCCTCTCTAGCCGATCTGGTGACCCTGGCTCTGCACCACGCGGAGTGCGAAGAAGTCCTTAGCACTTGTCGAGACCCAGCAAGCTCGGGACGAGAGGGAGATAAGAAGCGGTCGTCCGAGCAAACCTCGGGCCAGGGGAAGGGGAGGAACCTAGATGGAGACCGCAGGGAGCCTCCCCGAAAGTTCGAGCGGTACACTCATTTGTCCACTCCTGTCTGCGAGATCTATCAAGAAATTAAGGGCTCGGGTCTTCTTCGCCGGCCTGAGCCTATGAAGGCTGATCCCCGACGCCGCAGTCGCCAAAGGCATTACCAGTTCCACAACGATCATGGCCCCCACACTAGGGATTGTTAGCACCTCAAGGATGAGATCGAGAGTCTCATCCGCCAAAGGCACCTTTCCCAGTACGTGGCCGAGCGACAGGAGGGTCATGGGGTCCCCCCACAAGAAATCGACAACCGCCCCGTGGGGTCCACATCAACGTCATTTTAGGAGGATCCGCCTCTGGAGGGGACAACAGCCAAGGAAGAAGCGTCACGCCGAGCGAGCCTACTGGGCTTTTGAGCCCCCCAAAGCCCCGTCGGCGAACGACCAGCAAGCCTTGCTGTTCTCCGACCAAGATCTGGAAGGGGGAGCTACCCCGCATGATGACGCCCTTGTAATCTTGGCTACTATAAACCACTGTAACTTAGATAGGATATTAGTAGGCAATGGTAGCGCCCCTGATGTTTCGGCGTACGAATGTTTCTTGAAAATGGGTGAAAACCCATCTAAGCTACGCCCAATTCGAACCCCCCTCTGCGGGTTCAATGGCCAGGTAACTTATCCCGAGGGAGTCCTGAGCCTGCCCGTTACTCTTGGTACCCCTCCTAAGACTGTCACATTTGTGGCGAACTTCGTGGTGATTAAGGGGATGTCGGCCTATAATGCCATCGTCGGCCGGGGTATCCTCGCCCAAACAAA
The DNA here is from genome assembly GCA_022559845.1 of Amorphophallus konjac. Classification (NCBI taxonomy): domain Eukaryota; kingdom Viridiplantae; phylum Streptophyta; class Magnoliopsida; order Alismatales; family Araceae; genus Amorphophallus; species Amorphophallus konjac. The sequence goes on from CM040124.1 coordinate 44,405,425, forward strand.
GGCAGTGCCCTCCACCTATCAACAAAAAATGAAGTTTCCTACCAAATACGGTATTGGAGAAATCTGAGATAACCAGGCAACAACTATAAGGTGCTATGTGATCTCGATCGAAGCCGTAAGGCCAGAGGGAAAAAAGAAAGATGTTGAGGGAGTCGAGGATAAACTGATAGCAGGCAAGCCTGGCGGGGAGCTGCTGTCGGTCTTCCTTAAAGATGACCTGACCTTTGAAGTGAAAATTGGGGCATATTTACCGCCCGATGTACAAAAGCAACACAAAGACTTCCTTTCCAAGTACATTCAAGTCTTCGCCTCATCTGATGAGGATCTCCCCGGAATACCCGAAGAGGTGGTAAGGCATAAACTCAACCTTGACCCATCGGTGAGACCCGTCCAACAGCAGAGAAGAAGGGATGCCCCAGAAAAATAGGCGGTCATTAAAGAGGAGATCAACAAAGGGAAGAAAATCGGGCTATTTCGTCCGGTCCTTTACCCGACGTGGCTCGCCAATGTCATCCTAGTACCAAAAGCTTCGGGCAAGTGGCGGATGTGTGTGGACTTCACCGACCTCAACAAAGCCACTCCGAAGGACTGCTATCCATTACCGAGCATCGATCAATTGGTCGATTCAACCTCCGGTAATGAACTTCTCAGCTTTCTGGACCCTTACTCCGGCTAGCATCAGATCTGGATTGATGCGGGACGGACCACGGACACAACAAGCTCGCAATTGTCCCTTAACGAGGGAAGCGTCGGACGTGCGCGGCTGAGAAACCGGCAATGAGCTAGGGTGATCGGCTCTCCCGTGTGCCCGGATCGGGTCACGGGACGGTCTCGCACTCTCTCGCAGCAGCGGTAATGAACAGATAAATCGAGCTAGATATCCCTATACATGCTCTCTAGCAGCGGCATAAACAAGCATATATGAAATTAAGCAAAATGTCAAGTAAGGAGCGAGGACGATACCTCCACGAGCTCGGCATGGGGACGACGGACCCGGCCGAAACTCGTACTCCCGGAACAATAATACACAAGATTACAACAATACAAATCGCTGCCCACTCCACGCAGGGAGGTAAAGGGCTACACAATGGGGTCTGGGAGGGCCGAATTTGGGTTGACGGGCGGCTTCTTGCGTTGATTCGGCAGCACCCGAACACGTGACGGTGGGGCCCACGTGCTGTCCGGAGGGACCGTGCGGGACCCGGTGTCACCACTGTGGTGGGGACACTTGTGGAAGTGTTCCCTGGGCTGGCGGCATGCTGGTTCGCCGGCCGGAGGCCGGGCGGCTCCGTTCGGCGTCGGTCGGAATAACCGGCCACGGATCTGCAGCTTCTGGTTTTCAGCACGCGCTCCGGCGAGAATGGACGCTGCGATCAGCCCCGATATCTGATCGGCACGAAACTGGCGCCGTTGGAAAGCTCTCTTCAAATACTTCAACCTAGGCCTGGAGATCAGACCTGGATCTGCATGGATCTTGGCTTTAATGAATTTTTGAGTTGCTGTTGTACAGTGACCGGACTCTCAGATCTGCAGAGAACTTGCCTGAGAACTGCCATTGACCGTTTAGTAGACTTCCGACTCAGCTCCAGGGCTCTTCATCAATGTTGTAGGAAATGGAACCAGGCAAATGGGCATAGTTTTGGATCTAGATTTGGTGGAGGGTACGAATTGATATGATTTGTTTATTGGAAAGTGGTCGGATCTGGAATCTGGCTGACAGTACTGTAGCTTAAGAAGGACACGATTTTTGAAAAATGGATAGAAGACTTATAAAAAATTAAGAAAATTCATGGAGTGAGAGGTTGACGGAAAGAACTCTCAGTAAAATTGGGAGGGTTTGAAAAAATCAAAATGGTGGTCGGAGATGGGAAACTCAGAGCTGCTGTCACTATAGACAGAGACAAGACAGATCAAGGAGTGAAAGATGAACGAAAATGAAAAATTACTAAATGAAGGAGTTTGGACGTAAAAATTTAGGTGGAGGTGGGGATTCAAGGTAAGAACATGTCCTCAAAAGTTCAAATCGATCTGAGCCCTTGGAGGACAGAAAGAATTCGTGGAAGGGGCTGCTTTTGGAGGAAGATAGAATTCCGACGGTGGCTCGATGGCGGCTCGATGGCGGCACGAACGGCGGCGGCGGCAGCACCGGTGAAGATCAGAGGTTGAGAGGGGGAGATAAAAACTAGATCCACTCTAGAATTGCAGAGGGGTTGAGAGGAGAACTCTAGGAGAGAGGAAAGGGGCGCAAGCTTCTTGTTCCAAATGTAATTTTCTCTTCTTTTCATTAATGCCAACAAATGGAAAATACAACCTTTTATATGCCTTACATCAAACCTAATCTACACCATTAGATCTAGGGGAGGGGATTGGATGGTTGGGATCAAGTGTGACAAACACACACAAAAATTAAATAAAAAATACAAGGGGAGGGGCGGCCTATTGACCAAGGGGAGACAAGGGGGCAAGTTTGAAATAGTAGGTAGCCTACCATGGAATTTCTTACCCATTTGTCTACCCATGTGGCAATTGACATTAAACTCTTCTAGAAGGCCACCTAAGATGGTTGACCAGCCCCACATGGTCTAGGTGGACCAATGGGAAAGGGGTGAGGGCCCCCCTTGCTTGGGCCTACTGAAATTTTACATATAAACCCACTAAGACTTACAATTGCGTACCCATATAACACAAGGGTATACATACAAATATGAAAGGACATAAATGCAAACAAAATGCGGACGGTCTTGCCTCGATGTCCCCATCAATTCTGCCCGGGTGGGAGGAACTCGACCCCGTCGAGTAGGGGTATGGATGCTCGAGTACTCCGGCGGATCCGTCACCGTGCCAAGTAACGCGGGTATGCTCCACTCCAAGTGACCGTCACCTGCTCATTCCATATATACTCGATATGCACAAGCTGCTATGGGCCAGAGGTAGACACTACGAATGCGGCACTCTCAAAAAGGGAGGTGGCGGATCGAAGACTCACTAGGAATCACCACTGAGTCCCTATAGGTGACTGATCCGAGTATAGATGTAGAACCGATCCCATACTCATCGAGTGAGTCGACTCGCTTCACACTCATAAGGGACTGACATCGAGCTTACACAAGACACATACAGACTCACCATGAACTAACACACATATGCAAACCACACAAAGAAAACACACTGACTCGTCTATGACCCTAGACACACCTAATGTTAGTTCGACCCGTACATGGGTGACGGCGGACCAGGACACCCGAATATGTGCCATGCATGCATTTTATGTAACCGGAGATGGGTGGCATGGGGAACATCCAAACGTCCAAGTATGACCCAATCATGTATGGATGGCCCTTTGGATTTGGGGAACTTGAGAGAGCTAGAAGACCCGGATGTGGAAGAGCCGGGTGTGGGTGTATCGAGTATGGGTTTGGTGGGTATAGATGGCCCGACCTATGGGAAAGGGGTGTGAAAGAAGACTTCCCCGATAAGGTATGATGGAAGTGATGGATCACTAGGCCCACTAGAGAAGGGGTCGAATGGGTCCAAGAATGTGTGACCCTTTGATTCCTCCATTGCATAGTCCCATGGGTGACATTCATGAAGGTGATGATCACCTCCATCCATCGTGATAGATGGGACCGTGCATAGGAGATATGACTCCTCCCTCGGAAGAAAAGTAATGAAGTCGGGCTCGTCCGGTAGCGGGAGAAGTAGAAGAACCTCCATGGTAACACAACCCACGGTACATACGGAGGTAATGGACCCTATGGCCGGATGGGTGAAGCTACGACTAGTGGGGTGGTCGAAGCCTCAGACCAATAAATGTGTAAATGTCAACTGCCGGTCTAATCCTTTAAGAAGGTCGTCCAATGTGTCCACATAGTGACTAGACCGGAAGGTGGTGTGAAATGAGTTGCTTGGCACTAGAGGTAGTGTGGGGTCCATAGATGGGAAGGGAGGTGGGACCAAGCCATCCTTGAGCCAACTAAGAAGTGGCTCGGCTATGAAAAGCGTACCCGTTAAAAACACGGGTGGCTCGGGCTTGGGTGGCTCCAAATGAGAGGGTTCCGAATTAAGATCGGAAGGTGAGGGTGACAATGGAGCACTCTCGGGTGGAGAAGGAATTGGGTTAGGTAGTCCGATCGGCTCGGGACTCGGTTGGGAGGTAGATGTTTGCCAAAGGGTTCGACCTCTAGAGCGAGAAAAATGAGACTCAAAGGGCTCGACCTCTAGAGCGACCTTATAAGATTGCGTCAGTGAGAACGCGTCGCGGACAAGACATTCAAGTTGGAAGTGAAATCGTAAACCTCTCCGGAACTGAAATGCGGTCGTGGTGCTCTCCTCTCCCAAGCCATATTCAAACCGGTACTTATCATAGTCCCGGATGTACTCAGACACGGACCTATCACCTTGGAGGGGTCGACATGGGTTGGCCATTGGTGCCGAAAAGGTGGGAATGGATCCCTAGGAATGGGTATGCAAGGCCATTTAGACAAGACACTAGACCGACTATGCACGGTTTGGGATGCATGCACACTAAGGACAAGACACCAAGACTCGGTACGTGGCGGAGTTAATCGATCCGAAGATCACTCGCGCAAGTGTGCGGCCTTCTCGATGGGCGTAGCCTAACGTTCGGACAACACCTTTTTATATACCGATTAATGGTATGCAAATGCAACTCCTAAGACCGACTTAGACACTTAGACTTAAATGACACTCTTTTTTTTATTTTGGACACCCTAGACTCAACTCGCTCTGATACCAAATTGATGCGGGACGGACCACGGGCATGACAAGCTCGCGATTGTCCCTTAACGAGGGAAGTGTCGGACGTACGCGGTTGAGAAACCGACAATGAGCTAGGGTGATCGGCTCTCCCGTGTGCCGGGATCGGGTCACGGGACGGTCTCGCACTCTCTTGCAGCAGCGGTAATGAACAGATAAAGCGAGCTAGATATCCCTACACATGCTCTCTAGTAGCGGCATAAACAAGCATATATGAAATTAAGCAAAATGCCAAGTAAGGAGCGAGGACGATACCTCCACGCGCTCGGCGTGGGGACGACGGACCCGGCCGAAACTCGTACTCCCGGAACAATAATACACAAGATTACAGCAATACAAATCGCTGCCCACTCCACGCAGGGAGGTAAAGGGCTACACAATGGGTTCCAGGAGGGCTGAATTCGGGTTGACGGGCGGCTTCTCGCGTTGATTCGGCAGCACCCGAACACGTGACGGTGGGGCCCACGTGCTGTCCGGAGGGACCGTGCGGGACCCGGTGTCACCACTGTGGTGGGGACACTTGTGGAAGTGTTCCCTGGGCTGGAGGCACGCTGGTTCGTGTTGTGCCCCTGGCCCCTGTGGCTTGTGGTTTTGATGATTGGCTCTAGGGGTTTGTGTTGATTGGTTTTAATGTGAGCTAATCACTGTGAGTCACCATGGTTTTATTCAGTCATTCTTATATTCAGTCTGTCATTCAAATGTTCATTCAGTCTCTCATATGTTCAGTCAGTTTATCTGCTTACACTGTGAGTCATTGCATTTGAAGTTCAGACTGATTATCTGCTGCATAAAGCATTGATATGCATTAATAGAATCTGCACATTTGCATCAGGTAGCAAGTGTGTACAACGCCCTGTGTAGGCACGACAAGTCCATACACTGGTTGCACATTGCACAGCTGTAGGCACTTCTAAGTCTACACATCGTGTAGCTTGCTGGCATAGTCTGTACACTCATCTGTTTGCATGTGTCACCAAGTCCACACATTGCATCATGTGTTTCTTCATTTGATTGAGTCTATATTTTCCTAGGCTAAGTGTGTACAGCGTCTCATTCATGCTTTGATTAATGAAGTCTGCACATCAGTCTTCACTTTCTAAGTCTGTACAGCCGTTGGGTTTGGACTCAGAGTCTGTACACTCGATTAGCCTTTGAATTGGTTAAGTGTGTACATTGAGCGTCTCACTTAGCGTCTAAGGCAAAGTCTACACGTTGCTACAGTAACGAAAGTCTATACATCCGATTGTGCAGTCTCTTAGCCATCGTCTCACATTCTTCAAGTCTGTACATTGCCTTCAAGGCATCAAGTCTATACAATGGACTGTGCTTCATGCATTGGACAAGTCTGTACATCGACCTGTTCACTCGTTTGAGCAAGTCTATACATTGCGTTGCCTTACCTACGTTCAAGACCACCAAGTCTGTACATTGGGTAAAGTCTACACATCGCCTCGGTCACTTGCTTCAAATTCTATACAATGTGAACATTCATGTCTGTACATACTTCACCTCATCTCAAGTCGAGTCTAACTGTGTTGTCTCCATGTCGTTCTTAGTTCGAGTCGTTTCTTTGTTATGTCTGTCTTCATGTTGCTTCTCCTAGACCTCGTGTCTTTGAATTGTTCCAGGTTGTTTTCGTGTCGTTTTCATCTTCGAGTCGTTCGTACGTTCGAACAACTTAGTACTCGAGTTGTTTTTCATGTGTATTCAAGTCTTTTTAGTAAAGTGTCGTTTCACCTCGTGCCGTTCTCTTTGCTGTTTGTTATGTCGTGTTGTTTTTGTATTCATGTCTTCGTGTTGCTTTTGTATTCGTGTCTTCGTGTTATTCTTGTGTTTATGTCCTCGTGATTGTTTATTTCTATCTTCGTCCTGGTTCCTTCTGATCGCGTGTCTGTCTACCTTTTTCACTCTGTGAGACTTCCTTCTCACCTCGTGCTGTTCTCTTCTGACTTCGTGTCGTTTTCTTTGTGGTGTTAGCTTTATTATTATGTATCTCGTGTCGTTCTCTTCGTAGTGTTTGTTTTGTTACAGTGATACTTCGTGTCGTTCTCTTTTTACCTCGTGCTGTTTGCATCTGACCTCGTGTCATTCTCTCCTTGTCTCGTACTGTAATAATCTTGTGTATCTCGTGTCGTTCTCAGTAAAGTGCATCTCGTATTGCTATCACATACCTCATGCAGTTTTAGTTCTTGTGGCCCTCAGTGTTAATGGTTTTTATCTCCTTGCAGGTCTGAGGAAGAACATTCACCGGTGTCTGGGTTGCACGTGATCCGATACTAAAGGAACCAATGCTATAAGGGCACGTGGCAAGAAGGTTCTGGATGAAGCGTGGGAGGCACACACATTCTGCACCTTACCCACCTGCTGCTGCTGCTATATAAGGAAGCCTTCGTCCACAGATGAAGGTTGATCGAAAGGAAAAAGCAAAAAAAAAGGAGAAGTGAAGAGAGTTCGATCCAGAAGAAAAGAAAGAGAAGAAGAGCAGAAGGAAAAGAAGAGAAAGAGAGAGATTAGGAGAGTAGAAGAGAAAGAAAGAGAGATAGAGAGTGAGAGATTTGGAGAGCAGAAGAGAAAGAAAGAGAGAAAGAGAGTGACCGAGAGAGCTCGTGGAGAAGAAGGAAGAAGCTGCTTGAAGATCTGTCTTCACTGGACCGTGGATCAGATCCAGGCCAGTCAGCTCCGTTGAGAGCCACATTGTGCATTTCGTTTTACAGCTTTCTGATTGCTGTGTTATTTTCCTTTATTCTTTTCCTTTGTTTTCTGATCATCTTTGTTCTTCCGATTGCCCTGTTGGGGATCGGGTTCCTCCTGTTGGTTCAGGAGAAGGGAGATCTGATCTCCAGGTTGCAAGTGACAGGTTGTCACTTGTGGGTTGCCCTCTGGTTAGAGGAAGGGAGGCTAGTCCTCCGGTTCTGGACTTGTGGTTGCAAGTCCAGTGGTCCCTCCTGGTCTGGAGGAAGAGAGGTCTTCGACCTCTAGTTTTCAAGTGGCTGGGAGTCACTTGGGTGTCCCTCCGGTTGGGAGGAAGAGGGGAGGCTGTTCCCCTGGTCAAGCTGTGTGGTAGCAACTGTTTGCAGACTGAGTCTGCTTGGTTCTAGCGTTTGCTAGTGAAGCCTCACTCCGGTTGGGAGTGAGGGGTGGATGTAGGTCTGGAGGACCGAACCACCTTAAAATCTTTGAGCAGTGGTTTGCTTGTAGTGTGTTCTTCCATATCTCCTACCACCCTTCACAGATTATCTTGAGATTTCTTATTCTCATTTGTGCTGCTTCCGCTAGTTGGTTATTTGGGGGCCAGTTACATATTCGCTCTTTTGTTTAAAAGGATTTTCAACTGGTTCATCAGATTGCTTGATTTGCTTCCGCTAGATGCTTGGATAGGCACGCTCCAAGTGTTTGTATTTGAGTTGAATCAAATTGGTTCTATTCTGTGTCTATCTCTAGCATCCAAGTTTTTATTTGGCCATTATACATAGAAGGATACATTCACCCCCCTCTGTATCCGGACCTAGCACCCTAACAGTTCGCCGGCCGGAGGCCGGGCTGCTCCGTTCGGCGCCGGTCGGAATAACCGGTCACGGATCTGCAGCTTCTGGTTTTCAGCACGCGCTCCGGCGAGAATGGACGATGCGATCAGCCCCGATGTCGGATCGACACGACACTGGCGCTGTTGGAAAGCTCTCTTCAAATACTTCAACCTAGGCCTAAAGATAAGACCTGGATCTACACGGATCTTGGCTTTAATGAATTTTTTAGTTTCTGTTGTACAGTGACCGGACTCTCAGATCTGTAGAGAACTTGTCTGAGAACTGCCATTGACCGTTTAGTAGACTTTCGACTCAGCTCCGGGGATCTTCATCAATAATGTAGGACATTGAACTATGAAAATGGGCATATTTTTGGATCTGGATTTGGTGGAGGCTACGAATTGATATAATATGTTTACTAGAAGGTGGTCGGATCTGGAATCTAGCTGACAGTACTATAGTTGAAGAAGGACACGATTTTTGAAAAATGAATAGAAGACTTATAAAAAATTAAGAAAATTCATGGAGTGAGAGGTTGACGGAAAGAACTCTCAGTAAAATTGGGAGGGTTTGAAAAAATCAAAATGGTGGTCGGAGATGGGAAACTCAGAGCTGCTGTCACTATAGACAGAGACAAGATAGATCTGGGAGTGAAAGATGAATAAAAATGAAAAATTACTAAATGAAGGATTTTGGACGTGAAAATTTAGGTGGAGGTGGGGATTCAAGGTAATAACACGCCCTCAAAATTTCAAATCGATCGGAGCCCTTGGTGGACAGCAAGAATTCGTGGAAGGGGCTGCTGTTGGAGGAAGATAGAATTCCGACGGTGGCTCGATGGCGGCTCGATGGCGGCACGAACGGCGGCACCGGTGAAGATCAGAGGTTGAGAGGGGGAGATAAAAACTAGATCCACTCTAAAATTGCAGAGGGGTTGAGAGGAGAACTCTAGGAGAGAGGAAAGGGGCGCAAGCTTCTTGTTCCAAATGGAATTTTCTCTTCTTTTCATTAATGCCAACAAATGGAAAATACAACCTTTTATATGCCTTACATCAAACCTAATCTACACCATTAGATCTAGGGGAGGGGATTGGATGGTTGGGATCAAGTGTGACAAACACACACAAAAATTAAATAAAAAATACAAGGGGAGGGGCGACCTATTGACCAAGGGGAGACAAGGGGGCAAGTTTGAAATGGTAGGTAGCCTACCATGGAATTTCTTACCCATTTGTCTACCCATGTGGCAATTGACATTAAACTCTTCTAGAAGGCCACCTAGGATGGTTGACCAGCCCCACATGGTCTAGGTGGACCAATGGGAAAGGGGTGAGGGCCCCCCTTGCTTGGGCCTACTGGAATTTTACATATAAACCCACTAAGACTTACAATTGCGTACCCATATAACACAAGGGTATACATACAAATATGAAAGGACATAAATGCAAATAAAATACGGACGGTCTTGCCTCGATGTCCCCATCATGGATGGACCCCGAAGATATCGAGAAGATCGCCTTCGTCACCGAGTTCGGCGTTTACCGCTACACCCAAATGCCCTTCGGGCTAAAAAATTCGAGAGCAACTTATCAGAGGCTGATTAACCACATTTTCGAAGACTAGATCGGGTGGAACGTCGAGGCCTATATTGACGATATGCTCATCAAGACACCCAAGGCTAAGGACTATTTCGCCGACCTGGCTGAGACCTTTCACACTCTCCAAAGGTACAACATGTTGTCCCCCTGTGGTTTTGATGTCAGCAAGCACTATGAGTATGAATGAGTTTGATGTCAGCAAGCACTATGAGTATGAAAGATTGACTGATTGAGTGTTCATATTTATAGCATTGCATAACAAGTGTAGCTTGTATCGGTGCATTCATCAGTTGCACGCCATATAGTCGATGCATGATTCACTACATATGATGTCTATACACTGAAGCACGCTCATTGCATATGAGGTCCTGTCACTGAAAATCGGTGCAACATTTCTCTGCACGCTATAAAGTCTGTACAGAGTTTTACCTAGACTGCATCAACTCAAATCTGTACATTACTTGGTGGTTAGTCTGTACAACCTCCGATGTCTCACTCTACTAGTAAGTACAGTCAGTGGTCTTCATGCATATACATAGTCTATGCATTGATTTGTCTCGCACATACACTAAGTCTGCACATGGTGACTTAGCGAGTTTATACATTCGTGAACATAGTCAGTGCATCCTTTTGCATCGTGTCCTTTACACATACACATAGTCAGTGCATTTGTTTGCTTAATGCATAGGCATAGTCAGTGCATTCGGTTGTTTCATGCATATACAATGTCTATACAGTCTTTGCTGTTATGTCCATGCATCATTTAAGCAAGTCTATACATGATGCATTGACTCTTAAATGCTAGGTAGCAAGTCTGTACATTGTCTTGTTTCAGGCACGCAAAGTCTGTACATCGTCTTGGCGCATGCACGCAAAGTCTGTACATTCTTTGACAGCATGCCTGAGCATTCATCTTTGCTGTGCATACTTTGATAGATGCAAACTGCATTTCACACGTTCAACGTCTGTACATTCTTCAGTGGCATTCGTGCAATCTTTCAAAACAAAGTCTATACACTCTTTACCATGCATTCAAAGTCTATACATTCCATTGCTGATACGAGTGGTTAAGTTCATGCATCAGTACTCCAGCAAGTCTGAACATTGGTGCCGCATGCACACTAAGTCCATGCACTCCTTGATGACATGCCTGTGCATTAATCTTCATTGTGCACACTTTGTCAAATGCATTCTGCACTACCCACTAGCAAGTCTATACATGCTAAGTTCAAATCTCAAACCTACCCGATGCATCTTTTTCTTTTTCTGATAGTCAAGCCTAATCTGACAGGACTGCTGCTCGAGGAGCTTAATAAGGGCACGTGATCCAAGAATGGAGATGGCTCAGGATCGTGACACGTGTAGTGCAGCAGGCTGAAATGCTGCCACGTGTTCAAGGCGCTAGGGTGAGAATTCGTGGAGGACACACGCCCACCTACCTGCTGCTGCTATAAAAAGGAAGCGTCTCCTTCAAGTGAAAGGTGTGGAGATCGTGAGCAGAGTGATCGAAGTAGGGGAACGCATCTGAAAGAGTAGAGGCAGAGAGAGAGAGAGCCTGCACGATACAGATAGAAGAAGAGAGAAGAAAAGAGTGAGCAGTAGAGAAGTATAGAGAAGCAGAAGAAGAGAAAGAAAGGAAGAGAGAGGTAGAGAGCTCTAGGGGAAGAAGAAAAGCTTCATCGGAAAATTTGTTTTCACTGGACTTTGGATCAGATCCAAGCCAGTCAGCTCTTTAAGAGCCACGTTATGTTCTATCTTTTACAGCTTCCAGTCGATGTGTTTCATCATCCTTTGTTTTTCCTTTTACCTTTGTTTCAAGCTGTTAGTCAACAGAGCTAAGCTGTATTGCTCAGCGGGCGAGGTGGATACCTCGGACAGCAAGCTGTGTTGCTCAGCGGACAGAGGAGGATTCCTCTGGACGGGTTAAGCTGTAGTCCCCAGCAGTTGCAGAGGTGTGGTATTATCTGGACGGCCAAGCTGTATTGCCCAGCGGATGGCTACGCTGTATTGCCCAGCGGAAGCAAGCTGTGATGCTCAGCTGATGTAGGCAAGCTGTGAGGCCCAGTTGTTAAGCTGTGTATCAGCGGAATCCACACTCTGGTTGGAGTGTGGGGTGGACGTAGGTCTGCGGACCGAACCACCTAAAAATCCTATGTCTACTGTGGTTTGATTGTCATATTCGATTCGCTAGATGTATGCATAGGCCGATTTGAATCTTCTATCTAGCAAGGAATTTGATTGCATATCAATCATCTGATATTGGTCTTGAGAAAGTCACTTCAATTACTTAATCACTGTTCTGGAGTGCTTCTGATTTGTTCAACCCATCTGAGTGTCTAAGTTGCAGTTGATTACTTGAATGGGTTCAGTTGACAATAGTGTTTGTTCTTGTGTTTAAAGATAGATGTATGCTAGACTTGATGTCAACCTACAGTCATGAACGTGTTTAATTCCGCATCAGTTTTAAGTTCATCAGGTTGAGTTTTTTAATTTGGGCAAATTGTGTAAGAGGGATTCATTCACCCCCCTCTGAATCCATCGCACCAGTTCCAACAATTGGTATCAGAGTGGGTGTCTGTGCTTCCAGATCCAACGATCTGCAGAGGATCCTGCTAGTCTGTGTGGTGCTTTGCTATTTGTAGTTTGGTGCATTTCTTATCGATTGCTTTGTGCGTTGAACCTGTTTGCTATCTGTCTTAATGGCTCATCCACTTGTGTTTGATGGTTCTAACTTCAGTAAGTGGTTAGGCGACCTATGCGTTTATATGAATTCCATTGACCCTAATCTATGGAGTTTAGTTTCAAAAGGCCCACACCAATTATCTCATGATGAGACCAAGTGGTCTAGAGAGGACAAAGTAAAGAACCGTGATAATGTCACAGTTCTTAATATTTTGAAAGCTGTAGTTAATACTGATAGATTTCCTTTTGTTCTCAGGTGTGCTTCTAGAAAGGAAATATTGGATAGAATAACTGCTATAAATGGGGAGCAAGAGGATCAATGCTTGATGGCCAACCGGGGTGATCACCACTCTGATCAACAGGAGGAATCGTCATCCATAGTAAGCTCTGGATCTGAAGAAATTTCGCTTGATGATTTATGGAATATAAATGAAGAACTTACTGATAGATGTTGGAAATTAAAATCTGAAAATAAAAAGTTGAAAAATAAATGTGATCAGATTAATTCGAATGCTCCTTGTGAAAACTGTCAAGAACTGAGAAAATCTCATGAAATCCGCTTAGCCGATGTTGATAAGAGTAAGGAACAAATTTCTGTTTTGGAAAATACAAATTAGGATCTCACAGATAAGATCTCTGAACTGGAAGAAAAACTGAGCTCAATTAACAGTGATCAAATCTTACTAAATAAGCGAGTTTAGAATGAAGAACTAATAAAAGAAAATGAAAGAATGATGGAAGAAATGACAATTTTGAAGGATCAAAACAAAAAGCTCATGGTCTTAAATACTGTTATGGGAGAAAAATGGCTAACCATTGAAAAGGGAAAGTGTGTTGAAAATGACTATGAAGAAAGATTGAAATAGGAAATTAATACACTCAAAAGTCTGAATGATGCCTTACATCAACAGGTTATCAGCTGTGAATCTGACATTGCTTTTTATGAGGTTGACATTATTTCTCTAAAGTCTGAAATCCATGATCTAATAAATTCCATGTCTGAATCTGTGAAGGATAAAGGCAAAATGAAAATACCTCTGAAAGATAATGTAAGTGGTCAAAGAAAAGGGACAGACAACATTTCTGAAATTAAACAAGCCAAGAGAAACCAGTTGTGTACCACTTTTATTCGAAGCTCTGAAGTAGAAGGAACTTCAAGACAATCTCCAAAACAATCTACTGCGATTGAGAATCAAAAACCTCTGAAAAATAAAAAGAATAATCAACATACTGAGAAAGTTCAGGTTAACAATAAATCTCATGCTAAGTATGTTAATTGCTTCTACTGTGGGAAATTTGGTCATGAGATGGCTGATTGTTTTGTGATGAAGAAGGATGATCTGAAACTTAACAGAATTCATGTTAGGAATTCTCAGATTAAGAAATCTTCTTTAGCTCAGAATAAAAGGATTCAGCGTTTTTACTGTCACAGAATTGGTCATCTTATGCATAATTGTGGACTAAAGAAACTTGATGATCTCAATGCTAAAAAATTGCATGATAGGAATGTTTATGCTAAAAATCATGCAAATCATAAGAAGAACATTCAATGTTTTCATTGCGGCAAACTGGGCCACATTGCTGCTCAATGTTGGCACATTCATGGCAAGAAATTTCATTCTGAATTTGTTAATTTTCATGATAACAAAAATATTTTTGAAAGACATAATTTAGATTCTAAGAGAAAGCACATTGGGTGTTTCGAATGTGGAAAGCATGGCCATACAGTCAAGGACTGTTGGCATGCTCAGGGAAACTCTGTTAAACTCAAATTTGCTAAATTCCGTGTAAAAGGACATGCATTTGATAGGAGCTTCATAAGAATGAACTTTTTATGTTTCAACTGTGGTAAGCCAGGTCATAAATCGGCAAACTGTTGGTTACCCGAAAATAAGAGACAAACTTTTCATGTTAACAACATAAAATTTCATGCTCATGCACATAGGTTTCATGTTCATGCTAATATGCATAATGAGATTAAAAATTCTGTTGTTTCATGTAAATACTGTGGAAAATTTGGACATTTTATGAATGACTGCTCTCTAATGGAATTTGATGATCATCTAGCCAAGAGATTATTTAAAACGCCTGTTAGGGGTAAAATAGGACCCAAGACTGCATGGGTTCCTGCTGGATCAAAATAATCCAATTATTGCAGGTGTGCCTTGGAATGGAATAAAAGGGGTAATAATCCAAGGCACTTAAGAATGAAAGCCCCAGGACCCTACACTATTCAGGTCAGTTCTGCAAACTCTCTTAAATTTTGTCATATGACATTGTGTGTTTTAAATAGTGCATTTCATGCTAATCTGTCTGCACTTGATTGAAATCTTCTGAAAATAATAATTGCACATGATGCCTATGATAGTGACTCTTAGAGTGCACTACATATCTGCTTCTTAAGCAAAATACACAAAAACATGTTCTTAGCATTCATTGTATAAAATGTACTTAATTAGGGGGAATTTGACTGCTTTCGCATGATGTTCATACTTTGAGCTATGTGTGCACATGGAAAGGATTAGAAACTCATGAGCATAGTCTGCACATTCATGATGCATAATTTGTCAAAACTTCCTGCATTCTGTCATTGCACTTGTTGCATTTAAAATCTTCATACATTGCATATAGTCAGGGGGAGCTTGGTTGTCCCTGCATAATGTTCATGACATTCATGTTCAGGAAATATCTCTAAAAGAGTCATTGCATATGCATGTATGCAGAGCAGTGTATTGTATATAATCAAATTTGAAAAATCTAAAAAGAAATGACTCATTACATCTAGACAGGAGGAGCATTTTAGACTCTTTAGTCTTTTTCTATCTGAACCCTTCTTGTCTATGTAGACACGCCAAAATTGACGTTTTGTTGATCAAATCTCATGTCATTATGTAAACACCCCAAGTGAACTTCAATATTCCTATAACATGAAGTTTTTCTATTTTTGTGAATTTTATGCATTTTTCTATTTTTTTGTGATTCACGACCTGACGAAGGGCGTTACTTTCAAAAGTAACTACCTGTCATAGGGCGTTTCAAAAGAAGGGACGACCATAGGTGAGGGCGTCAATTCCTGGTATTATCCGTTAATTTCTGGAATTATCTATTTTTCAAAATAAAAAGCATTTTATGAATAACGTCCTACATCAGGGCGTGTTTTTTAGAAACGCCGTTACCACAGGCGTGTGCCCTTAATGTCTAAACAAAGAAAGTTTTTATTTCCAAAATTAAATCCAGGAAGAAACGGCCTTGTCTAGGTCGTGTTTCAAGAAACGTCCTGTGTCAGGTCGTCAATTCCTAAATAGACGCCCTGGCGTAAGTCGTGTTTCACTCCAGAGTCCTTCCTTTTTCTGTCTTTCCCTCACAAGTTCCCTACCATCCTTGGGACTCTTGCTCGATCTTGATCCTTCCCAGGATGCCTCATTACCCATTCTTATCATTTCCTTGTTTGATCACATCCGATTGAAGCTATAAAAGAAAATCTCATTCGATCGTGAAAAGGGTTAAGATGTTAAGGTTTCAACAAGCACGTTAAGCATTCAAAAAAAAAGAGAAAAAGGCATTCAAAGCATTGGGCATTGGCTTGCGCTGCATCCTTCTGCATCCAATCAAACGCCTGTCTTCTCCATCCTCCTGCATCCGTTCAGCATCTTCATAGTTTCCCTTTACTCTCGTCAGGGAGAGCAGGGCTCTATATGTTGTGCTTGTTTCGATCATCTTGTTCTTAGCATATCATCATTGTCACCCAGTCGTTAATTCTTTTATTGCATTAAGCATCATCTTATCATCTCCTTTCCCTAGTTCTCTGCTAGGGGTTTAAAAAAAACAAAAAAAGAGGTGCGCACGTTGATGTCTTTTCATCATTTCATGTTAGTTTTGGATTGATACTATTGCACTTTGGCTGATCCCTCTCCCTTTTGCTTGTTTTTCATTGTCTTTTTACAAGGTAATCAACTAAGAAGACCAACTTCGTCGGCCGGCCGATTGAAGTAGGAGGAGGAAATCCACGTCCATCCAGCATCCCAATTTTCACCAGGTATACGCGATCCCCTTTTCTTCTTATTGAGGTAACCCCTCTGGCGATCACATCATCTCCACTTTAGCACCTCGTGCTATTTTTATTGCATTCTTTTTGCATTATTTATTTATCTCCTTTTTGTCATATTTTAATCTCCCCTCAAAGTTGGAGGATTTTTAATCCGATCTATAAATTGGCGATCACGGTGGGACTTCCACTGTTTTCTTTATTGATTACCATCTCCATTGGCACCCTCGTGTGCCCTTTCCCCTTGGCACCCTCGTATGCCCTTTCCCCTTGACACCCTCGTGTGTCCTTTCCCCTTAGGCACCCTCGTGTGCCCTTTCCCCTCGGTACCCTCGGTACCCTTTCCCTTGTGCCCCTCGTGCACCCTCCGTTGTGCACCCTGCACACTCCCCAGATCAGTCAATTGCTGCTTATTAACACCTTCAACAAGGGCGTCTTTTGATTTAACGCCCCTCACAGGGACGTGTTTTGTTGATTAACGCCCCCTTCCAGGGCGTGCGTTTATTGCACCTGCTGGCGTTCTATTTGCTCATTTTATCGTCTGATATTTAACGCCCCTCTTAGGGACGTGTTTCGTTGAGTAACGCCCACGTCCAGGGCATCTTTTTACCATAACTGCTGTATGATACATGCTTATCATTTTGCCTGTGGATTAACGCCCCTCCCAGAGGCGTTTCATTTGTTATCAGCGCCTATAATCAGGGCGTTTCTCTGAGTTTTGACGCCTTCCAGTGGAGGCGTCCTTTCTTTATAACGCCTCAGCTTAAGGCGTGTTTTCCTACCGTCTGTGAGCCCCTCACAGAGTTTAACGACAGCCACGCTGCCGTGTTTGCCTTTTGTCACGACCTACCGCAGGGCGTGTCTTTTCCTCCTGCTGTGAAAATGCCCTTCCCCAGGGCGTTTCTTTACTGTTCTTTTTCACAGATTAGCTCTGATTCATTGCTTGGCATCTATCTCTATCCTAGGATCCACACACCCTTCTTGGATTGTCTTGATTTATTGGCTTGGTTGAGAGACCTCCTCTCTCTATCCTAGGACCCACACACCCTTCTTGGAATCGGGACTACCCTCCATTGAGCATTCCGTCTCTTTGGACCGGAAATCCCTTTTCCAAGACCTCCATAAGTCCCCGCACCCGTGGATTCCCTCACGGACGCCGGGCTAGTTGTACCCTTGAAGTACCTGGAGTTTAGAGAACCTATGCGTTGTTAAAGAGAGAGAAAAACTTAGTTGACCCGGAGGTTACACTTAGATCAAACTAGGTCTCATTTGGCAAAAGAGTGAACTTTCACAAATAATCCACCCTAATTCAAACATCAAACATTAAAATCTTGCGTTTCTTGCCAACCTTGTTTGCATAAACATAGTTGGGTGATTTGATTGCCTTGTTTGGATTAAATATTTTGTGATAGTTCCTTCATTAAACACTCTCTCTCTCTTAAGAATGAAACTCCGTTCAGGTAAAACCATCAACATGTCAGGCAAAGGGTACTCTTATGATGATGAGAATGAGAACATATTTGGTCAATATGAGGACCCTCTCCAGGATTCTGTTTATTATGAGGGGAACTACCTTCCTCCTCACCCCCATTACTCACAAGTTCATGTGGTTGATACCACTATTCATGAGGCGGACCCTTCGTCTCAAGTTCCATCTTCCAACACTTCGGGGAACCCTTCCCCATCCATTAATGTCACGGATTTGATCCAAGCTCTCTCCCAGTTGGATGACTCCCAGCGGCAAGCCATTCAGGCCGCTTTAAAAGGGAAGTCGGTTCTTTCTTCTTCTTCTAATCCCCCTCCGGCTGTGAGTGGCCATCAGATTGTTAATGACCAGGCGGTCTGGCATCCCCCCTCCTCTCGTCCACAAACGCCTACTGCGGCCATGCCGGCCCAGCAGGCGAGCTATTCAGCGGTTAGGCATCAATCCTTCCAACCTCCTCGGATTCTACGAACGCCTATACCGCCTTCTTTTGCTCAGAATCAGGCCCCGGTCGAGCCCGATACCAACACTCTCTTGCTTCAGAAGCTGGCCAGCATGGAGGAACAGCTCAAGAAGGTTACATCAACTAAGAATGCTCCGGAAATTTCTCTTCCTACGTTGCCGGTGTTCCATTTACCACCTTCTGAAATGTCGAATTTCCGGCGATATAATGGGACGGGCAACCCATTCATTCATTTAAAGGATTTCCGATATGAGACTTCCTTTTGGCAGGACAATAAGGCCTCCCTGGCCTACTTATTCAGGAGGTCTCTTGAGGGGCCAGCCCTCAAATGGTTTTATTCTCTGGAGCCAGCTGATGCCGGCGATTTTGATGTTATTCAAAGAAAATTCTTGCAAAAGTACAGAGACCGGGTGGGAGCTTCCCTTTCTGTTACAGATTTAGTTGCCGAGAAAATGAAGCCCGAGGAGAACTTCATTGTATTTGCTGATAGGTGGCGATCTATGGCCGAGAAATTAAAGGACACATTGTCAGAACAAGAGCAAGTGAAAATGGTCATTTCTAATGCAACCCCCCAATTCCGGCACATTTTGGCCATGAACCGGCTAACAACTATGGAAGAGCTCTATGAGAGAGCTCGTTATATACAAACGCAAATGAAGGACTCGCCCATCATGGGCATGTTTGAGCCGAAGCCTCGGCTATTTAAAAAGAATACAAATGTCAACAGCGGGCCCACGACTGAAGGCACTGTCACAAATGAGCAGGTTGGCGTAGTTGGCAACCCCCATAATCAAGCTAACCCACGTCCACCACCACCTCCACGACAGAACCCTCATTTTAACCCTACTCCACCACCCCAATTCGCGCCTCAACGCTCTTTCGCTCCACCGCAAAATCAAGCCCCCCGCATAGATCCTCCAGCTCCACCACAATACCATCAAGTGCCCCCACCAGCCAACTAGGGCCAACAACAACAACGGAGACCGCCACTTGGCCCCAAAAGGGACCACTATCCCCCACTTCCTGAAAGTCTCCCCGATATTTTTAATGCCCTGATGGCCGCCAACTTGCTCGCATTACCGAAGGAAAGAACCGTGTGGCCCGCTAATGTTGACACATCCCGTTATTGTGCCTTTCACCGCGCTCCTGGTCACAACCTGGATCGTTGCTTCCACTTCAAAGATTACATCTACGATCTAAATGACCAGGGTGACATCAATTGGGATGAGATGAGACAATTCATAGCCGCTATGAAAGAAAGAAGGGCTTCTCGGCAACAACAAAATCAGCAAAATCAGCAGCCAGCTCCACAACAAGTTCAGCCGCAGCAAGCTCCAGCACCCCAGCAGGATATGGGGATCGTCCGTAATCCATTGCCGGAGCACGCTCCTAATCAACATGTGAACCCTGTCACGTCTCTCTACGAGGTGGAGAGAGGGCAGGGATGGCACGAAGAAAACGCCTCTGTCGGGGCATTTCACCATGATCCAACTCAAAATCAAACTCCGCGCCTTTTGCGCACACCTCCTCCTTCTTCTATTCTCCTATCGGGACGTCCCCTTCTACGCCTCGTCAATCCTTCTACCTCCACCAATTCCACGGCCTTGCCGGCTCGCTCTCTTCTTACCCGCCTACCACCTCCACAACCTACCATTCCACCTTCCACCACCAATCCCACACACGCGCCATCCAGGCCACTCCTACTCCGCTCACCGCCAGCACCCGCTACCCCCTCTACCACTCCTACACCGGCAAGAGTTCCTCCGTCATCAGTTCAACCACCTTTTGTGCCACGATCTCTCCTTATTCCACCACCTGCCAATGCTCCTCGCATTCGGATATCCCTCTCTTCTCCCACGCCCCCTGCAAGGGCACCTTCATCAAATACTCCTCCCATGCCTCCCACGGGGGCATCTTTGATAAACACCACTCCCACGCCTCCTACGGGGGTGCCCTTTTTATTGAATTCCCCTTTGATTTCCCCCAGCAGGATCCCTGCTACCAACATTCCTTCTTCTTCTTCCAACCCTCCTCCTATTGTTACCCTGACAGAGGCGCGTCAAGGCGTAGCGCCGCTCCGCAGTGGACGGATATTCCACCGTGTTTTCCCACAAAGAGAGCTAGAGCCTGTGCAGGGGCCACAAGAGCAAGAGCAGGAACAAGATTCAGTGCCGGGAACTCAGTATGATTTATTAAAGCACTTGGATCGCACTCCAGCCAGAATCTCCATTCTTGAATTAATCAAGAGGTCTACCACTCATCAGCTGGCCCTGAAGGAATATCTGCAGAAGGTCATGGTCAATGAGGACCTTCCGATTGAACAGATAATTACAGTCTTGACCCCTGCTAGCAGTCAGCCGGCAATCACATTTCATGAACATGAGTTAGCACCTCTACCAGCAAGAAAATATGCCCTATGCATTACGGTCGATATCAATAAAGTGGCTGTCAAGCAGTGTTTGGTAGACACCGGTGCATCTATCAATGTGTTTCCGCCGAGCACTCTGAAACTATGCGGTATCCCTGAAAGTCAGATTCGGCCATCTACTATTACTGTCACGGCATACGATAATACAAAGAAACCCCCTCTGGGTATGATTACTCTCAAAGTCAGTTTGGGTCCAGCCACCATTACAGCAGATTTTCATATTCTGGATATGGATCCGACTTTTAACGGCATTCTGGGTCGCCCTTATATTCAGTAGCTTGACGCAGTGCCCTCTACAAACCATCAGTGCCTCAAGTTTCTGCACAAGGGCCGCATTATCAAGGTGACCAGCGTGCCGATCTTGCCAGAGGAAGACATTCATGTAGCTTCATCAGTTCCTTCCATATGGCCTGCCAACAAGCCGTTATTATATGTGCTGGACGTTCCCCGTCCACGGCCGATGCTATCTGAGACTGTTACCACAGTTGCTATGACACCCCTACCTTCTAAGGGGAAGAAAAAGAAAAATATGATGAATACCCCCGGCTGGAACATTCTGATAAGAATGGGATATCAAGGTGGCAAGGGCCTGGGCGCCAAACTCCAGGGCAGGATTAGGCCCATTAAGCCTCAAAAGGTGATTGCACGAGGCGGCTTAGGCTACAAAGCACCGGGCAAGAATGAAGGAGAGCCGTGGGCTGTTATGACGTCCACCTTCAAACCAGACCGCCAGCCGCTCACCTGGACTTTAAAGACACATTTTGTCACCGGTGGCATTCAGAACAATGAGCAGACTACCGTCATTACTTCATTGCTTGATTGTCAAGATGTGCACGCCAGACAGTTTGCTCGTCACATTGCCCCACTAGCTACCTACAAAGCCCTGGAGTCTTTAAGGCCAGATAAAAGAAGGAAAATGGGTGATCCGGAGTGTGACTGGTACAGGTGGTTTGACATGAATGACATCACTATTTCTTTGAGCCGCCTGTTCATGCCGACAGATCCAGAGTGGCCGCCGCTGATTCAAGAACTGATTGAAATGCCAGCAATAATCACAGATAAAAGGCAGATGTTAAGTGACTATACAGATACGGGGGAGCCCGATGTCCCCTTTGAAGAAGGATTTTCCGTAGATAGGCTGTGGACCGGCCTTTTCTCTCGCACTTCTGTGCATCCATCTGTGTTGGCTTCTCTCTATTCCCGTTGGTTTGGTCACGTGCCGCGACCACCACCGATTACCATCAACTTGTCTCCCGATTCAATTCAGATTTCCCTCCCGATTGCTCCTTCGCTCCTCGAGCGATTTTCTAAAATCTCCATCTCGCCCCCGCGTGGGCCATCTTTGATTAAATCTTTCTCCAATCTTGCAATCTCCACTCCTCCTGCTATTCTCCCTTCACATTGCTTTTTACTTGAAAAAGAAAATAAAAACAAAGGAAAAGCCAAAAACGAAAAAAAAACGCCAAATCTCCAATATTCCAATCCTCCATTTCTATTGAGGAGACCTCCTATTTTTCTTCCGAGTGCGTCCCAACCCAGGGGCCGCTCTTCCAAGATTCCTTGGTAAGACTCTTCTCCCCCTCTGGTGAGGGGCCCTCCTCTGTATCACCTCCTGTATCCGCTTTTTCATCTCCTTCCCCTGGTCAAGCTAGTTGTTCCTATTCTTCCTCCTTTCCTTCTAATAATAAAAATCAGGGGATAGTTCCACATAAGAAGGCCAAGGGTAAACAGATTCCCCGAAGATTTTTGTTGGAGTTGGCTGTCAGATGCCAAGCTTGTTTAGCAATCCCTGAGTTTGTGGAAGAACCGATCATCCTGCCGGAATTAGAATATGAGGATTCTGTTGCTGCTTACGAGGGTTTGGGCGTTTATGAAATCATGAATGATGAAGACCCTATTGAAGACGGGGAAGAAAATTATGAAGACTATGAGGACGAGGCTGATGCTTTTGCTAGTGGCATGAGAAGATTCGACGAACCATCAACCTCCGTAGAAGAACCTACCAAAGAAATTAATCTGGGTACCAAGGAAGACCCTAGGATTGTCCTCATCAGTAAGAATTTACCGCCCTCCGAAGAGGAGGCGCTAATTTTAGTTCTTCAAGAATACAAGGACACGTTCGCATGGAGTTATGAAGATATGCCGGGATTAGACCCTGCGCTCGTTGAACACCGCCTTACACTCAAGCCAGGGTCTGTACCGGTCAAACAACGGTTGAGGCGTTTCCACCCTAATATGGCTTTGAAGATGAAAGAAGAGGTCGATAAACTCCATAAGGCTCGATTTGTTAGAGTCGTCCTCTACCCCAATTGGGTGGCTAACATTGTCCCGGTTATGAAGAAAGATGGAAAAGTTCGAATTTGCATAGATTTCCGGGACCTCAACCGGGCGTGTCCTAAAGATGACTTCCCCCTCCCTCATATTGATGTTCTGATCGACAACACGGCAGGATTTGAAACTCTTTCATTTATGGATGGCTTTTCAGGTTACAATCAAATTCGTCTGTCTGAAGAGGATCAAGAGAAAACCTCATTCACTACACCACGGGGTACATATTGCTATGTGGTCATGCCCTTCGGACTTAAGAATGATGGAGCCACCTACCAGAGGGCTATGATGACTATTTTTCATGACATGATTCATATTTACATTGAGGTGTACGTGGATGACCTGGTAGTGAAATCAAGGACAAGGATTGAGCACCCTGGGGTTCTGGCTAAGGTTTTGCAGAGATCGCAAGAATATCAATTAAAAATGAACCCCAAGAAGTGCGTATTTGGCGTTTCTTCAGGAAAGTTGCTTGGATTCATTGTCAGTAAGAGGGGAATTGAATTCGATCCCAACAAGGCGAGAGCCATTAGAGATATGCCTCCTCCCAAGAATTTGAAGGAAGTTCGAGGATTAATAGGGAGGTTGCAATTCATTCGTCGCTTCGTCTCCCAGGATTCACAAAGATGTAGGCCGTTTTACGAGCTTACCAAGCCGGGAGTCAAGTTTAATTGGGATGACAAGTGTCAGGCAGCCTTTGACGGATTAAAGGATTATTTGGCCAATCCCCCTGTCCTGAGGCCGCCAATTCCAGGCAAACCACTTATTCTGTATGTTTCAGTCCTGGATGACTCTGTAGGTGCTGTCTTAGCTCAAGTGGATGAAGAAGGTAAGGAGAGGGCAGCATACTACTTGTCTAAACTTCTTAACCCCTGTGAGCGGAAGTACTCAGCCATGGAGAAGACTTGTGCAGCTTTGGTTTGGGTAGTTCAGAAATTAAAACACTATTTCCTATCTCACGAGGTTCACCTCATTGCACGCATGAATCCAATCAAATTCCTCCTTGAAAAATCTGTCCTCACTGATCGATTAGCACACTAGCAAAGCTTCCTCTCCCAGTTTGATATCACTTACATTCAGCAAAAAAGCTATCAAAGGTTATGCCATCGCCGAACATCTTGCTCATCACCCTCTACCTCATTTTGATCCTGTCAATTTCGAGTTCCCAGATGAAGAATTAATGTCCATTAATCAACCCCTTGATCCTATGTGGACGTTACATTTTAATGGAGCTCTTAATTCTCAAGGAAGAGGGATAGGCATGGTTCTTTTAACACCTGAAGGGGTCACCATTCCATTTGCTGCTCGGCTCACTTTTCCCGTCACCAATAACATAGCCGAGTATGAAGCTCTTTTGGCCGGTCTACAAACCGCTCATCGATATGGTGTCACTCACTTGCGGATTGTCGGTGATAGTCAACTCATTCTGCGCCAGGTGTTGGTCAAGTACCGCACTATCAATCCTAAGCTTAAACCCTACCAGGAACTCGCTTCAGCTTATGCCAAACTCTTCACCAAGTTAATCTTCGTTCATGTGCCTCGCAGTCAGAACATTCTGGCTGACGCTCTTGCTTCTTTAGCTTCTGCTTTAGTCTTTCCCCCTGAGCGTGATTTCCATGTCCCTCTGATTCATCAGCGTGACACTCCAGCTATTAAGGACCGTGCTTTCCTTGATATTAGGGATCAGGTGCTCGAGAAGGCCAAGCAGAAAGAAACTCTTAAAGGCAAAGAGGTCATGCTTTTGGACTGGGAAGAAGAGTTGGCTGACGAAGAGAAGCCTTGGTATTATGAGATTGCCAGATACTGTAATGATCAGTCTTATCCCGAGGAAGCCACAGCAGAAGAAAAGAAAGCAATTAGAAGAGTGGCCCAACGTTATACTTTGGTTGGAGGTGTGCTCTACAGAAGAGGGCTCACCGGTGTTTTATTGAGATGCCTCGATGATGATGAATCTTGGAAAGTTGTGGAAGAGGCGCATTCTGGTGTGTGTGGTGGTCATGTGAACAGCCAGATGCTAGCTAAGAAAATCCTTAGGCTAGGTTTCTATTGGCCAACTCTAGAAGAGGATTGCTCTATCTACGTTCGTAGGTGTGTTAAGTGCCAGTTGCACGCCGACAAGATTCATTCTCCTGCTTCTTCACTCCATCCTACGTCCTCCCCATGGCCTTTTTCCATGTGGGCTTTTGATATCATTGGACCTCTTGGTGACTCGAACCTCCTGACCAAGCAAAAATCATTCATTCTCACGGTAACGGAGTACTTCACCAAGTGGGCGGAAGCGGAAGCTTACGTGGAAATTAAAGCATCAACCGTTTGCAAATTTATCATGAAGAACATCATCATGAGGTTCGGCATCCCGAGCACCATCGTCACCGACAATGGACCTCAATTTATCTCACAAGATCTCAAGGATCTCTGCAACAGGTATAACATTGCATTGCATCATTCTTCTCCCTATTATCCGCAGGGCAATGGCCAAGCAGAGGCCACTAATAAAACCTTGATCAAAATTGTTAAAAAGACGTGTGAGGCTAATAAATTTTCAGACTGGCCAGACAAGCTGGTTGAAGCTCTTTGGGCCTACCGCACTTCCATTCGCACTCCCACTGGGCAAACCCCTTTCGCCCTCACTTATGGGATGGAGGCAGTAGTCCCTTATGAGATTCTTATTCCCTCTCTGCGAGTACAATTGGATGAGGAACTTTCTATTGATGAACGTCGTGATTCACTCCTTGCCCAATTGGAACTCCTATATGAGAAGCGTCTGGTCGCCGCTGAGCATGCGCGCGTTTATCACAATAGGCTCTCACGTTTTTACCAAAAGAAAGTAATTGAGAGAAAATTTAAAGTCGGTGAAATGGTAATCAAGAGAATTTTTGTTAAGCCGGGTGGCCCACGTTCAAAACTCCAACCAAATTGGGAGGGACCGTTCGTTATAAAAGAAGTTTTTCCTGGCAATGCTTATAAATTAACTAATGCTGAAGGTGAAGAGTTAACTCACCCTTGGAACGGTTTATATCTTAAGAAATACTACCCCTGATTTTCCAAAATCCAAAAAAAAGAATATCTTCCCAAAATCCAACAAAAATGATGAAAATTTTCCAAAATCCCACAAAACAAAAAAATGAATATTTTCCAAATCCAAAAAAAATTAGAATATTTGCCAAAATCCAAATCCGAAAACAACAAAAAAAGGAAAAAGAGAGAAATTTCAAACAAACAAAAAGGCTTTTGTCATGGCACACAAAAGATCAAGGCCTGAAAGGTCAAAATTCAGAATTCATTTATCAGTCTTGGTAACTTAAAAATAGAGTTGACACCCGCACACACTACACGCTTTATTCTTGAACTCAAGCAGTGCAAAATCTGATAGAAAGTCAAAAAACCTGACTAAAAGTGAAAGACAATACCCGTTCTTTTCCTCTTCGGCCCATAAGGGGGGAAGGGAGACCTCGAGGCAGAGGCACCAAGCCTGTCCGCCGCCCTAGTAGGTGGAAGTCAAGGCCCAAAAGGGAGCAAATGTCACAAAAGCCCAAGTACAATTAGGTTTATTTTTTATCAATACAAATCAATTCCAAAGTGAAAGTCAAGTTATGAAAAGAAAAGCATGTCAAGAGGGCAAAGTCCCCGCAAGGAAAACCTTGGGCGTATGCATGCATTATAAATGGGCAAAAAGGCACCAAATTTCCTACGCCAAAGACCAAACCCCAACAGGCATAGGGCGGGGGAGGTAATTTTACTTTGAGCATCCCAGAACCCCTTATGGGCTTCCTTATATTTTCTTCCATCCTTTCTATGAGGTAAAGTCACGAACTGGCAGGATGGTCAAGACGAACTTAAGAAATTGCACTGTGCGAAATCTTGAATATAAGTCAACTTTGAGCACGTCGACTCCCTTTTAATTATTCAAGAAAGATTAATGAATCATAGATGGTGACCGTGTAGGGCCCGCGATCTGGATAGCCTTGTCAATCTTTTTGAAAATTCACATAATTCACGCCTCTCACTAAGGCGTTTTTAATTTAACTCACGCCCTTCTGAGGGTCGTCTTTATAAAATTAACGCCCTTGTTCAGGTCGTCTTTTCACCAAATTCCAAAATCCTTTTAAAATGCACGCCGTCTGAGGGGGCGTCTTTCACCCGAGTAACGACCTAATCTAAGGCGCGTTTTTCAGGAAAATAACAATATATATATATATATATATATATATATATAATGCCTTCTTCATTCGTATGCCTGCATTTTGCCTGTGCATCTTTTGATTTATTGTTTGCATGTGTGTGCTTGCATGATGCATCTCCCCTTTATTGGTTATTTCACTTTACCTTATTTTATTAAAGGCTTGGCCCCTTGACCCGTCATTAAGGTCAGAATATTGCCACCCCTTGCTCATTGGGCAAGGGGCCAAGTCGAACAGATGAATTGACCTGTTTTATTCGAGTGAAAACCGCAGCTGCAGATATAGGGCAAAAGTAAAGTAAACATGAAGAACATGGAGAAAAGAAAAGTACACAAGCACAAGCCCACAACCACACAAAGTGCTCAGGTAACAAAAGAAATCTCAATCTCATATATATATATACATCATGAATGTCATGTACAGGTGTGAGGGTGGAGGAGTACAAGTAAGTCTCTCAGCTCTCGCCTCCACCCTCCTCTACTCTCCTACTCTCAACCTCCTCCTCGCCATCCCGAGCTGGTGCTGGTGGAGGAGGCATGGACCCCCGTGAAGAAGCCGGAACTCGAGCCTGGCCCCCTGCCTCACTCCTCTCTCGAAGAGAAGAACCCGCCACGAAGGTAGAGCTGGCGAAGGAGTACCCCGCAGCCCGTGCTCGCTCACGGCCTCGCTGCAACCGCTCCTCGGACACTCACAGCCGCTCTTGGGAAAGGATCAACTGGGTCCTCGAGTCTGCCAGCTCACGCTCCCGTGCCGCCAACTGCTCCTGGAACCAGGCACGCTCCGCCTGCTGAAGCTCAAGGAACTGGGCACGCTCCGTCTGGTGCTCCTCTCGCTCTCGGGCACGCTCCCGCCTCTCCAGCTCCAGGGCAACCCGCAGCTCCGCCACGTCCTGGGGAAGCTCCTCCCGACGCCTCGCAGAGCGCTCCAGCTCTGTGATCCGCTGCTCGCGGATCGCCAACTCGGTACGCGCCGCTCGCAGCTGTGCACTCTGAAAACAGGCAAACCAATCATCAAATTTCACAATTCAATGAAGCAAATAAACAACACATGGTTGAAGGTAAATCACTCACCTGCGAGGACGTCGCTTGCTGTCCCTCACAGACACAAGCAATAGCTGCTCGGAGCTCCTCGGTCTGCAAAACATTTTTTATCAGTGCATAATGCTATATTTAAATAATAATTGAATTGACGGAGTTTGAGTTCAGAATTTACCCGTCTGGCGAGGTCGCGCTCTGCTGTCTCAGCCCGTGCAACCGCTCCAGCTAGCTGCTCTGATAGCGCGGTCACCTCCGCGCTAGGTCCCCTCGAGCTGGAGGCCTCCCCTGGATCTCTCGTCACTACTCCCTGCTGGGCACGCTGCATTCATTGAGATCGTCAGTGGCTAATCATCAATAATTCAACAAAAAGATTCATTTGCATATAGAAGTAATTGAAACACTCACCAGGGTCTCTAGGTCAGCCCGTGTGGCGGCCAGCTGGTCCTCCAGGCTGTGTAGGTAGGCCTGGGTGTCTATCGCCGCTATGTCCCTCGCATCCTGCATCCATAGCATGTTAGTCACATGATAGTCACATAAGCATTGGCATTTAAAAATAATTGCATTCATACATACCCCTAAGACCCTCATCTGGGATCGGCCGGCGTGTACCTCCCAGTAGCGCCGGAGGTACTCGGAGCTGTCAGTCGCTCGGGAAGTGACTCTGGTCCCGCCTCGCTGCCAGTCGACGTACTGCTCCTCGAAACGTACCCTCCAGTCGGTCGTCTTGGTGCGACCGCGGGTCTTCTTTCCTATGCCTCGAGGCTCCCCGACCTCGATCCATTCCTGGTGCAAGCCCAGGGTCCTCATCACCAACCGGAGCCGTAACGGCTCGATCTCGCTCAGGCAATGCAGCCACAGCTCACGCCCGAAGCGAGGTCGCCCCGATACGACCCAAGGCTGGCCCTCATCTGTCATCCCCTCGTATGGCCTCCACTGCACCTGCATTCATACATACCATTATCATTTCATCATAATCAATTCAAATCAATTCAAAAGAAACGCATATCATTCATTCATACATACCAGCGAGGGAGGGAAGTCGCGGAACTCTCTCCGTAGAACCCACAACTCGTAGTCGAGTGGGGCACCGAAGACGACTGGTAACCAGCGTCGCGCCAGAGGAAAGGATCCCTCAGCTCCGGGCCGTGGGTCGACGCGCCCCATCGGCATGTACAAGTGACTCCACACCTGCATCCATGCATTGCATTAGTAAAGCATTCATTTGCATAAAAGAAAAGGAAAAAAGAAAGATAACTACCTGAAGAAAAGGTGAGAAGCCACTGACGGTCGTCTCACGTCCTGTACCCGTGGACAGGTCCGCCAGCAGGTGTGCCAGCAGTGCCGCTCCCCAGGCATAGGTGCCAACTGTCTCCAGGTCCTCGAGGATCGCCAAGAAGCGGCAGTTGATGACGTCAGCTTTCGTCCCCAGCAATAATCTCCCGAGCAGCAGCAGCAGGAACCTCCTCAGGTCTCGATCCGCTCTCTCATGGTCAGTCGGGTCCTGGCAGCATACCGCTCTCACCCCGTCGGTCAGCCTCTGTACAAACTCACCTAAGGTCTCCCCTGACCTATGCCTGGCATCTCCTAAACCCATCACCGTAGTCAGGTCGGTACGGAAGATGGTCCTGCACTCACTAGGTACCTCATAGACCATATCCAGCCCTAGCAGTCTCTGGGCCATCTCCGTGTAGTCCGGGTAGGTGAACCCACTCACAGCCTCACCATCCACCCTCAACCCTGTAATCCTAGTCACATCCTCTAGGGTAGGAACCATGTGCCCCCAGGGCATCAGGAAAGACCGGCTCACCCTATCCCAACGCTCCCGTAAAACCTGGATAAGTGCTAGGTCGGGTCTAAATGGCTCAATGGATAGGAAAGCCCCGAACCCCATAGCATCTACCCTAAACCTCTGGAAGTCGGGGAGACCCTGGTATGCTGCCCAGACCATGACCCATGAGATACGGGTCCTCATCAGCCCCTGCACGCATTAAAAGAGAAGAATTTTGCTTAATTGTTTGGTTAATCATGTGTAATTGCGCTATGTTTTGTCTGGGCATTGATTTTAATATTTTGGAAATCACGACCCTCCTAAGGTCGTTTCTTGGTAAATTCACGCCCCTAAAGGGGGTGTTTTTCTAAATGTGGTTTGAAGTAACGGCCTGGGTGAGGGCGTTTTTCATCTCTGAAACGCCTCTGGGTAGGGCGTGAACATGTGGTTAATTTCTAAAATCCTAAAATGTTTTTGAAATCACGCCCTCGGCTAGGGCATTTTCCATTTAGGACCGTTCAGTTTAAAAGAGAATTAATGAAGAGACGCCCTCTGGTTTGGGCGTTTCCTGTTAAATAACGCCCTAGTGAGGGGCGTGGCTTTCATGATTTTCAGATAATTTAAATAAAAATGGCAGCATGCAAAATGATTAATAATAATTAATGAAAAACATTTAATGGGCATGGAATTAATGAAAAATCATTTTTTTTAAGAAACGACATCCTACAGGGCGTTTTTCATGAAGGTCAATTAATTGTCAGAAAATAAAAAGAATTTACGCCCTGGGGAAGGGCGTTTTGTTTGTGAATAACGCCCCCGTGGGAGGCGTGTCTTTTCTGAGTTGCAGGTTTTGCCCCCGAGGGCTATGGAAAATCAGGAAAAAATAAATAAAATAAAAATTTTGGAATTGGGGTGGGGGAACCTACCTTCTTGTGCTTCTGGGGTTGTGGCCGAGGCAATGGCCGCCTGGGCCGCCGGAGCTGACCCCGGGGAGCAATCACCACCGCGGGCGGCGGTCCCTCATCTTCCTCTCCCTCTTCCTCTCCATCTTCTCCCTCTTCCTCTCCATCTTCTCCTTCTTCCTCTCCTTCTTCTCTTTCTTCTTCTTCTTCTTCTTCTCCTCCTTCCTCACCGGCTTCGTCGCCGCCGGCAACCACCGCCGGTTCTTCAACCGCGACGATGGCGAGCTCCTCCACGGCGGGTTCTTCTTGGGCGTGGGCGGCGTCGAGGTCGACGACCTCCGGGGCGCTCACTCGCTGGCGTTTGGCCATGGCTCGGGCTAGACGAGAAAGGGAGATAGAGGGTGAGAGTTTGAGAGAGTGAGAGAAGAGAACGAGAGAGGGAGAGCGAAAGGAAAGGGGCGGTTTCGGTTAGGGTTTGCAGAAGGGGGGAAAGGAGAACGGAAGGAGGAAGAAGAAGGGGGGGACCGATGACTTTTGGGTGTCGAAAAGAAGACACGCCCTATGGAAAGGCGTTTTTAATAGAATTCACGACCAAGTCTTGGGCGTTTTATAAAATCAGACGACGTCTATTAAGGCGTTAATTTGTTCTGCATGGGGAACGATAACCGTCGTCAGACGCATTGAATGGGCGTTGATTGATACGATGAATGTCATCATTGCTGGCTTAGAGTAACGCCTCAGTTGAGGGCGTTTTATTTTTAAGAAAAGACTAAGGAAACGGCGTTACTTTTGATGGTTCAACGATTATATTCTTTGGGGTTTGAATCGTTTCACGCCTTGATTGGAGTCGTTATTTAAGTCACGCCTACGGGTGCAGGCGTCGACTGAGGAAGATGGGCTGATTGAGATGCCTTTAGGTAAGGCGTTCCTTCTTGAATTCACGCCATGCGTTGAGGCGTTTTTTTTGCAACAGTAATGCAGGTTTTGGAAAATTTTGATCATAATCACAGTAATATTGGCTCAATCAGAAAATAATCTTTATTGCTTTAATAAGAAGGAATTACAATGACTAATGAGCCACTTTGGGCCTTAATTTTCTCAAGGAGAATACATAATGTTTCCACTGTTCTTTGTCTTCATCCAAGTCTTCTACAGGTTGACGAAGCTTGCTTAGCTTCCATAGAGCTTGAATGGTGATAACCTCCTCACCATCTTCATTACTGCCCAGGTCTCTTGATTTGATTGGAGGAAGATGTGAGATGTCTTCTAAGTGTTGCCTTGAAAGTCCGAGTTGAGGAAGGCACCTGTGAGAGTTGTACAAGACGAAGTCTGAAGCGCCAATAAGACGAAGGTCCGTCCCGATAGAGAAGCGTGCACGAAGTTCCTGCATTTTGAATACACCCGGGGCGCAAGTAAAGAGATTCTTTGGCATTACCTTTAAGTGCTCCCTCCAATCCCCTCTCTTCTTGATTTGAGGAACCCGGTTAGTCACTCTATTGCTTATTCCTAATGAGCCGGTTATATAGGAGAGGGGGCTTTTTGAGAAAATTCTTGAGGGTTGTTGGGCTTCGTGGCATGGGTCGAATTTGAAGTGTAGATCAATCCAACTAGAGAGTACTAGCATGCACCCGAAGATGGGCCTTCCCATGGCCGCCGAAGTGAGCCCACTATAAAGATATGCTAGGATCGCCGGTCCAACTCTTTCTTCTTCCCATAAGCTCACCACTGCGCTCAATTAAGACTCCTCTAGAAAGTCCTCCGTGGATGGGAATAGGAGTGCTCCTGCTAAGCACACCACGAAGGCTTTTGTCACCCTTTCTATCTCCTCTTCCTCTTTAGTTTGATCCGCTCTCTTGTACACCCACGAGGCGAGCTTCAAGAGGTTAATTCCTTTAGTGACCTTGATTTGGTTCACTATATTTGGGCTAGGTATCAATGAGGTTAGCAACTCTTGGGAGGAGATTGGCCTTGGCATGAGGGCCATCTTTTCTTCTTCTCCTTGTTTCATCCTTTTCAAGCCTAGGATCGTCTCTACTTCTTCCAGCAAGATAGTGGCTTCAAATGTGGAAAATAAGAAGTATGGGTGGAAGGATGCCATGTTTCAATCAATGCACCTATAGCAGCCCAATCTACGTGGATTTGATCATAATGTTTGGCATGGGTTATCAACCCCAAGAGATGCCACCTAGCTACATATACCCTCATATCTGAAGTGAATTTAGAAAGGATGAGGGGCAGCCATTTGATTTGGGCATATCTTCTAGCTCCTGGAAGGGTTGGGTAATCCTGTGAGAAGAGCATAACACATAACGCATGCAATAAGTATTTGAATATGAGATGAGGGTTCGGCAGAAGGAAAGAGCAGTAAAGTAACTAACAGAAGAAAAGTTTACCTGTTTCAAAGCAATTCGATTGCTTATGTGCCCTTGTATTTCAGTAATCCTGGGAGTAGAAGTCCTAGGTTTCTTCGTCACCCTGTCCATCGCTTTGCTTTGCAGAAGTGGTTCGCGCAGAGGCCTGCAGTTGAAGAAGAACAGAAGCAGAACAAAAGCTTGCAGAAGAAGAACAGAGGCAGTTCGGCTGCAAGAGAGATTTTGATTGGTTTGTGAAAGAAAGCCTTCCTTTTTATAAGGATTTGAAGAGTCCTAAGAAGTCCCGAAGATAGAAGTTTGATTGGCTTAAGGACTGTGCTGTGCTATTAGGAAACGGAAGTTCGTGCTGAATTAACGACGTTGGTTAGGGCGTCGATTCTTAAATTGACGACCTGACTGACGACGTGTTTTATTTAACGCCCTAACGTGGGGCGTCTTCTTCTAAGCTTTCGTTATTAGTTACGCCTTTGAGTAGGGCGTGTTTCAAATGTTTAACGACCTATTGTCCAGGTGTCTTTCATGCTGTTAACGCCCTATGCTTAGGCGTGTTTTAGTTTCCCTTCCCATGCTTTGATGCTTTAATGAACTTAAGTGCTGTTATTTTTGTGAAATTGTTTATGATTAAGCACTTATGATCATGTCATGTTCTGAATTAATGGATGAAGGCTAATAAGTTTCAAGTGCAGAAGTTCGCAGGGTTCGAGGCATTTGGACCACCCGTGGGAGCAACATCGTGTCACCTTGTATCTGTTTCCTGTAAGCATTGTTACTATATGATATCTACACTATTATAATATGTCAAGGACCTTGTGGTTCTGATGAACCTGAAATTTGAGTTCCCCTTCATCAAAAACAATGACGATTTCAGGAAATTCTTGATCACACGGATAGGCCGTTGAGTTGTTAAAGGTTTGGGACGATGGTTCCACTTTCTGAGTTGGTGCACGGACAAACGGGCTTCGGCTTAGTGTTAGCTCAGAAATATGGATTCTTGACCAGATCTAAATGGCTTAGCAATATTATCCTTGATTATTTTCTATTTTTTAGTTTGTTTTAATCTTTTCTTTTAGCCCAGCATGCATCATGTAGGACTTTGAGTTTCGTGCTGAAAAACTTCATATTATGGCAATAATGAAGTTCACTCGCTCTTGATTGAGTTGACATGAGATATTCCACTTCAAATCAAGTACCTCGTTCTATTTGAAGCCGTTCAGGCTGATTCCTTGAAAGTGTCCTTTTGTTGGATCTCTATCCCAATTCTCTTTACTTTTCTGCAAAATTTACCTTGGTTGTAGCACGTCCACGTTGGCTGGTAATCGCTCTCCAATGGTCTTTCCCTGTCGTGCCCACGCGCACATCCCTTTATTTACTTAGTTTAATCTCCTTTTATCCAACAAATCGATGTTTCCTTGGAACCACTCAGAGTTATTTCACTCAGAATCTTGGAAAGATTTCAAATGCTTAATGTTATGAGGCGTGTCACATCACACCTTGGCGTCTCCTTATCAGTTCATTCCACTTCATTTCTTTCATTACACTTCATTCCATTTCTGTCTCACTCCCTTGCAAAGCAGACGCCAAGGCGGGGCAGCTGTAGACACGCCAAAATTGACGTTTTGTTGATCAAATCTCATGTCATTATGTAAACACCCCAAGTGGACTTCAATATTCCTATAACATGAAGTTTTTCTATTTTTGTGAATTTTATGCATTTTTTTATTTTTTTGTGATTCACGACCTGACGAAGGGCGTTACTTTCAAAAGTAACGACCTGTCATAGGGCGTTTCAAAAGAAGGGACGACCATAGGTGAGGGCGTCAATTCCTGGTATTATCCGTTAATTTCTGGAATTATCTATTTTTCAAAATAAAAAGCATTTTATGAATAACGTCCTACATCAGGGCGTGTTTTTTAGAAACGCCGTTACCACAGGCGTGTGCCCTTAATGTCTAAACAAAGAAAGTTTTTATTTCCAAAATTAAATCCAGGAAGAAACGGCCTTGTCTAGGTCGTGTTTCAAGAAACGTCCTGTGTCAGGTCGTCAATTCCTAAATAGACGCCCTGGCGTAAGTCGTGTTTCACTCCAGAGTCCTTCCTTTTTCTGTCTTTCCCTCACAAGTTCCCTACCATCCTTGGGACTCTTGCTCGATCTTGATCCTTCCCAGGATGCCTCATTACCCATTCTTATCATTTCCTTGTTTGATCACATCCGATTGAAGCTATAAAAGAAAATCTCATTCGATCCTGAAAAGGGTTAAGATGTTAAGGTTTCAACAAGCACGTTAAGCATTCAAAAAAAAAAAGAGAAAAAGGCATTCAAAGCATTGGGCATTGGCTTGCGTTGCATCCTTCTACATCCAATCAAACGCCTGTCTTCTCCATCCTTCTGCATCCGTTCAGCATCTTCACGGTTTCCCTTTACTCTCGTCAGGGAGAGCAGTGCTCTATATGTTGTGCTTGTTTCGATCATCTTGTTCTTAGCATATCATCATTGTCACCCAGTCGTTAATTCTTTTATTGCATTAAGCATCATCTTATCATCTCCTTTCCCTAGTTCTCTGCTAGGGGTTTAAAAAAAACAAAAAAAGAGGTGCGCACGTTGATGTCTTTTCATCATTTCATGTTAGTTTTGGATTGATACTATTGCACTTTGGCTGATCCCTCTCCCTTTTGCTTGTTTTTCATTAT
Organism: Amorphophallus konjac; assembly: GCA_022559845.1. Classification (NCBI taxonomy): domain Eukaryota; kingdom Viridiplantae; phylum Streptophyta; class Magnoliopsida; order Alismatales; family Araceae; genus Amorphophallus; species Amorphophallus konjac. The sequence goes on from CM040124.1 coordinate 44,441,700, forward strand.
CTTTTTACAAGGTAATCAACTAAGAAGACCAACTTCGTCGGCCGGCCGATTGAAGTAGGAGGAGAAAATCCACGTCCATCCCGCATCCCAATTTTCACCAGGTATACGCGATCCCCTTTTCTTCTTATTGAGGTAACCCCTCTGGCGATCACATCATCTCCACTTTAGCACCTCGTGCTATATTTATTGCATTCTTTTTGCATTATTTATTTATCTCCTTTTTGTCATATTTTAATCTCCCCTCAAAGTTGGCGGATTTTTAATCCGATCTACAGTCTAGTCACACAAATCACTCTCCTACTCTTGTGTGTCAGTGATTGCTATTTAATCAACTGAACTCTCAACTTTCTTGAAGCTGAAATCCACATCTGATACTCCCTAATTTGCTGAAGGAGTGCCTCACTTGAATTCTTCCCTGTCACTATTGTCAATCTGGTTTGACTGAATTCCAGACTCTGTCATCAGTTTCTGAATTGCATTGCTCAAGTGCATATCTCTTGCTGCATATTTGTAAACTCACTGCTATTGGCTTTCTGAAAATCTATCTGATGCATATTGATCATATTTGCTACAAGCAAGTGTTTCAATTCTCACTTTCTATTAATGCTTGTTAATGTCTCTGCTATTGAATGCTATTGTCAAAATATTGTTTGAATTGATTTTGAAGAGACTTAAATCTGTGTACCTCAGTTATAAATCTAATATCTTAAAAGAAACTCCTATTATACAGGTTTAAGAATAACTGATTAATCTACGTTGGTGTAAGTCTAATGTATTCATGAATTTGGATTTGAAAGACTTGAAAGTATCTGAATCACAAGTTTTAATAAACTTTAACCAACTGTTTCATGTAATCTCTGGACAAAACCTTCTAAAATCTGAAATTTTTAAATCAAGGTTATTTTGGTTGAGATACATGTTAGTAGTATTATTCTTAAACATTAAATTTGTCTGAAGTTGACTAAAAAGAAAAGCAAAATTCAGAGCAATGACTTTGATCATTGAGAAACTAGGTCCTCCCTCAAAGAAATGGAGTAAACCTATGTCATGAAATGCCACAGTTATCACTGGTATAAAAATAATTGAAAAGTCTGTCAAAGCAATGGCATGGTTATGTTGAGTAACTGGGGATCCCGGCCTCTGATCAAGGTGTTTCTTCATGTAAAAAGACACTCAAATTGCTAACTCTGTTCTCATGTTCGAGAGGCAATGCGGTTATCACACTGAGTAACTGGGTCATTTCACCTGAGACGTGTTTTGCCTCATGTAAAAAGGTGTTAATCAACCAAGATTGCTCAAGAAAAATAAAGTGAAGTTCAAAAGTAAAATCTAAAAATGGATATCATAAAAGTTCTGCCAACAAAGTCAACTTCAAATACTATTAAAGGTGTTTAATCTCAATACTACAATGTGTAACTCCTAAAGGAGTCATTGAGATTAATTGAGTAAGATGGAAGAGGATTGAACTGGAATGCTATATGAATAATTGGTTCACCTTTATTAAAACTCAGTTTCAGATATGAGTGTTGTATACAATTGTCAAATTTGGTATACATCATGCTTAAACCCATTTTTGTCATGCAGTTTAATTCATAACCCCTTATGATAGGAGAATCTATCCCTAATTGGACTTATAACAGTGGTACCTGGAATAAAATTTCGTCTGATCAGTTACATCCTTAACTGCTCCATCATATTGCACATTTGTTTCCTGATCCTTACTTGAAAATGCTCACTCTTTCTACTGAACTGTTACTAAAAGATCCTGTGCTCTGTATTGTTGCTATGATACACTCCTCACATATCCTCTTGAAACTTTTGCTTTATTCTGAGCAAGGACTGTTGAACATATTTCATTTATTGCTTCTTAAAGGGGGAGGATTGATACTTGATTCTCTAACTGCCCCTGTGCTTGTCGATTGTATTCCTTTATTCAGGGGGAGTTTCTTGTATGGCTGTTCTTCCTTTTTATCTAGGGAGAATATGTGGTGTCATATTGCACTTTGGGGAAGAATAGATAGCTCTAATGTGATTTCATGTAGTAAAAGGGGGAGATGTTATATCAATCTTTTCATACCTGCTTAATTTTTCTCTCAAACTATTTTCTTTTGATGAAGTCAAAGGGGGAGAATAGTTTGGGTATGTGTGACTCATAGTGTTGCCATCATCAAAAGGGGGGAGATTGTTATGCCCCTGTGGTTTTGATGTCAGCAAGCACTATGAATATGAATGAGTTTGATGTCAGCAAGCACTATGAGTATGAAAGATTGACTGATTAAGTGTGCATATTTATAGCATTGCATAACAAGTGTAGCTTGCATCGGTGCATTCATCAGTTGCACACCATATAGTCGATGCATGATTCACTACATATGATGTCTATACACTGAAGCACGCTCATTGCATATAAGGTCCTGTCACTGAAAACCGGTGCAACATTTCTCTGCACGCTATAAAGTCTGTACAGAGTTTTGCCTAGACTGCATCAACTCAAGTCTGTACATTACTTGGTAGCTAGTCTGTACAACCTCCGGTGTCTCACTCTACTAGTCAGTACAGTCAGTGGTCTTCATGCATATACATAGTCTATGCATTGATTTGCCTCGCACATACACTAAGTCTGCACATGGTGACTTAGCGAGTTTATACATTCGTGAACATAGTCAGTGCATCCTTTTGCATCGTGTCCTTTACACATATACATAGTCAGTGCATTTGTTTGCTTAATGCATAGGCATAGTCAGTGCATTCGGTTGTTTCATGCATATACAATGTCTGCACAGTCTTTGCTGTTATGTCCATGCGTCATTTAAGCAAGTCTATACATGATGCATTGACTCTTAAATGCTAGGTAGCAAGTCTGTACATTGTCTTGTTTCAGGCACGCAAAGTCTGTACATCATCTTGGCGCATGCACGCAAAGTCTGTACATTCTTTGACAGCATGCCTGAGCATTCATCTTTGCTATGCATACTTTGATAGATGTAAACTGCATTTCACACATTCAACGTCTGTACATTCTTCAGTGGCATTTGTGTAATCTTTCAAAACAAAGTCTATACACTCTTTACCATGCATTCAAAGTCTATACATTCCATTGCTGATACGAGTGGTTAAGTTCATGCATCATCACTCCAGCAAGTCTGAACGTTGGTGCCGCATGCACACTAAGTCCATGCACTCCTTGATGACATGCCTGTGCATTCATCTTCATTGTGCACACTTTGTCAAATGTATTCTGCACTACCCACTAGCAAGTCTATACATGCTAAGTTCAAATCTCAAACCTACCCGTTGCATCTTTTTCTTTTTCTGATAGTCAAGCCTAATCTGACAGGACTGCTGCTCGAGGAGCTTAATAAGGGCACGTGATCCAAGAATGGAGATGGCTCAGGATCGTGCCACGTGTTCAAGGCGCTAGGGCGGGAATTCGTGGAGGACACACGCCCACCTACCTACTGCTGCTATAAAAAGGAAGCGTCTCCTTCGAGTGAAAGGTGTGGAGATCGTGAGCAGAGTGATCGAAGTAGGGGAACCCATCTGAAAGAGCAGAAGTAGAGAGAGAGAGAGAGAGAGCCTGCACGATACAGATAGAAGAAGAGAGAAGAAAAGAGTGAGCAGCAGAGAAGTATAGAGAAGCAGAAGAAGAGAAAGAAAGGAAGAGAGAGGTAGAGAGCTCTAGGGGAAGAAGAAAAGCTTCATCGGAAGATTTATTTTCACTGGACTTTGGATCAGATCCATGCCAGTCAGCTCTTTAAGAGCCACGTTGTGTTCTATCTTTTACAGCTTCCAGTCGCTGTGTTTCATCATCCTTTGTTTTTCCTTTTACCTTTGTTTCAAGCTGTTAGTCAACAGAACTAAGCTGTATTGCTCAGCGGGCGAGGTGGATATCTCGGACAGCAAGCTGTGTTGCTCAGCGGGCAGAGGAGGATTCCTCTGGATGGGTTAAGCTGTAGTCCCCAGCAGTTGCAGAGGTGTGGTATTCTCTGGACGGCCAGGCTGTATTACCCAGCGGATGGCTAAGCTGTATTGCCCAGCGGAAGCAAGCTGTGAGGCCCAGCTGTTAAGGTGTGTATCAGCGGAATCCACACTCTGGTTGGAGTGTGGGGTGGACGTAGGTCTGCTGATCGAACAACCTAAAAATCCTTCATCTACTGTGGTTTGATTGTCATATTCGATTCGCTAGATGTATGCATAGGCCGATTTGAATCTTCTATCTAGCAAGGAATTTGATTGCATATCAATCATCTGATATTGGTCTTCAGAAAGTCACTTCAATTACTTAATCACTGTTCTGGAGTGCTTCTGATTTGCTCAACCCATCTGAGTGTCTAAGTTGCAGTTGATTGCTTGAATGGGTTCGGTTAACAACAATGTTTGTTCTTGTGTTTAAAGATATATGTATGCTAGACTTGATGTCAACCTACAGTCATGAACGTGTTTAATTCCGCATCAGTTTTAAGTTCATCAGGTTGAGTTTTTTAATTCGGGCAAATTATGTAAGAGGGATTCATTCACCCCCCTCTGAATCCATCGCACTAGTTCCAACACAACATGATGCTCAACCCAGCTAAGTGTGTCTTTGGGGTTAGATCTGGGAAGTTTGTGGGATTCTTGGTGACTCAGCGGGGAATCAAGGCCAACCCCGATAAGGTCCAGGCCATCCTAGATATGCGGCCACCCGCTTGTGTCAAGGACGTCCAGCGCCTGGCTGGACGAATTGCTGCACTCAACCGTTTTCTCTCCCGAGCGGCGGAACAATGTCTGCCCTTCTTCAAATTGCTAAGAGGGCCCAAGTTGGCGTCTGCCACTTTCACCTGGGATGATGAGTGCCAGAAGGCTTTCACCGAGCTAAAAGAATTCCTGGCTTGGCCTCCAGTGCTATCGAAGCCAGTTCCTGGAGAGGCACTATACCTCTATCTCTCAGCGACTCTCTCCACAGTAAGCTCGGTCCTAGTTCGAGATAATGGGGGTGTACAGAAGCCGGTATATTATGTCAGCAGGGTGCTCCTCGAAGCCGAAAGGAGGCACCCCGCAACCGAGAAACTCGTGCTAGCGTTGGCAACCTCGTCTAAGCACCTCTGGCCCTATTTCCCAGGACATTCCATAGTGGTGGTGACTAGCGAGCCTCTGAACAAGATTTTGGCTCACCCCGAAGCTTCATGTCACCTCTTCAAGTGGGCCATAATGCTCGGGGCATGCGACATCTCTTATCGCCCCCGCACGGCCATTAAGGGGCAAGCCCTCGCAGACTTCATCGCAGAGAACACTATCCCAATCGAGAAGACATCCCTGCCGACATCTCGCCCCACCTGGGACCTATTCGTTGGTGGGTCCTCCAACTCGGCCGGCTGCTGTGCCGGTATCCTCTTCAGATCCCCAAAAGGAGCAGAACTACAATACGCCATAAATTTCAGCTTCTCGGCATCCAACAACATCTCCGAGTATGAAGCCCTCATCTCTAGAGCCAGGATGGCTTGGCGCCTACGAGTCGAGCGAGTCAGAATTCATACCGACTCCCAACTGGTCGCCAGTCAAATCAACGGGGACTACGAGGCTTGGGAGATGCAAATGATCAACTACCCTCAGCTGGTGAGGGGAATAGCCCAACTGTTCGAGAGCTTTCAGGTAATCTAGATAGCTCGGGATAAAAATTTCCAAGCGGATGCCCTCTCTCGCCTGGCCTGCTCCATCAACCCAGAAGGCACCCGGTCGATCCACCTTGAGGAATTAGAGCGAGCGAGCGTGGAAACCGAGCTCGTGATTGTTGTACAAATATCGCCTGGCGATTGGCAGACCCCGTATATATCTTGGCTCCGGGACTCTCAAGAGCCTCCCAATCCTCAAGAAGCTCGGAGACTAAAGTATCAAGCTCGGTGTTTCATCCTCCTAGACGAGACCCTATACCAAAGGTACTTTGCTGGTCTCCTCCTCAAGTGCCTCGATGCTCCCGAAGCTCACCGAGTGATTGAAGAAGTTCACGAAGGCATCTACGGCACGCACTAGGGGGGAAGGTCGATCGCAAGGATCCTGCTACGACAAGGCTACTGGTGGCCCACCCTCCAACGCGACTGCTCGACCTACGTTCGGAAGTGTGATCGATGCCAGCGGTTCGATCATCTAGTCCACCAGCCAGCCTCAAAACTCGTGACCCTAACCGATCCTTATCCCTTCGCTCGGTGGGGAATCGACATCCTAGGCCCATTTCCCATGACACAGGCTCAGAAGAAGTTCGTGATCGTTGCCATCGACTATTTTTCCAAATGGACCACCGCCATAATTACCGAACAGTCATCTGGAGTTTCGTTTGGAGGTCGATCATTTGTCTTTGTGGCATCCCCCGAGTGATCGTGAGCGATAATGGTTGGCAATTTGACTCCACTTATGTAACGACCCAAGATACGGATACCGGGAAGAACCCGATACCATTCGAATCCTGGCCCGTCGCCTACGAGTCGAAGGGCTCAGAAGGGCTAAAAGGAGTGTGGAGGCACAAAGAAATAGGAGATAGAGCAGGATAATTCAACAATTAACAGAAATAAATAAACAACTACAGCAGAGTCTAGTCTAACAAAAGTACAGTCTATGGTAAAAGAGCGTACCCAACGCCAAGTGAACACTCGGCCCAGCGAGCTAGTAACTAAGAACCTCCACACAACACCCTCAAACCTCGAGGAAAAACAGCCGCACCTAAAAAGTAGGGGTGCGCCTCCTGTCACTGGCTCAGTAGGGGTCCCGCGGAACCCCAACCGTAAACAACGACGATAGCTGCGAATCAAGCGGTTGGTTGACCTGAGCGGTGTTGGGCTCAGATGGGCACTGAGAGTTGGTTGTTGTCGGTTGGCAGTTCATGGGAACTTCGGAATTGCCATGTACTAGTTGGACAGCTCTAAGGTGGTGCAGCTATCTCCTCGACGAAAGAATCCTCCGAAGTGCGTATGCGCGATGGGAGCCCCGCCTTTGGGAATGTGTTAGAGGTGGAAGGATTGGTACGTTTGAGGAGTTCGAGGTTCGTGCGGGTGACCTCGATGTCCTTTTCTCCTCTCAAGGTCTTGGTGTTGGCCGGAGGGCCATGAAGAACCATGATGGTGTCACGTGGTGTGTGTCCAGCGTTCGGATGAACTGGCTGGTGGCCCTGCAGGACAGCAGAAGAGGTGTGGTCAAAGGACTTTCATTGGATGTGGAACCGGCGGCTGGCAGATGAGTTTCTGTGGCCGATGTCTTGCTTCTTGGACTGTTTGTTGTGTGGTGTGAGTTGTGCTCTGTGAAGTCTCTATCGGTCGGCTGTTGTGAGCCTCGTGCGTGTGGTTGGTGGCCGAAGAGATGTTGACCTCGGGAGTGGTGTTAACCAGTGATCCTTGAGGTGTGTTGACCTTGATTGTGATGGATGATGATGATGTGAAGTCGGCGGAAGGGTCATGGTCAGCCGTGATGGTTGCGTGGGTGTTGCCTGGCGTTGAGGTGTGATTGTGCTCCTAGTGAGGAGTACTCGGCATTCAGCGTTTGGGGAAGCCGAAGTCCTGAGTGGACTGCTGGGCATGGAGTTCCCAGTCATGGAGTGGAGTCGGGTCTCGACTCATGTGTTCTCTCCGCTCGTGGATTGTGCCGAATGTTTGTGTGCCCTGGAGAGTTTCGGGAAGCTGAGGTGATGCCAGACTCGCCAATCCTCGTGGGTCCCGATCGATCCGAGGATCGGTGTGAATTGGCGGGGTAGAGCAAGAGGGCTCTACTGGTTGTGCTGGTCTGGTGGTGTTCCTCAGAGGCAGTTGTGTTGTGGATGTGCGGTCTTACCGTGGGGTAAGCCCTTCCCCGTGAGTCCTGTGCTAGTCCCAAATTTCGAGGATGAAATTTTTATAAGGGGGGAGGTCTGTCACGTCGCAAGTTTTTCGGATCATTTTCCGCGGGCCTTGGATCGTGCCCGAGCAGGTTTCAAACTTTTACATTGGGTTTTCGGACCACTTTTTCGGGGTTTCCATGAGTTATTTTGGGTCCGTGCCGGGGTGTAGAGCGGCCTGGCTTTTTCCTGGAATTTTTGGAGTCCGAATTGAATTTTTCGGGCATTTTTGGGGTTCATGCGGATTTTATATATTAAATAAATTTTTAAAACCTTTTTTTTACCCTCTCTCTCCCCCCTCCGATCCCTCATCTCTCACCCCCTATCTCTCTCGCGTCTCTCTCCCGTCTCACTCTCACTCTCCCTTCTCACTCTGACGGCCGACGAAAGTGGCGAGGGGGAGTGCGGTGGCGTGACGGGGGCGGCGTGCGGCGAGGACGAACTGAGGGGTGTGGCGTGCGGTGAGGCAGAGGAGTTCGCGGCCGTGGAAAGGCGACTGCGCGTGGGAACGGCGTTTCGCGGGGTTTTTCGACGGTAAAGCTTCTAAAAAGTAGGGGGCGGATCCCTGGCACCCTTGTGGGTTTTCCCTTGCGATTTGGTGTTCCGGCGAGGCCGAGAGAGTGTGTTTTACTTATTTTGGGGAAAATGAGCATGTTTGGAATGAGCGACGGTTTCCGGCTTATTTGGGCCCCGATTGTGGTTTTGATTTGGTTTTCCAGTGGCAGGAATGCCCGGGGATGATTTCCCCTTCGCTGCGAGACGAATGGGGCATGGAATGGAGCTCGGGGCGGGGCTCGGTCCGTTTCCGAAAACCAACAGGAGACGGCCACATAGGTGGCCGTCTGTGCCCTGGTCTGGGCGGCCATGACCCTGGCCGCCCAGGGTGTTGGGCGGCCAGGACCCTGGCCGCCCTCCCCATCTGGCCCAGGTCTAGGCGGCCCAACATGTGGCCACTCAACCCTCTGGGCGGCCAAAGGTGATGCGGGACGGACACACGACCTGGGACTCTAGCTCGCGATCGTCCCTAGCAAGGGAAACGTGGGACCGGGCGCGGTTGAGAAACCGGCTGTGAGTCTCGGGTATCGGCCATTCCGCGTTAAGTCGGGTCGAGTCACGGGACGGTACACTCACTCACTCTCACAGCGGTGATAACAATATGTATATAGCTAGAAACCTACACTCGCAGTAGCATTCAAAGATATACGAGATAAGCAAAATGCGATAAAGAGTGGGGGCGAGTTTACCTCCACGCTCCGGGCGTGGGGAAGACGTTCCCGGCCAAGTACGGTAACTCCCGGTAACAACGGTAAAAACTTAATTACAACAGTGAATTTTATTGCCCACTCCACGCAGGGAGGTAAAGGGCTACAAGTGGGGCCCGGGAGGACCGACCTTGGGTTGACGGGCAGCAATCCGGAGGTTCGTTCGGGGCGAACTCGGCCTACTAGTCCGACTCGGTCCTGCGCCGACTCGGTACTGCGCCAACTCGGTTCCGACTCACTGGACAGCAAGGCGCGGTTTCCAAAGAAACATCACCTTATTGAGATCTTCTGGAGACGCCGCTTGGCTAGGGCGATGGCAGGACATCCGTGAATGACTCCCTGAAGGGGCGGTCGCTGAAGTTGACCGTTGGTATTTATTTCTGAATTTCTCCCGGACTGATATTTCAAACCTGCACAGGGAACAGATTTGCGCGCCTTGGCAGTAAGAATTAATTCTCTCAGATCCGAAATCTGATTGAGGCGAGACTGGTGGCGTTGGAAAGAGGACTCCAATATCTACGACATAAAATTTTCACAGCTCCATCCACCAAAAGGGTTGAAGATGAGAATGACTGTAACATTGTTTTATTTTCTGACCCGGATTGACAGACACACAGGGCAGACTGTGTTTTTCCTGAGACTGACCTTTGACCACGGAGTAAATGATTTTTCCAGGGGTGACAAAACTTATGGGAGACAGAGTAGGACGTGAGGAACACCTGAGAATTTTTGTGATTTTTCAGAAATTTATAAGTGGGTGGGAAAAATACAACAAGATGACTCTGTCCTGTAGATCTGTAAAAGGGTAGATTACTGAGAGGACAAACAAAAATATGAGAAAAATATCAAATGATTTCCAAAGGACACAAAATTTGAACTGGAGGTTAAGGGAGATATGTGGAACAAACCCTAAAAATTAGGGCTCAAACAGATAACAAGAACAAAAGATAAAATTTCGGGAAAGAGGTTCTGTCCTGATGGAGACAGAACTCCGACGATGGCGGTGGCGGCGCGTTGGCGGCACGAACGGAAGGCGGCGGCCGGAAGTCGCATCCAGCAGAGATTGGAGATGTTGGAGTCACACCAAGATGAGGGCTTCACACCCTAGAATGGACAACAATCACTGCTGTAAGGGGGAGAGGAGAGACACAAGGGGTGCCCTTGGGCTTGCTCTTGGCAAAAATACTTAATTCTTCATTAATTCTACAAATGACACTATACATCTTCTTATATAGAGCATGACAAGGGGTGGGGGTGGGAATTTTGTGGGAGAGAGGGTAGGGACCAAGGGGGGGACAAGGAAGCTTCAAAATTTGAATTTTCAAAGTCCAAGTTTGGTAGGTTGCTTACCTTAGACCAAGAAAGGGGAGAGAATATGGACTTTTTCCTCCCATTGTCACCTTGAATGGTCTAACCATCTAGAAGCCCACCTTAGACCTTTGACTAGCCCCACATGGGTCCCTAGTGCTTAGGTGGACCAATAGGAATGAGTGTGGGGTCCCCTTGCTGGGACCTACTGTCCTTTTGTAAAAAAACCCAAAGAATCCTAAGGAATGACAACGTGGCTTATAAAGCCTTACAATTGCAAATCTACTTTCCTGAGGATATAAAAGCAAACTAAAAGGACACAAATGCAAAAATAAAAGTTAGTGCTCGACGTCGATTCCCATCAACTCTCCTCGAGTGGAAAGAACTCGACCCCGTCGAGTAAGGGGTATGGCTGCTCGAGTAGCTCCGGCGGATCCGTCACCGAACCTGGAAGCGCGGAGTACGCTCCACTCCAAGTAATTGACACCTTCTCATCCCGTATAGATTCGATATGCACGCGCTGCCATGGGAATGAGGCTAGAGGTGGACACTCCGGGGTGGGGTCACTCTCAAAGGAGGGAGGCGGCTCAAAGACTCACTAGGAATCACCGCGGGTCCCTTATGTGACTAGAACCGATATGTAAGGTAGAACTTATCCCAATAGTCCGACAAGTCTCATACTCGAAAGGGACTAACAATACGAGCATACAAAGGTCCGACTCGACTCGATGTAAGCACAGACACACAAGACCCTAGACACACCTAATGTTAGTCCGACCTACGCATAGGCGATGGTGGACCAGGACACCCGAATGTGTGCCATGCATACATTAGATGTACTCGATGGTTGACGGAATGGAGGACTCCTAGACACCCTAAGATGTACCACTCATGCATTGGCGACATAGGGGAGTTGGGTGGAGAAGGGCTAGGAGAGCCGGATGTTGGTGTATCGTGGACGGGCTTGGTGGGTGTAGATGGCCCGGCCCGTGGGGAAGGGGTGTGGTAGTGGACTCCCTCAAAGAAGTGAAGTATATATGGTGGGTCAAGGGGTCCAATAGGGAATGGGTCAAAGGGATCAAAGAAGGTATGACCCCTTGTGGTGGATTCCCACAAGTCACGATCCCACGTGTAGAAGTCTTGAAGGTGTGGATGGCCACCTTCATGCATTGTGGTAGGTGGGATGGTGATCATATGTAGGACGTATGGTTCCTCCCTCGGGCGAAAGGGTATGAAGTCGGGTTCGGCCGACATGGGGAGGAATAAGAGAACCTCTGTGGTAATACAACCCACGGTGCATACGGAGGTAATGGACCCTATGGCCGGATGGTGAAGCTATGACTAGTGGGTTGGTCGAAGCCTCGGGCCAATACATGCGTCAACTTCCACTGCCAACCTAAACCCAAAATAAGGTCACCCAATGTGTCAACATGGTGACTAGATCGGAATGTAGTATGGCAGGAGTTGACGGGCACCAAAGGTAGGGTAGGGTCCATGGATGGGTAAGGAGGTGGGGCCAAGCCATCTTTGAGCCAACTAAGAAGCGGCTTGGCTATGTATAGCGAACCCGTTAGAAACACGGGTGGCTCAGGCTTTGCTGGCTCCAAATAAGATGGTTCTGAATAAAGTTCGGAAGTAGAGGGTGGTGGCATTGGAGCACTCATGGGTGGTGAAGGCGGGGCCTCCATGATGGGGAGAGGGCTTGGGAATGCCAGAGTTGTGGCCGGGTTGAGACTACTGGCTATGGCCTCCTTGGGCTCGAGTATGGCTACCTCCGGTCGCAGAGCTGGGCAAGGAGAGACTAGCGACTCAAAATAAGCGCACCTCCTATCCACCTGATCCGAAAGCATTCGCACAAGTTTGGCAATGGTGTGGGTTGGAGTAGGGGTATCACGGTGGACGGGCTCGAAATCAACCGGCCTCGGCTTGGGTTGGGGCTCGTCAAAGTGTGGGGCTCCTTGACTCCGACTAGGACCACTTGATTTGAAGCGCTTGGGTAGGATGGGTTGGGGGCGAATGGGTGCGGTTGGTTGGAGGTGTGGCCCACTTGCTTGGGGGTGATGTAGTGGGGTTGGCTCGTGGCATGACCCCCGTGGTTGGAGATAGATGGGTGGGGCGCGTAGACCTTCCTAAGCTCTCTCTTCATGTCCCACCATGACTCGATGGGCCATTACCTCCTAATCGCTCTCAATCCTTCGATGTCTCTCCACTTTTCGACAGCCCCGTGAAGGAGCCTTTCCTTGGCAAAATAGAATTGCCCGGCCTCGGACATGGGATAATAATCAAAGTATTTGTCCATGGCGGCTTCCCAATGTAGGTAGTCGCTCAGGACCTTGGAGCAATGAAAGGTCGAGGCCTCGGGGCTAAGGAAGGACATGGGACGGTTTCGAAGCCCATGGGAGTGCCAAGGGTCATATCGCCTGGGCGATGGGGAAGCCATGGGCATTTGGGGAGCTATAGGGTGACCATGCCAACCGTGGACAAGACACTAGACACGACTCAAAAATGATGACAATGCAAGGTTGGAATGAGACTCGACTACCAACCTAGACACGACCAAGATTTGGTACATGGCGGAGGTTCGATCCTAAGAACTCCTCACGCGAGTGAATCACCTCTCCGATAGGCATAACCTAACGGTCGGGCGACACATTTTTATTTACCGAACAATGGTATGAAAATGCAATACCTAGGACCGGCTTAGACACTTAGACTTAAATGACACTTTTTTTTTGTTTTAAACACCCTAGACTCAAACTGGACGCTCTGATACCAAGTTGATGCGGGACGGACACGCGACCTGGGAATCTAGCTCGCGATCGTCCCTAGCGAGGGAAACGTGGGACCGGGTGCGGTTGAGAAACTGGCCGTGAGTCTCGGGTATCGGCCTTTCCGCGTTAACTCGGGTCGAGTCACGGGACGGTACACTCACTCACTCTCATAGCGGTGATAACAATATGTATATAGCTAGAAACCTACACTCGCAGCGGCATTCAAAGATATACGAGATAAGCAAAATGCGATAAAGAGTGGGGGCGAGTGTATCTCCACGCTCCGGGCGTGGGGAAGACGTTCCCGGCCAAGTACGGTAACTCCCGGTAACAACGGTAAAAACTTAATTACAACAGTGAATTTTATTACCCACTCCATGCAAGGAGGTAAAGGGCTACAAGTGGGGCCCGGGAGGACCAACCTTTGGTTGACGAGCAGCAATCCGGAGGTGCGTTCGGGGTGAACTCGGCCTGCTGGTCCGACTCGGTCCTACGCCGACTCGGTACTGCGCCAACTCGGTTCTGACTCGCTGGACAGCAAGGCGCGGTTTCCAAAGGAACGTCACCTTTCTGAGATCTTCTGGAAACATCGCTTGGCTGGGGCGATGGAAGGACGTCCGTGAATGACTCCCTGAAGGGGTGGTCGCTGAAGTTGACCTTTGGTATTTATTTCTGAATTTCTCTCAGACTGATATTTCAGACCTGCACAAGGAACAGATTTGCGCGCCTTGGCGGTAAGAATTAATTCTCTCAGATCCGGAATCCGATTGAGGCGAGACTAGTGGCATTGGAAAGAGGACTCCCAGATATACAACATAAATGTTTTGTAGCTACATCCACTGAAAGGATTGAAGATGAGAATGACTGTAACACTGTTTTATTTTCTGACCTGGACTGACAGACACACAGGGTAGACTGTGTTTTTCCTAAGACTGAGCTTTGACCGAGAAGTAAATGATTTTTTCAAGGGTGACAAAAATTATGGGAGACAGGGTAAGATGTGAGGAACACCTGAGAATTGTTGTGATTTTTTTGAAAATTTATAAGTGGGTGGGAAAAATACAACAAGGTGACTCTATCCCGTAGATCTGCAAAAGTGTAGATTACTGAGAGGACAAACAAAAATATGGGAAAAACATCAAATGACTTCCAAATGACACAAAATTTGAACTGGAGGTTAAGGGAGATACGTGAAACAAACCCTAAAATTTAGGGCTCAAACAGATAACAAGAACAAAAGATAAAATTTTAGGAAAGAGGTTCTATCCTGATGGAGACAGAACTCCGACGATGGCGGTGGCGGCGCGTTGGCGGCAAGAACGAAAGGCGGCGGCCGGAAGTCACATCCAGCAGAGGTTGGAGATCTTGGAGTCACACCAAGATGAGGGCTTCACACCCTAGAATGGGCAGCAATCGCTGCTGCAAGGGGGAGAGGAGAGACACAAGGGGTGCCCTTGGGCTTGCTCTTGGTAAAAATGCTTAATTCTTCATTAATTCTACAAATGACACTATACATCTTCTTATATAGAGCATGGCAAGGGGTGGGGGTGGAAATTTCGTGGGAGAGAGGGTAGGGACCAAGGGGGGACAAGGAAGCTTCAAAATTTGAATTTTCAAAGTCCAAGTTTGGTAGGTTGCCTACCTTAGACCAAGAAAGGGGAGAGAATATGGACTTTTTCCTCCCTTTGTCCCCTTGAATGGTCTAACCATCTAGAAGCCCACCTTGGACCTTTGACCAGCCCCACATGGGTCCCTAGTGCTTAGGTGGACCAATAGGAATGAGTGTGGGGGCCCCTTGCTGGGACCTACTGTCCTTTTGCAAAAAAACCCAAAGAATCCTAAGGAATGACAAAGTGGCTTATAAAGCCTTACAATTGCAAATCTACTTTCCCCTGGATATAAAAGTAAACTAAAAGGACCCAAATGTAAAAATAAAAGTTAGTGCTCGACGTCGATTCCCATCAAAAGGAGTGGCCGCCCAGGCCTCTGGGCGGCCAAGGGTTTGGCCGCCCAGCCCATTCTGGCCCCGGGGTGCTGTGCTTCGTGTTCTCTTGTCCCGAGGTGTCCGTATGCGATACGGTTTCATGGAAGAGGTGTCTGCATGGTTCTTCGTGATCCAAGATTTTTGTGAATGTCCTTTATGGGCCATCCCTGTGGAAATTATGTCAGTGGGAAGTGTTCTTCCCCATTAAGGTTGCCATTGACCGAGGTCCGTACCCACGTGAGTTAGTAGGCCGGCGTCCGTTGGTTCTCGTTACTGGCCTTAGGGAGTTTACCTATACCGAGCTGTGTCGTCTCGTGGTTCCAGGTGTGCGTGAGTTGGACCTTCTTCTAAGTAGTACTCCACTAGGCTCAGCTCACTGAGTGTCGTGCACGTATCGGCTAGGCCGAGAGTGATTACTTACTGAGTGCCGACAAGTTTCGACCGCGTGGTCGAGAGCTGTACTCAATGTGATGGTTTTCAGACTGGTTATCGTTGGGGCCCTCGCCTTGGTAGCTTGAGTCTAGCTGAGGAGAAAACCAGTTAGAGGACCCGACCTTGAGGGCGTGGTCTGTGTGTGCACATGTGGTTGGGGGCAGTGGACCCACGCCGACGGGCGTGACCCCTGCTAGTCCTTGTGTCGTTGTGACTCCGCCTCACTCTCCGAGAGAGACCGTTAGGCGTGAGCACAGTGGGCGTGGTGTAAGTCATCAGCGGACGCATCCAACCGGTGCTAGTAACGGAGTAATCCAGTCACCGTGGGTTTAGTTCCCGACCGTGAGCCGTGGTTCCCTAGGGTAGGGGTAGTGTGTTCTCACCCCGTGACTTTAGCGTGTTTTCTCACCTGTGAGGCTAAGTTTTCCTAATGGCATAGTCAGGGTTCTTCTGGTATCCCTGATAGGATGTTTCGGCAGTGCGGGTTTTGTAGTGGCTCCCGTCTGTAAGGAATTTTCCTACGCTAGGGGTGTCGTAGGTTCTTTCGGCAGTGTCACCGCGACCTTCCTTAGCTCGGCGATTCTGACTCGGGGTCGTGGTTCCCTCGTAAGGGTAGAAGTAGTGTAGAGACTCCGTGCTTCTATCGTTTACTGCTTTATTAGCCACCGTCGTTGTTGTTGCCAAGGTTATTTTAGTCGATTTGCCACTATTGTTGCTCTTATTGTCATTATTTTTATTGCTTTCCCTTACTGTCGTTATTTCTTCTACTGCCTTATTTACCGCTTTCGTTGTGATAGTGATCCGCGGGACCCCTACTGAGCCTATGAGATGAGGCTCACTCCCTGCTTTTTCAAGTGTAGCAGTTCTCCTCGAGGTGGTGCATCTCGGTTGGAGGTCTTTTAGCAGCTGGCTCGCCAGTGCCGAGATATGCCCCGAGGCAGTGTACGTTTCTTTTCTTTAGATTATACTTGTGGATTGGACTATGTAGTACTGTTTAACTGTTGTAAAATGTTTAATTTTATTTCTTTCAGTTAATTATTAAATTCTATAGATTATTTCCTGCTTTGTTTAGAATTTCAATGCATGACCACACCATCCTTTAACCCTTCCGACCCCCGCCCCCGGCTCGTGGGTGGCGGCGTAGGATCCAAGTGATATCGGGTTAGACCTGGTATCCGGATCTTGGGTCGTAACAGTTACTGCTAATCATATTTTGTGAAAAGTTTGTAGGGTACTGTCGACACGCCAAAATTGACACTATGATGATTAAATCTCATGTCGCCATATTAACGCCCCAAAGTGAACTTCAATATTTCCATAATACGAAGTTTTTCTATTTTTGTGTGTTTTTTTAGTTATTTTTGGAATTCACGACTCGACGTAGGGCGTGTTTTAAATAACGGCTTGGGCCTGGGCGTTTCTCAAAGAAAGGACGACTGGAGCAAAAGGCGTCAGTTTCTGGAATTTTCCTATTTCCCAGCGGAATAAAAATAGTCAAAAAATCAGAATTAACGTCCCTCCCTGGGTCGTGTTTTTAATTAACGCCTCTCCCTTAGGCGTCTCTTCATCATTTTCGAATAAGGAAAGTTTTATTACTAAAATTAAGTCCATGAATTAAGGCCTTAACCCCAGTCGTGATTTTAATTAACGCCTTGGCCCAGGTCGTCAATTTTAATTAACGCCTTTATGTGGGTCGTCTTTTACCCTTCCGTATCCTGATTGAACAACCCTTTCCTAGGGAGTTCCCTGCTCTGTTTGATCATCTTATTCGATTAGGGAACTAGAGACCTTGCCGTAGATGGGTATTGCCAGTTCTTATCCCGTTAGATCTGTGTTTTGAGCCCTATAAATAGAGCTGTGGGTCGAACTCGCGCGAGGCTAGCTTGACCTGATGAGAGAGGGAACGAACAGAGAGGAAGAGAGCCAGGCGAACGTAAGAGAGAGTTTTAGCTAGCCAACGACAGTAGCAGGTTGTTCTACAGAGGGATTTACATACGCATATTCCTGCACGCTGGGAATTTTTTGTTTCTTCCGCACGACCCTTTGTTCCTGCGGCGGTTTTCTCCCGCCTGTTGCATCAGCTGACCTATTGGTTCTCTCCCTCTACTGTTGTCAGGAACAGCAGGGAGTTCTTCATTAGCATATCATCCAGCGTTGTTCATCTGTCATTATAGTGATTTCTTGCATTAATTTTGCATCACATCTCCTCTCCCCAATTTTCTTAGGGGTTTTAAAGAAACCAAAAGGTGCATCTTTTATGCTCATATTTCATCATCTTATTCTATTTGAGGATTGATACTACACTTTGGCTAATCCTATTTTATCTTTGGTTGTTTGTGTTTTGTTTAAGGGTAATCAAAGAGAGAAACGCCCTTCATCGGCCGGCCGGTAGAAAGAGGAGGAGGAAATCCACAATCATCCCGCATCCCTTTTCTCACCAGGTATTCGCGATCAATTTCCCTTCTTTTTGAGGTAACCCCTCTGGCGATCACCCTCCATATAGCAATATCTTGCTCCCTTGTTATTTAGTTTTCTTTCTATCTTTTATGTCGGCGTGACCTCTATCTATCTTCATCTTTTGCGGTGTTCACAAATTGGCGATCACGGTGGGACTTCCACTGTTTTTCTTTTGATTACCCCCTCCTATTGGCACCCACGTGTGCCCTTTCCTATCGGCACCCACGCGTGCCCTTTCCTATTGGCACCCACGTGTGCCCCTCCCTTTTGTACCCACGGTACCCCTCCATTGTGCCCCATGGGCACCCTCCATTGTCCACTGCGGATTAGCCAGTTTGTGAGCATCGCTGCTGTTTTCTTATTTAACGCCTTCCCTCAAGGCGTTTTTCATAATTTAACGCCTTTGTCGAAGGCGTCTTTCTGTTATTTAACGCCTCCTACAAAGGCGCTATTCATCATATCTCTTGATTTGGTTTATCACTCCCTGAGAATTCACGCCCTTTGGTCTGGGCATCCTTTGTTAATGCAGCGCCGGGCATCGAGGCGTCTTTTATTTTGAGCTTGTGCACCATCTTCTTTTGACGCCCTCTGCCAGAGGCGCCCTTTTGATAATTAGCGCCTCACACCAAGGCGCTTCTTCTGCATTGTCCAACAGGACCTCACAGATTAGCGGCAGCCGCGCTGTCGTGTCTTCTGCTTATAGCGACTTCTGCCAAGTCGCCTTTCATCTGTGTGTTTACAGCAACCTCTTTGCTCTGTTTATTCATGCTGGATTGATTTATATGCTTATCATCCGATTATACTTGTTTGATCTGATTATATTATCCTGGATTTTGTGGCATTGGGTTGAGAGACATCCTCTCTCTACACTAGGATTCCACACACCTTTCTTGGAATTGGAACAACCCTCCATTGAGCATTCCATCTCTTTGGACCGGAAATTCCTTTTCCAAGACCTCCGTAAGTCCCCGCACCCGTGGATTGCCTCACGGACGCCGGGCTGGTTGTACCTTGAAGTACCCGGAGTTTAGATGACCCATCGTTGGTGAGGAGAGAGAAAGAACCTAGTCAACCGAGATATCTCATTCGAAATTCATAACTAGGGTTCACATTGCAAGGAGAGTGGATTGTGCTTCAATTTAATTCACTCTAACCTTAAACTTAAATCTAAAAGCTTGCGTTCATTACAACTTGTCTGCATAACTTGATTGGATTGAGTGATTATTGTGATTATAATTCCTCCAAAATAAGCTTTCTCTCTGCTTAAACATGCAACTTCGTTCAGGTAAAATCATCAACATGGCAAGCTACGGGTATTCTTATGATGATGTGGAGGAGAATATTTTTGGTCAATCTTATGAGTTCCCCCTCCAGGATTCCATTTACCATGAGGGAGACTATCCTCCGTCTCATGCACATTATTCTCAAGTTCATGTGGTTGACACCACAACTCATGAGGTTGAACCCTCCTCTCAAGCTTTACCATCCAATCAGAACACATCGGGGAACACCTCCCCTTCTTTCAATGTCAATGATTTAATTCATGCTTTGTCCCAACTGGATGATTCCCAGCGGCAGGCAGTTCAGGCCGCTTTGAAAGGGAAATATGTTCCCTCTTCATCTTCCAATCCCCCTCCAGCCTTGAGTGGCCACCATGCTTCTACTGACCAGGCGGTCTTGCACAAAACTCCTTCACGTCCACCAACGCTCGTTGTGGCCATGCCGGCCCAACAGGCAAGTTATTCCGCGGCTAGGCCTCAATTCCTTCAACCCCCCCAAATTCTAAGGACGCATATGCCAAATTCTTTCATTCCAAATTCGGCCCCAGTCGAGTCAGATACCAATGCTCTACTCCTTCAAAAGTTGGCTAGCATGGAAGAGCAACTCAAGAAAGTCACTGCAGCAAAGAATGCCCCGGAGATTTCTCTCCCCACATTGCCAGTATTTCATCTAGCACCTTCCGAGATGCCGAATTTTCGGCGATATAACGGGACTGGCAATCCATTTATTCACTTGAAAGATTTTATGTATGAAACTTCCTTTTGGCAGGGCAACAAAGCCTCATTGGCTTATTTGTTTAGAAGGTCTCTAGAGGGGCCAGCCCTCGAGTGGTTTTATTCCTTGGACTCGGCAGATGCTAGTGACTTTGATGTGGTCCAAAAGAAATTCTTGCAGAAATATAGGGACCGGGTCGGACCCTCCCTATCAGTTACTGATCTGGTTGCAGAGAAAATGAAGCCCGAGGAGGACTTCATCATATTTGCTGATAGATGGCGATCAATGGCCGAAAAATTGAAAGATACATTGTCAGAACCGGAACATGTCAAGATGATTATTTCAAATGCAACCCCTCAGTTCCGGCACATATTGGCCATGAATAGATTAACTACCATGGAGGAGCTCTATGAAAGAGCTCGATATATTCAAACTCAGATGAAAGATTCACCCATCATGGGCATGTTTGAACCAAGACCACGATTGGTCAAGAAAAATACGACTGTCAACAATAGCGGCCCCACGACTGAGGGCACCGTTACAAATGAGCATGTTGGCATGGTTGGCAACCCCACACCTCACCACCAATCTAACCCACGACCTCCACCACCTCCATAACAAAACCCCCTCTTCAATTCAACCCCTCAACCCCGTTTCGCACCTCAACAGTCCTTTGCTCCTCCACAAAACCAAACGCACCGCGCGGACCCCCCAGCTCCACAACAATACCACCAAGTACCACCACCCGCCAACTATGGTCCACCACAACAACAACAAAGGAGACCACTAGGCCCCAAAAGGGCCCACTACCCGCCATTGCCAGAAAGTCTCCCAGATATCTTTAATGCTCTGATGGCCACCAATCTGCTCATGTTACCAAAAGAAAGGGCAGCGTGGCCCGCTAATGTTGACACGTCCCGCTATTATGTTGTCCACCGCTCCCCTGGTCACAATATTGACCACTGCTTTCATTTCAAGGACTATTTTTATGATTTGAATGATCAGGGCAGTATTAATTGGGATGAGATGAGGCAGTTTATCGCTTCTTTAAAAGTAAGAAGGCCTCCTCGGCAACAGCAGGCTCAGCAGCCGCAGCAACCAGCTCCACAGATACAACAGCAAGCTCCAGCACCACAGGAAGACATGGGGATTGTCCACAACCCACTGCCGGAGCACCCCCCAAATCAGCATGTGAACCCTGTCACGTCCCTCCACGAGGTGGAGAGAGGACAGGGATGGCACAAAGAAAACGCCTCTGTCGGGGCGCATAACCATAATTCAAATCAACCTCTGCGCCTCTTGCGCACACTTCCTTCTTCCACTCCCCAATTGACTCATCCCCTTCTGCGCCCTATTAATCCATCCGCTCCAACTAATTCCTCATCCTTGCCAACCCGGCCTCTCCTTACCCGTCCTCCACCATCGCAGCCCATCACGCAACAAACTCCACTACCTATCACCAACCCTTCGCCCTTGTCATCTAGGCCACTTCTCATCCGCCCATCACCAACACCTGTTACATCCACCACCATTACTCCTCCACCGGCAAGGGCCCCTCCACCATCAGTTCACCCCCCATTTATACCCAGACCTCTCCTTATTCAACCAACTATCTCCACCCACACTCCAACACCCCCTTCTACCCCTACGCCTCCTACGGGGGCTTCTCTTTTGAACCCTTCTTCAATACCCCCTACGGGGGCTCCTTCTTTGAACACTTCTCCACCACTTGTCAACACTAATGTCCCTTCTTCATCTTCCAACCCTCCCTCCACACTTGCCCCGACAGAGGCGCGCCAAACCATAGCACCGCTCCGCAGCGAACGGATGTTCCAGTGCATTTTCCCCCAAAGAGAGCAGGAGCCCGCACAGGGGCCCAATGAGCAAGAATCTGTTCCAAGCACTCAGTATGATTTACTAAAGCATCTCGACCGGACTCCAGCAAGAATTTCTATTCTAGAACTGATTAAGAGGTCAACGACCCATCAATTGGCATTAAAGGAATATCTGCAAGAGGTTATGGTTAATGAAGACATCCCTGTTGAACATATAACCACAGTCCTAACGCCCGCTAGCAGTCAGCCGGCAATTACTTTTTATGAACATGAACTGGCACCTCAACCGGCAAGAAAGTATGCTCTGTGTATCACAGTGGACATTAATAAGGTGGCAGTAAAACAATGTTTGGTGGACACTAGGGCATCCATCAATGTATTGCCGCCCAGCACTTTGAAGATGTGCGGCATTCCAGAAAGTCAGATTCGGCCATCCACTATAACAGTCACAGCTTATGACAACACCAAGAAGCCTCCTTTGGGCATGATAACATTAAAAGTCAGTTTGGGTCCAGCTACAATCAGGGTAGATTTTCACATCTTGGACATGGATCCAACATTCAATGGCATCTTGGGTCGCCCCTATATTCAATAGCTAGATGCAGTGCCCTCTACAAATCATCAATGCCTCAAGTTTCCGCATAAGGGCCGCATTATTAAAGTCACTAGCATGCCAATTCTGCCAGATGAAGATATACACTTAGCAACGTCAGTTCCTTCTATTTGGCCTTCCAACAAGCGGTTGCTACCAGTGTTAGATATCCCTCACCCACGGCCGATGTCACCCGAGACAGTTACAACAGTTGCCATGACACCCCTAACTGCCAAGGGGAAGAAGAAGAAAAATACAATGAATACTTCAGGGTGGAATATTCTAATGAAGATGGGGTACCATGTCGGCAAAGGCTTGGGTGTCAATTCCCAAGGCAGAACTAGGCCTGTCAAGCCACAAAGATTGATTGTACGGGGCGGCCTAGGCTATAAAGGGCCGAGCAAGAATGAAGAAGAACCATGGGCAATTATGACATCCACTTTAAAGACAGATCGCCAACCGCTTACTTGGACATTGCAGACACATTTTATTAAAGGTGGCGTTCAAAATAACGAGCAGACTACAATAGTCACTTCCATGTTAGACTGTCAAGATGTTCATGCTAGACAATTTGCTCATCATATTGCTCCATTGGCCACCTATAAAGCCCTCGAGTCTCTAAGGCCTGATAAAAGAAGGAAGATGGATGATCCTGAGTGTGACTGGTATAGATGGTTTGATATGAATGATATTGCTATTGCTTTGAGTCGTCTATTTATGCCGACCGACCCAGAATGGCCGCCACTAATCCATGAGTTGATTGAGAAACCTGCTGTGATAACAGATAAAAGGCAGTTATTGAGCAACTATACAAACACTGGAGAGCCTGATGCGCCATATGAAGAAGGTTTCACGACAGACAGGCTGTGGGCCGGCCTTTTCCCTCTCACTTCCATGCATCCGTCTCTTCTTGTCTCCCTGTATTACCAAATGTTTCCATGTGTGCCTAGACCGCCTCCAATTATGGTCATCTTTTCTCCAAGTTCACTTCGAGTTTCTCCCCCAATTCCTCCCTTGCTCCTCGAGCAATTTTCCAGACTCTCCATCACACCCCCGTGCGGGTCGTTATTAATT
Organism: Amorphophallus konjac; assembly: GCA_022559845.1. Classification (NCBI taxonomy): domain Eukaryota; kingdom Viridiplantae; phylum Streptophyta; class Magnoliopsida; order Alismatales; family Araceae; genus Amorphophallus; species Amorphophallus konjac. The sequence goes on from CM040124.1 coordinate 44,465,244, forward strand.
CAACCCTTCTCCAATCTTTCAATTTCCACTCTTCCTACTATTCCCCCTTCACATTGCTTTCTATTGGAAAAAGAAAATAAAAATGAAGAGAAAAATGAAGAAGAAAAAAAATGCCAAAAATTCAACTTTTCAAACCTCCATCTCCGTTGAGGAGACCTCTTATCTCCTTTCTGAGTGTGTCCCGACCCAGGGGCCGCTCTTCCAGGATTCATTTATAAATCTCTTCTACCCCTCCTGTGAGGGTCTTCATCTGTATCCCCTCCTGTATCCACTTTTTCACCTCCTTCCTTTTCTTCTTCTATTGATCAAGCTAGCTACTCTTCTTCTTCTAATAAAATTCATGGGGTAGCTTCGCATAAGAAATCCAAGGGTAAGCAAATTCCTCGTAGATTCTTGTTAGAATTGGCTAGAAGGTGTCGGGCATGCTCAACTCTTCCCGAATTTCTAGAGAATCCAATTATCCTGCCAAAAGAGGAATATGAGGGTACTTGTGCCTCTTATGAGGGTTTTGGTGTCTATGAGATTATGAACGATGAAGACCCTGTTGAAGAAGGGGATGAAAGTTATGAAGAATATGAGGACGAGGCTGATGCATTTGCTAGTGGCATGAGAAGATTTGATGAACCATCAGCCTCCGTAGAAGAACCTACCAAGGAAATAAATCTGGGTACGGAAGAAGACCCTAGGATTGTCCTCATCAGCAAGAATTTGCCGCCCTCCGAAGAGGAGGCGCTTATTTTGGTACTTCAAGAATACAAGGACACGTTCGCATGGAGTTATGAAGATATGCCTGGATTAGACCCTACACTCGTTGAACATCGGCTTACACTTAAGCCAGGGTCTGTCCCGGTCAAACAACGGTTGAGACGTTTCCACCCTAACATGGCTTTAAAAATGAAAGAAGAGGTCGACAAGCTTCATAAGGCAAGATTTGTTAGAGTTGTCCTCTATCCCAACTGGGTGGCTAACATCGTCCCAGTCATGAAGAAAGATGGAAAGGTTCGGATTTGTATAGACTTTCGGGACCTCAACCGTGCGTGTCCTAAGGATGACTTCCCCCTCCCTCATATTGATGTTTTGATTGATAATACGGCAGGATTTGAGACTCTCTCCTTCATGGATGGCTTTTCGGGTTATAATCAAATTCGCCTGGCTGAAAAAGATCAAGAGAAAACATCGTTCACTACACCGTGGGGTACATACTGCTATGTGGTCATGCCTTTTGGACTCAAGAATACTGGAGCCACCTATCAGAGGGCTATGATGGCAATTTTTCATGATATGATCCACATTTATATTGAGGTGTACGTGGATGGCCTGGCGATAAAATCAAGAACAAGGATTGAGTATCCTAGGGTTTTAGCTAAGGTCTTGCAAAGATCACGAGAATATCAGTTGAAAATGAACCCCAAGAAGTGCGTATTTGGTGTTTCATCAGGGAAGTTGCTTGGATTTATTGTCAGCAAAAGGGGAATTGAAGTTGATCCCAATAAGGCGAAGGCCATCAGAGATATGCCTCCTCCCAGGAATTTGAAGGAAGTTCGAGGATTAATCGGGAGGTTGCAATTTATCCGCCGCTTTGTCTCCTAGCATTCACAAAGATGTAGGCCGTTTTACGAGCTTACTAAGCCGGGGGTCAAGTTTAATTGGGATGACAAGTGTCAGGCAGCTTTTGACGGATTGAAGGATTATTTGGCCAATCCTCCTATCCTGAGGCCGCCAGTTCCAGGCAAACCGCTCATCCTTTATGTTTCTATCCTGGATGACTCTGTGGGTGCTGTCCTAGCTCAAGTAGATGAAGAAGGGAAGGAGAGGGCAGCATACTACTTGTCTAAACTTCTTAACCCCTGTGAGCAAAGGTACTCAGCTATGGAAAAGACTTGCGCTGCTTTGGTCTGGGTAGTCCAGAAGTTAAGGCATTATTTCTTAGCTCACGAGGTTCATCTCATTGCACACATGAATCCGATTAAATTCCTTCTTGAAAAATCTGTCCTTACCGACCGATTAGCATGCTGGCAAAGTTTCCTCTCTCAATTTGACATCACTTACATTCAACAGAAAGCTATCAAAGGCTACGCCATTGCCGAACATCTTGCTTACCACCCTCTACCCCGATTTGACCCTGTTCGCTCAGAGTTTCCAGATGAAGAACTAATGTCCATAAATCAACCCCACGATCCGATGTGGACACTACATTTTGATGGAGCTCTAAATTCCCAAGGAAGAGGGATCTGCATGGTTCTTTCAACACCAGAAGGGGTCACCATCCCATTCGCCGCTCAGCTTACTTTCCCTGTCACAAATAATATAGCTGAGTATGAAGCTCTCTTGGCCGGCCTTCAAACTGCTCATAAATATGGTGTTACCCAATTACGAATGGTTGGTGATAGTCAGCTCATTCTACGCCAGGTGCTTGTCAAATGCCGCACTATCAATCCTAAGCTCAAACCATACCAGGAACTTGCTTCAGATTATGCCAAACTCTTCACCAAACTGATCTTCGTCCATGTCCCTCGTAGCCAGAACATCTTAGCTGACGCTCTTGCCTCATTGGCCTCTACTTTGGCCTTCCCTCCTGAACGAGATTTCCATGTTCCTCTCATTCATCAGCGTGACACTCCAGCTATTAAGGATCGCGCATTCCTCGACATTAGGGATAAGGTGCTCGAGAAGATCAGGCGGAGTGAAGCTCTTAAAAGCAAAGAGGTTATGTTATTAGATTGGGAAGAAGAATTGTCTGATGAGGAGAAACCTTGGTATTATGAGATTGCCAGATATTGCAATGATCAGTCCTATCTCGAAGAAGCCACTGCAGAAGAGAAGAAAGCAATTAGAAGAGTGGCTCAACGTTATGTCTTAGTTGGAGGTGTGCTCTATAGAAGAGGGCTCACGGGTGTTTTATTAAGATGCCTCGACGATGATGAATCCTGGAAGGTCGTGGAATAGGCGCATTCAGGAGTGTGTGGTGGTCATGTGAACAGCCAGATGCTAGCTAAGAAGATCCTTAGGCTAGGCTTCTATTGGCCAACTCTAGAAGAGGATTGCTCCATCTATGTTCGAAGGTGTGTTAAGTGCCAACTGCACGCCGACAAGATTCATTCTCCTGCTTCTTCACTCCATCCTATGTCCTCCCCATGGCCTTTCTCCATGTGGGCTTTCGATATCATTGGACCTCTTGGAGATTCGAACCTCCTTACAAAATAAAAGTCATTCATCCTTACGGCAACGGAGTACTTCACCAAGTGGGCGGAAGCGGAAGCATACGTGGAGATCAAAGCATCAACCGTCTGCAAGTTCATAATGAAGAACATCATCGCAAGGTTCGGCATCCCGAGCACCATCATCACCTACAATGGGCCTCAATTCATCTCTCAAGAGCTGAAGGATCTCTGCAACAGGTATAACATTGCATTGCATCATTCTTCTCCCTATTATCCGCAGGGTAATGGTCAAGCAGAGGCAACTAATAAGACATTGATCAAAATTGTTAAGAAAACGTGTGAGGCTAATAAATTTTCAGATTGGCCAGACAAGCTAGTTGAAGCTCTCTGGGCCTATCGCACTTCCATTCGTACCCCCACTGGGTAAACCCCTTTCGCCCTTACTTATGGAATGGAGGCGGTAGTTCCTTATGAGAGTCTCATTCCCTCTCTGCGAGTACAATTGGACAAGGAATTCTCTATTGATGAGCGTCGTGATTCACTCCTTGCCCAGTTGGAACTCTTAGATGAGAAGCGTCTGGTCGCCGCTGAGCATGCGTGCGTTTATCAAAATAGGCTTTCACGTTTTTATCAAAAGAAAGTAATTGAGAGAAAATTCAAAATCGGTGAGATGGTAATCAAGAGAATCTTCGTAAAACCTGGTGGACCCCGTTCAAAACTCCAACCAAACTGGGAAGAACCCTTTGTTATAAAAGATGCTTATCCTGGCAATGCTTTTAAATTGATTAATGCTGAAGGAGAGGAGCTAGCTCATCCTTGGAATGGTCTGTACCTTAAGAAATACTACCCCTAATCCAAAAATCAAAAAAAAAAATTAAAATTTTCCAAAATCCAAAAAAATTAAAATTTTCAAAAACCCAACAAAAACAATAGAAATCCTCCAAAATTCAAAAAAAAATCTTCCAATTTCCAAAATGGTTGCCATGGCGTACGAGGACGCAAAGTCTGAAAGGTCAAAATTCAGTATTCATTCATCAGTCGTGTTAACTTAAAATGGGGTCGACTCCTGCACACACTACACACTTAAACCTCGAACTCAAGCGGTGCAAAATCCGATGGAAAGCAAAAACCTGACTAAAGGTGAAGATAATACCCATTCTTTTCCTTTTCGGCCCATAAGGGAGGAAGGGAGGTCTCGGAGTAGACCCGCCAAACCTACCCGCCGCCTTAGTAAGTGGAAGTCAGGGCCCAAAAGGGAACAAAAATGTCGCAAAAGCCAAAGTACAATTAGGTTTTTCATCAGTACAAGTCAGTTTCAAAGAGAAAGTCAAATCGTGAGAAGAAAAGCATGTCAAGAGGGCAAAGTCCCCGCAAGGAAAACCTTGGGCGTATGCATGTAATATGAAAGAGGCAAAAGGCAACAAAATTTTCCTATGCGGTAGACTAAATCCCAACAGGCATAGGGTAGGGGAGGTAGTTTTGCCTCGAACTTCTCAGAATCCCTTATGGGCTTCCTTATATCCTCTCACATCTCTTTCTTTGTGGTAAGTCATAAACCAGCAGAATGGTCGAGACTGACCTAGGAGATTGCACCGTGCGAGATCTTGCGTATAAGTTTAACCATTAGCACGTCGACCCCCTTTTTGATTATTCCAGAAAGATCAATGAATACTCAATGATGATCACGTAGGACCTAGTGCCTTAGTAGCTTTGTCAACCCAATTCTGAAGATGCGGAAATTAACGCCTCTGAGTAAGGCGCCTTTTATGGAATTAACGCCTGTGTGAAAGTCGTCTTTTCTAAAATAACACCCCTAGGTAGGTAGTCATTTCCACGAAAATCAAATTCTTTTTCAAAATTAACGACCGTCGCTGAGGGCGTCTTTTATTTGAAAAACGACCTAGTCTAAGGCGTCTTTTTGAGAAAATAAGAGAAAAAAAAGAATGAAAAGAAGAAAAATAGAAAATAAGAGAATAAAAGAGTGGTGGTGGTTTATCGTTCATGATGTGTGCTTGCATCTTGTATGGGCATCTTTTATTATGGTTTGCATATGATTGCTTGCGTGTTGCATCTCCCTTTATTGGTTATTTCATTTGCCTTATTTGATTAAAGGCTTGGCCCCTTGACCAGTTATCAAGGTCAAAGTAAAGACATCCCTTGCTTATTAAGCAAGGGGCCAAGTCGAACAGATGAATTAACATGTTTGCTTAAGTGTGAACTACGGCTGCAGGCACAGGGAAAAGTGAAGCAAAAGCAAAGAACGTGGAAAAGGAGCAAAGTACACAACCACAAGTACACAACTATACAAGTGCTCAGGTAACAAAAAATTTCAATCTCATATATATATACATCATAAATATATGAGTACAAGTGTGAGGGTGGAGGAGTACAAGTAAGTCTCTCTCAGCTCTCGCCTCCACCCTCCTCTCTCCTACTCTCTACCTCGTCCTCGCCGTCCCGAGGAGGCGCTGGTGGAGGGGGCATGGGCCCCCGTGAAGAAGCTGGAACTCGAACCTGGTCCCCTACCTCGCTCCTCTCTCGAAGAGAAGAGCCCGCCACAAAGGTGGAGCTGGTGAAGCTGTACCCTGCAGCTCGCGCCCGCTCCCGCCCTCGCTGAAGATGCTCCTCTGACGCTCGTAGCCGCTCCTGGGTAATGGCTAGCTGGGTCCTCAAGTCTGCCAGCTCACGCTCGCGCGCTGCCACCTGCTCCTGGTACCGGGCACGCTCTGACTGCTGTAGCTCGTGGTGATGGGCACGGTCTGCCAGGTGCTCCTCACGCTCCAGAGCACGCTCCTGGCGCTCTCACGCATGCTCTCTCCGCTCCAGCTCAAGAGCGATCCGTAGCTCCGCTACGTCCTGAGGCAGCTCCTCCCGCCGCCTCAAAGCTCTCTCCAGCTCCATGACCCGCTGCTCACGGATCGCTAACTCCGCCCCGGCCAGGGCAGCCCGGGAATGAGCCGCCTGTAACTGCGTAGTCTGCAAACAGGTAAACAAATCATCAGTTCCACATTTAATGCAATAATTCAATAATAAGCAATATACAATTAAATAACTCACCTGCGTGGCCATCGCCCACTGTCCCTCCTCGATGCAAGAAAGAGCGGCCCGGAGCTCCTCGGTCTGTAAGAGATGATTTTGATGAGTATATCACATAAATAGTTTAATGGAAGGTTGAGTTTGAGTTTAAGGCATACCCGTGTGGCGAGGTCGCGCTCTGCCATCTCGGCCCGTGCGACTGCCCCTGCTAACTGCTCCACTAGTGCAGTCGTCTCTGCACTAGGCCCTCTCGAGCTAGAGGCCTCTCCCGTCTCCCTCCCTGCTGCTCCCTGCTGGGTACGCTGCATTAATTGAGATCGTTAGTGGCTAATCATCAATAATTCAACAAAAAGAAGGAATTCATTTACATAATTTAAACACTCACCAGGGTCTCAAGGTCTGCCCGCGTGGTGGCCAGCTGTGCCTCCAGGCTGTGTAGGTGGGCATGTGCATCCATCGCTGCTGTATCCCGATCATCCTGCATCTATTACATATTAGTCACATGATAGATACATAAGCATTTGCATTCAAATTAGAAATAAGTGCATTCATACATACCCCTAGGACCCTCATCTGGGGTCGGCCGGCGTAAACCTCCCAGTAGCGCCGGAGGTACTCGGAGCTGTCCGCTGCCTGAGAGGTGACTCGGATCCTGCCTCGCTGCCAGTCAGCGTACTGGTCCGCGAACCGCACTCTCCAGTCGATCTCCTTGGTACGACCGCGCGTCTTCTTCTTAATCCCTCGTGGCTCTCCAACCTCTATCCACTCCTGATGAAGGCCGAGAGTCCTCATCACCAGCCTAAGCCGTAACGGCTCAATCTCGCTCAGGCAATGAACCCAAAGCTCATGCTCAAAGCGAGGTCGGCCCGCTACGACCCATGGCTGGCCCTCGTCGGTCATCCCCTCGTAGGGTCTCCACTGCACCTGCATTCACAAGCATGCATACATCCATCATATCCATCATATAACATAAACATAAAAAGAAATGCATAACATTACATCATGCATACCAGTGAGGGAGGGAAGTCTCGGAACTCTCTCCGTAACACCCACAACTCATAGGCGAGTGGGGCTCCAAACACTACCGGCAGCCAGCGCCGTGCTAGAGGGAAAGATCCCTCACCTCCTGGCCGTGGGTCGACGCACCCCATGGCCATGTACAAGTGGCTCCAAATCTGCATCCATGCATCATATTAGCAAAACATTCATATGCATATGTATTCTAAATAAAAGAAAACAAAAACACATAAAAGAGAAAAAATGCATACATGAAGAAAAGGTGAGAAGCCACTGACAGTCGTCTCTCGACCTGTCCCCGTGGAGAGGTCGGCTATCAAGTGCGCCAGCAGCGCCGCTCCCCAGGCATATCTGCCGACTCCCTCCAAGTCCTCGAGTATCCCCAGGAATCGGCAGTTGATGACATCACCTTTCGTGCCAAGTAATAACCTCCCGAGCATCAGAAATAAGAACCTCCTCAGATCTCTGTCTACCCTCTCTCTGTCAGCTAGGTCCTGGCAATAGGCTGCCCTAGCCCCATCTATCAATCTCTGGAAAAACTGCTCTAAGGACTCCCTGGGTCTCTGCCTAGCATCGCCCAATCCCATAGCTGTGGTGAGGTCGGTACGGAAGACGGTCCTGCACTCGCTAGGTGTCTCGTAAACCATCTCTAACCCTAGCAGTCTCTGGGTAAGCTCAGTGTAGTCAGGGTAGGTGAACCCGCTCACAGCCTCACCGTCTACCCTCAGCCCGGTAATCCTAGCCACATCCTCTAGGGTGGGGATCATATGACCCCACGGCATCAGGAATGCCCAGCTAGTCCTATCCCATCTCTCTCTCAAAACCTGGATCAGTGCTAGGTCTGGCCTAACTGGCTCTATGCTGAGGAAAGCCCCGAACCCGATAGCATCTACCCTAGCTCTCTGAAACTCGGGGAGACCATAATTTGCTGCCCGGACCAGGACCCAGGAAATGCGTGTCCTCATCAATCCCTGCATGCATACAAAAGAATTTTTGCTTATTTGTTTAAATTTCATTTAACTGCATTTGCTGAGATGCTTGCTGTTTGATTTAATTAATGACCAACCTTGGGTCGTGGCTTGCTTGATTAACGCCTCTGAGGGTGGCGTTATTTCTAAATGGTTCTCTATGTTTATTGAATTAACGACCCAGCCAAAATTAACGTGGACACAACAAAATTGACACTATGATGATTAAATCTCATGTCGCCATATTAACGCCCCAAAGTGAACTTCAATATTTCCATAATACGAAGTTTTTCTATTTTTGTGTATTTTTTTTAGTAATTTTTGGAATTCACGACTCGACGTAGGGCGTGTTTTAAATAACGGCTTGGGCCTGGGCGTTTCTCAAAGAAAGGACGAATAGAGCAAAAGGCGTCAGTTTCTGGAATTTTCCTATTTCCCAGCGGAATAAAAATAGTCGAAAAATCAGAATTAACGTCCCTCCCTGGGTCGTGTTTTTAATTAATGCCTCTCCCTTAGGCGTCTCTTCATCATTTTCGAATAAGGAAAGTTTTATTACTAAAATTAAGTCCATGAATTAACGCCTTAACCCCAGTTGTGATTTTAATTAACGCCTTGGCCCAGGTCGTCAATTTTAATTAACGCCTTTATGTGAGTCGTCTTTTACCCTTCCGTATCCTGATTGAACAACCCTTTCCTGGAGAGTTCCCTACTCTGTTTGATCATCTTGTTCGATTAGGGAACTAGAGACCTTGCCGTAGATGGGTATTGCCTGTTCTTATCCCGTTAGATCTGTGTTTTGAGCCTTATAAATAGAGCTGTGGGTCGAACTCGCGTGAGGCTAGCTTGAGCTGATGAGAGAGGGAACGAACAGAGAGGAAGAGAGCCAGGCGAACGTAAGAGAGAGTTTTAGCTAGCCAACGACAGTAGCAGGTTGTTCTACAGAGGGATTTACATACGCATATTCCTGCACGTTGGGAATTTTTTGTTTCTTCCGCACGACCCTTTGTTCCTGCGGCGGTTTTCTCCTGCCTGTTGCATCAGCTGACCTATTGGTTCTCTCCCTCTACTGTTGTCAAGAACAGCAGGGAGTTCTTCATTAGCATATCATCAGCGTTGTTCATCTGTCATTATAGTGATTTCTTGCATTAATTTTGCATCACATCTCCACTCCCCAATTTTCTTAGGGGTTTTAAAGAAACCAAAAGGTGCATCTTTTATGCTCATATTTCATCATCTTATTCTATTTGAGGATTGATACTACACTTTGGCTAATCCTATTTTATCTTTGGTTGTTTGTGTTTTGTTTAAGGGTAATCAAAGAGAGAAACCCCCTTCATCGGCCGGCCGGTAGAAGGAGGAGGAGGAAATCCATAATCATCCCGCATCCCTTTTCTCCCCAGGTATTCGCGATCAATTTCCCTTCTTTTTGAGGTAACCCCTCTGGCGATCACCCTCCATATAGCAATCTCTTGCTCCCTTGTTATTTAGTTTTCTTTCTATCTTTTATGTCGGCGTGACATCTATCTATCTTCATCTTTTGCGGTGTTCACAGGTACCCCTTCCCCCAAAGCTATGGACTGCTCCTTCCCATTGACGTCTCCTTCCCCTTCATTGCTCTTTCCCCTCCAGTGTGTGGACTGCACCTTCCCCGTATACGGTAATCTCATACCACCATACTAGGTATGATTTACCTCTCTTATGGATGTCTATGATGCTCTTGTGGAAGGCTATTTATGAATCTTAGTGTAATGCATAACAAGCTTAATGGGAGTATTTTGTTTAGGCCATGTTAATAATTTGTTTAGGGCATGTCATAGTCCATGTTATTTTTAGTATGATTAGAATATTATCTTGTGCATTTTTCAGGTGTTCGGATGCTTCATATATCTTCATTAATAGTCATATGGGCATTCTATTTTTTGTAGCAAAATACCAATACATGTAATTTGCCATTTTTGTGTGTTAGCCGAAAATTTTATTCACAATCATGTGTTGTATTTGTATTGGCCTCACTTCTCCTTTCCTACTAATTAATTATGTTATTGTAAAAAAGTATGAGTGCATCTAAAGATGGGAAAAGTAAAGTGGCAAATTGGGGCAATGAGCTAGATTTGTATTTCGTCGATGTCCTGGTAGAATACAAGGTGAGCAATGACGGTTTACTAATAGAAATTTCACAAAGGAGGCATTGAGACAAACAGTAAAGAAATTCAATGAGTTAACCAAGCTAGGATATTCAATGGAGAATTTGAAAAATTGGTTCAAAAATTTGAAGAAAATATATTATTTAATTGTGACTATAAAGAACCGATAAGGATGGAATTGGGATGATGACAAAAAAATGTCAGTCCCAGGCACATAGGAAACTTGGGATGATCTCATAGCCATATGTAACATACATATTACATAGTTAATTATTCAATTTAACTTTCTTTAAATGAATAATATGTGAGCTTATTTTTCAGATTAATAAAGAGTACAAATCAATTCAAGAGAAACCTTTCTTGGTTTTCGATCAAATAGAGTTGATTTGCTCAAATTCCATGTCAAGAGGGGATGATGTTGTATGCAATGAAGGTCCCTCTTATCTTGACACACACAATGACCCTGATGGTGAGAAGCAGCAGTGTAACACCACGGATTTTTCGGATATTTTTCGGATTATTTTCATGGGTCCCGGAGTGTGTTTTGTGCTTTATACGTGTTTTTCCCTGATATGCCTTCGAAACTCTGTGCAGAGTGAACAGTTGCGTTCTCCGACTCCGGGACGTGACCTGTTAGGGTGCTAGGCCCGGATACAGAGGGGGGTGAATGTATCCTTCTATGAATAATGGCCAATTAAAAACTCAGATGCTAGACGCAATCACAGAATGAAACGAATTCAATTAAACTTATGAGCAAACACATAGAGCGCGCCTATCCAAGCATCTAGCGGAAGCAAGCACACAAAGCAAACCATTGCTCAATAGACTTTTTAGGTGGTTCGGTCCTCCAGACCTACATCCACCCCTCACTCCCAACCGGAGTGAGGCTTCACTAGCCAATGCTAGAACCAAGCAGACTCAGTATGCAACAGGTGCTGACATACAGCTTGAACAGGGGAACAAACTCCCCTCTTCCTCCCAACCGGAGGGACACCCCAAGTGACTCCCAGTCACTTGGAAACCAGATACGCAAAGTCTCTCTTCCTCCAAACCGGAGGGAACACACCAGTGACTCCCCGTCACCAGCAAACCAGAGGTCGAAGACCTCTCTTCCTCCAACCGGAGGGACCCCTGGACTTGCAACCCGCAAGCCCAGAACCGGAGATCAGATCTCCCTTCCTCCAAACCGGAGGGAACACACAAGTGACTTCCAGCCACTTGCAAACTAGAGGTCGCAGACCTCTCTTCCTCCAGACCAGGAGGGACCCGACCTCAATCCAGAGGATCGGAAGTACAAAGATAACCAAATAAGAAGGGGAAAAATAGAAACACGAAATGAAAATAACTTCAGCAAACAGAACGCTGAAAAACGAAATGCACAATTTGGCTCTCAACGGAACTGACTGGCCTGGATCTGATCCACGGTCCAGTAGACAGATCTTCAGGTAAGCTTCTCTTCCTCTTCTCTTCTCTCTCACTTTCTTTTTCTCTTAACCCTCACGAGCTCTCTAACTCTCTCTTTCTCTTCTTTTCCTTCTGCTCTTCTTCTCTTTCTTTTCTTCTGGATCGAACTCTCTGCACTTCTCCTTTTTTTACTTTTTCCTTTCGATCAACCTTCATCTGTGGACGAAGGCTTCAATATATAGCAGCAACAGCAGGTGGATGAGGTGCAGAATGCGTGTGCCTCCCACACTTCATCCAGAACCTTCTTGCCACGTGCCTTTATAGCATTGGTTCCTTTAGCATTGGATCACGTGCAGCCCAGTCACTGGTGAATGTTCTTCCTCGGACCTGCAAGGAGATAAAAACCATTAACACTGAGAGCCACAAGAACTAAAATTGCATGAGGTATGTGATAGCAATACGAGATGCACTGTACTGAGAACGACACGAGATACACAAGATTACTACAGTACGAAATAAAGAGAGAATGACACGAGGTCAGATTAAAACAACACGAGGTAAAAAGAGACGACACGAGGTCAGATTAAAACTGCACGAGGTAAAAAGAGACGACACGAGATACATACTAATAAGACTAACACTACAAAGAGAACGACACGAAGTATCAATGTAACAAAACAAACACTACGAAGAGAACGACACGAGATACACAATAATAAAGCTTAACACTACAAAGAAAACGACACGAAGTCAGAAGAGAACAGCACGAGGTGAGAAGGAAGTCTCACGGAGTGAAAAGGTAGACAAACACGCGATCAGAAGGAACCTGGACGAAGACAGAAAGAAACAACACGAGGACATAAACACAAGAATAACACGAAGACACGAATACAAAAGCAACACGAAGACATGAATACAAAAACAACACGACATAACACACAGCAAAGAGAACGGCACGAGGTGAAACGACACTTTAAAAAAAAGACTTGAATACACACGAAAACAACTTGGACTGAAACAAGGTATAGACTTGCCAAAGAACTGGACGATGTATAGACTTGGATAAGGCAAAGTCTGTACAGACTTGAGGGATCACAACGTATATACTTTGGCAAGACAATGGCTGTACATACTTGAAGTGAAGACCAATGTATAGACTTCAAAGTTCAGCTGCCAATGAATAGACTTGGAAAGCTTGAAGGCCAATGTATAGACTTGGAAGCTTAAACGAGTATGGACTTAGCTTCGAACATGCTATAGTGCATTGTATGGACTTTGAAGACTGATGCATGACACTAAGCCAATGTGTAGACTTTGGCTTGAAACGAAGGTAAAGATGAGGCTGTATAGACTTGGCCAAACCAAGAGACTCGAAGACAAAGGGGTGACACAGATGGAGCGACACGAGGTGGCACAGAAAGCAGCACGAGGTACTGCAGTGTACAGCATGCGCTGGAACAAAATACGACACGAAGACAACCAACAAACATAGTTGGAACAACACGATGTTGAAAAAGACAACATGAAGTGAAGTGAACACAACCAACACGAAGTATGAAAGGTACAGTACGGACATGCAAGGTATTATCTCATAGCAGTTTTTCTTGTTAATCATGGAAAGTTCGAATGCATAACATTACTCATGATATCTGATTAAAAATAACAATATTTAACATAGTGATGCTCATCATCAAAACACTAGGGAAGTCACAAAAGTCCAACATCACCAACGCGTTGTGCTCTTCCCGAGGATCGCGGAGGTAATTTTTCATATTTTTTTTAAATTTTTTAAATTTTTGGGTTTTTCTATAAATAACCCTCTCACCCCCTCTCTCTCCCCATTCTCTCTTTCTCACTCTCTCTCGTCTCTTTCTCTTCCCCTCTCCTCCGGGCGGCCGACGGAGGTGATGGCGAGTGAGGTGGCGACGACATGGGGGCGAGGACCGCGAGGACGGGTCGAGGATCGAGGCGTGGTGGCGCGATGAAGCCCGGTGGCGCGTTCGGGTGCCCGACGAGGGTTTCACAGCGTTTTCTTCGTGGATCGGTGATGCAGGACGGATGACGACCGGGCTAAGACGTACGACTGACTTGATGTGCTGCCAGCACTAACACGCTAAAGGCAAGCCGGGCGGCTGACCACCGTGGTGTTCTCCGGGTGGAGACGTCTCTCAACAGCAACACTAGGTAGCCCGACCATCGTCCCTTGCGAGGGAAACGTGGGGATCGCAGCGGTTAAGGAACCACCGTCGCCTAGGGGTATCCAGTTCGGGCTCGGTGCTCGACTGGAGCTAAGGAACGGGCACTCTCAACTCACATTCACGGTGATTTGTAGCTTGCTAATGGCCCTATTCTCACAAACACAGCATGATAGAAAATATACTAAACCAGCATTGTGAGGGTGGAACAAAGCGCGTACCTCCACGACTAGGCGTGGGGAAGAATTCCCGGCCGAATCCAAACAACCCCGATACACACAAGTGTTAAGTTTACAATTTCAGAACTTAATGCCCACTCCACGCAGGGAGGTATAGGGTTACAATGGCCAAATTTGGAGTTGCTGGAACCCGAGTTGACGGGCCACACTCGCAGGAGGCGAGGGACGTGGGTCGGAGCCGCTCGGGTACGCCGATGGGAAACCGACCCGGTTCTGTCCGCACTGGTCACCCTGTGCAGCAAACTTGCAGGGGCCGGTACGGCCAGATCCAATGCCCGATCGGAGCGCCACTTGTTGGAGAGCGTTGGCGACAGAACGTAGTTTGTCCACTCCGAAGGGCGTGAGCAGATGCTTTCAGATCTGGGCACAACAGCAGTTACAATTGGCTTCTGATTTTGTGCTCACAGAACTGCATAGAAACACGAGTAATTAATGGAAAATTAGTTTCCGATGTCGGATCGAGGCGCCGTTTATGGGAGATCGTTGGCGACGTCCAGAGGAAGAAGTACTCCGAAGATATCACACGGATCTTGAACAGATGAGGCGGGGAAGACTCTAAAAGTCGACTCTAGATCTCAGCCGGGCCTGCTCAGATCGGCTCGCGCGATCCCACGAGAATTATCGCCACGATCAGTACAGGTCTCGGATCGAGGCGAGACTGGTGGAAATGTGAAGAGGACTCAAAATCCTACGATCACTCTAAGAATCAGCTCTAAAAGACTTGAGAGACAATCTGGGGAAATTAATAAGCTGGAAACTTCAGATCTGGGCAGCAGGTTGGGGCAGATCCGCACGCTGTCACGAGAAAAATCATCACCAACGATCCCGAACTCCGATCGATGCGAAACCACCTCTCAATTCTTCCTAACTCGTAGAAGTATCAAGGATAATTTTAGTCGAAGCAGATAGTAAGGGGATGGGGGAGATATGGGAGCGAGTCTCACGCCCTTGGTCTATCCCATCACAGGATTGTGTTGGGAATCACACCCAAGAGAGGGGAAAGAGAGTCACACTCTTAATGCAAATTTCACTCAACAAAAACTTCATTAGCCATTAACCCATCATCATACAAGCCTTTATATAGAGTTTAGCAAGGGGGAGGGGGGTGAATGGTTCGATGGAACCAAGGGGAGGTGGAGAGGGGTGGGCCCTTTTGACTAGTATAGGAAGGGAGGGGATCGAGACAAGGGGACATTAGACTTACCTAACTTTGAAATTCAAGTAAAGGGGGTAGGTGGCAGCCATTCCACCCTTGGACCAGCAGACATTCTAATGTCCCATGTGGTAAATGGAGAATGGAAGAAAAGAAAACAAAAATTCTAACCTAATACAACAAAATAGGGGGCACCCCCCTTCTTGGGCCTTGAATGGGCCAAGTTTGGCCATGGCCTCCCCAAGCCCAATCACCCATGGAACCAATTTGGCTTAAGGCCATTCTAATCTAGATAGCCCAAGAGTTAAGGAAGCCTAATTGGGCCTTCCATGGCTTATGGATCCATCATAATGCTCCAAGGCCACTCCTTCAAGAATTCTAAAGGGGCTTAACCAAATTGGCCATTTAAGGACCTTACAAGCAGCCCAATATGAAAGCACAAGTTTAAAGACCATTACAAGCCCAATTTTCATGTAAAAAGTATCTAAATTGAAGCCAAATTATTCCAATTTTAAAGAGAAGCCGATGTAGTCCAATTGGGGCTCCGCGTATGGTGCCGTCGGTTCGCCGACTCGTTCTTGCGCTGGTGTCCGCACCAATCGGCGTCCACGGCGCGTCGAATCTTCGGTGGAGGTAGGGGGATGGATCCTTAACCCCTGTACTTCATTTTCCGCGAGTTTTGTAGGCCGTGGTGACCCGAGCGGGCTTATTTGAGCGTTTTGGGGAAAATTCATACTTTTGGGGTGTGCGCCCGATCTAGTGATTTGACCCCATTTTTGGGGTTTAAATGGGTCCTCTCAGTGCTAGAGAGGTAGGGGACTAGTTTCCCCTTGTTTTCCCCTTCGCGTGGGCATGAACGGGGCGTGGAATGGAGTTTTCTGTGTGATTCACCGGTTTCGGGTTCGGGACGACCTAGCGGTCCTTCCAATGACCCCTAGGGTCCCAGGTGATCTTGTATGTGACCGCTAGGGTCCCCCTTAGGTTGGTTCGAGCCTTGCGGTCACGCAATGGACCCCAAGGAAGAGCCTTGCGGTCCAAGGGGTGATCGTTTGACTGTGTTTTAGGTCGGTTTGAGGTCGGTGGGGCAGCAGCCTTACGACTGACCGCTAGGCATCGCCTAGCGGTTAGGCAAAGGACCGCCACCCTACCTAGCGATCTGAGAAGCGACCGCTAGGGGTTTGCGAGTTCCGAGAGCTTAACGGTCCAAGGGTAGACCGCTAGGCTGGCCTTAGCGGTCCGGGGGTAGACCGCTAGGCTCCCTAATGATCTAGGGGTAGACCGCTAGGCGGTTTTCATGTTCGTTGCATCTGTTTCACGTTGTGTCAGTCTCCGGTCGACCCGGTTGTGACCTAGTGGTTGACCTTCAGCCTCGTGAATGTCCTGGACACCGTGGGACCTGTGTTTGTGTTTTTGGGGGTGTCCGGAGGTTCCGTGTTGTCACGATTAGTGTGCTCGTGAGTCTTAGGGTCCGGGTGACCCCATGTGTGTGTTCCGAGTTTCCGCATGGGCCGTGTGTGTGTAGCCCTAGACTACGAGTCTAATTAACCAGCCTGGGACTGAAGGCTTTCCGTGTGTCTTTGGGATGAGAGAACCATGAGGCGGCTGGTGAGCTATCTTGGGAATTGTGTCACCGTGATTTCAGACCTAGGGATTAGGCCAGATTGACGGCGTCGTGTCGTCACGTGCAACGGTCTTGACCCCGAGTCATGTGACTCAAGGACCGTTGGATGTGATAGGTCTAGTGGGCTGTCTAGAGTCTGGTGGCGTCGTGCCGCCTGGTACTCTGCGTTACTCGCGATGGGTGCGTGCGTGGCTTTCCATGTTCACGTTTAGTGACCTCCCACTAGTCGTAGCCTTCTTATGGCACGCATATGCTGACCCACCCGGAAGTGGTGGAGCGGCTTACCCGAGAGAGATGGTTTTTAGGCTGGTTACCGTATGGCCCCTCGCCTTTGCAGCCTGAGTCCGGCTGGGAGGAAAACCAATTAGAGGACCTGACCTAGAGCGGATGGTCTGTGTGTGCACGCGTAGTTGGGGACAGAGGACACGTGCTGACGAGCGTGACCCCAGCTAGTCTTTATTTTGTGTTCCTGGTTACTAGTACAGTGTCTCAGTCTCCGCCTGGGGCGTGGTAGCGAGACACCTAAGGCTGTGGACTAAGTCGTCAGTGGACGCATCCGGCCTTGCTTCTGGTGGGCAGTGCTCCCGTCACGTGACGTGAGTTTTCTCGTGAGTCGAGTTCTGCTTCGCGTCTGCGAGACGTGGTTTCGTGTGTAGTTTCGGGCGTTCTCCCGGAGTTGAGGTCTAGGGTTTCCGGTGAGTGTCACCGAGGGCTTCTCCTTAGACGGCGTAGAGTTCATGACGGCGAGGTCGTGACTGTGTTTCCTGACCACGTGGTTTCGGTGGGCCTTTGTCTGTGAGGATAGGCCTTCACGACAGAGGTGTCGTGGTGTTTTCCTAGTAGCGTGACTAGGGTGGGTCGTTGTTTGGTGGTCCCCCGACTGTGGGATCGGGGTGTTGAGTTTCGTTTCGGTAGGAGTAGCTGTAGCGCCGAGTTTTTATCGACCACCGATTTGCTATTCCTATTGTTACTGTTGTTCTTGCTGTAGTTGCCGCTTTCCGTGCCACCGTTGTTTTCGGTTGGGATTCCGCATGACCCCTACTGAGCCAGTGACAGGAGGCTCACCCCTGCGTTTCAGGTGCGATGGTTCTTCCTCGGGGTTCGAGGGCGTTGCGTGTAGGTTCCTAGTTGCTAGTTCACCGGGCCGAGTGTTCACTTGGCGTGTGGTATGTTTTACTACTTTAGGCTCTACTTTCTGTTGGACTGGACTATGTTGTAGTTGTTTATTTATTTCGGTTAATTGTGGAATTATCCTATCTTATTTCTTATTTCTAATTACACCACACCTATCCTTTTAGCCCTTCTGAGCCCTCCCGCTCGTGGGTGGCGGTTCTGGATTCGATTGGTATCGGGTCTTCCCGGTATCCGGATCTCGGGTCGTTACAGTTGGTATCAGAGCTATGGTTGTGGTGTGTACATGGAAATTTGAGATATTGCAGTAATCAGAGTCCATAAGGTCCAGTACAGTCGGCAGCTCGCATAGGATTTTGTGCTTGTTTTCCGCTTGGTTTCTCGTGTAAGAGCTTGAGGGCGCGGCGTTGGCGCTGTGAAGGTGGTTGTCATTTTTCGTCGGAGAGCCGGTGTGGGGCCCGAGGAATGAGATAGAGAGATTTCTTCTCGATGGGTAGTGGCCCCAGCTGTGCTGCATTGGGTAGAGGTTGCCGACAGGTGCGGATCTACGGTGCTGCATTTGAGGATCTGCAGCGAGGTTAGGTGGCTGCTGAGGATTGTTCGTGGTTTAGTGGCCGTGAGTGTGCTCTGAGGGAGATGTTATTGGTGTTGGCCACTCCAGATCGAGATTTATCCAGCCCCTGAGGCGTTGAGATTGTGGTTTGAGGTGGCAGAGCGGGTGCTCTGGTTGAGAGGTGTGCTCGGATGAGCGGAGGATCTTCTGGGTGAGCTGCTGATTTGTCGAGCTGATGTTCTTGTCATGCTCTGTGGCGTTAGAAATGACGTGTCGGTCCTAATTATTTTTGCGGATTTTAAGGCAGGATTGGGCAGAGATGTCCTAGCAAGTCCTTGCTCAAGCGCTTCTACGTGTGAATGGGTTGCGTTCGCCATGGATTTCGCTTGAGATGTGAAGGTTCCGTGGCGAGTTCGAGACTCGAGGATGAGCGTTGGCGGTTGCCGATTGTGACTCGTGTTGCGGCTTTTGGCGTGGCATGTTGTAGTTCAAGGAATTATAGCGGTGGTGCATTGAGAGATCCCATGATCGTGGTCTGACGAGACATTGGGCGAGTGTTGTCGGAGATGCTGGCCTGACGGAAGTGATGGTTTTCCCAGTGTTGGAAGGTGCCATTCCCAGCGTGTGCGAGGTTCGAGGTCAAGTCGAGCATGGAGACCTTCCGTTGGTCGGAGGTGTATTGAGTTTCTCCTTTGGTTGGAGAGAATCGTGTTTGATTAAGCTTTGTCATCTTGCATCATGTGCTCGGATTGGTTGGCCTCGGTGTGCCATGAAGTCCATGCGAGACACGTCCTGTGTTTTGGCAGGTGGTTGCCATTGAGAAGCGTTGCCCGTTCCCAGATGTGTAAGGGTGTGTTGGCACTATTTCGGAAGGACGAGTGCCGACTGGGCGGTGTTTGTGAGAATCTATGGTTGGTGTTGTGGTTCCCGATGTGTTGAGGATCGGAGCATGCGGAGTTGCAGAGGATCGTCTGTGTAACGACCCGAGATCCGAACACCGGGAGGGCCTGATAACCCGAATCTCGAACCGCCACCCACGAGCCCGAAGACTCGGAAGCATTAAAAGGGATGGTGTGGAGATACACAAGAATCAAAAGATAATTACAGAGCTACGCAGATTAAATGAATTAAGCAGGAAGCAATAAATGACATTAATTAAATTACATGGTCTACAATAAAAACAACAGTCTAAAATATAATAGTAGTCCACAACTAGTACTGTAATGCCCCGGATCTTTGTTGGATCCTTAGTGGATCTTTGTCGGATTTTTATCAGGTCTTTCGGATCCTTTTTGGAGAGTTTCGGATCGCTTGTGTAGCTCCCGAGTTGAGTTTTACAATCCGTGTGAGTTTTTCCCTTGTACTAGTTACGAAACCCTACGGTGAGTTTATTTCTCAATTCATCGACTCGTGGACGCCGCAGTGGCGATGTACTCTTCGAGTCGATCGTTTTGACTATTTTTGCGTATTTTTCCGTATTGGTGCATTTTTGATGCATTTTACGGATTTTCAGAAATTAGATAAAATTTCTAATTTCTCCTTTTCTAACCCACCTCTCTCTCTCTCATCTCACTCACGCCCTCACTCTCTCTCTCTCCCGTTCTCTCTCATTTTCTCACCCTCTCGGCTCTGGCTACGGATGGAGGCGGCCGTGGGCGAGGTGACGACGCTGGGGAGCTGCTGAGGCACGTGATGGAGCGAGGATCGGTGTGGTTTGGGCGCGATCCCGAACGGTGGATTCAAAGCCGACGGTTCAGTTCGCGGTGTGGTTTTCGGCGTGGTTTAGTCGCTTCAGTGCTCGGTTTCTTCGATGAAGGTAGGGAGATGGACCGCCACTTCATTCCGCACATTTTCCCTACTTTTGTGCGTAGTTTGGTGCTCGATCGGGGGAGATCGGGCCGATTTAGTGAAAATCATAGTTTTTGGGATTTTCAGGGTTCGCCAGAAAACGGCAACCATTTGCTGCGTGGTTAGCGTTGAAATGACCGCTGGGATGTCTGGATCCCATTCACTTCAGTTTCGTGTCGATCGGTTGTCATTCAGGGCCGGTAGGAGTCCGGGAACCCCGGTGACTCGTTTTGGGTCGATTCGTCAGAATCACCCCGTTCTTACGTTTTAGCGCGTGCTTGTGGGCTTTTTGGCCTCCAGACGTTGTGTTTCATCGTTTAACTCTGTTTCCCCTACGCTTCGGTGTGTATGGGGCGTGGAACGGGCCGATTCGGCTGTTCCTCTGTTCTCCGCGTCGGGTCGGTGTAACGGTCGTCTCAGAGGCCGTCACACGCTGTGACGGTCCCCTGATGGACCGTTAAATCCGTCTTGTGTTTCGGGTCTTTCGGGGTGAGCGGGCTGTGACGCCTCTATCATGGACCGTCACATGCTTGTGACGCACCAAGGGAGGTGCGTTACGCTCTGGTTGTTTCGAGGATTGTGGTTGTCAGTCCCTCGACGACCGTGTGTTCCCCGAAGACCGTGTCGGTCGGTTCGCTCTGACGGACCTCTCCTGGTGCGTTACGTTCGGTGTAACGCCTCTGTGCGAGTCCGTTACTTGGCGTTTGACCGGTGGACGTCTGGCTATGGCGGTTGGTGTAATGCACCTAGCCCCCTGCGCCAGGTGGCTGTGACGGACGTGGCCTGGTCCGTCACATGTCGTTCGTCCATGTTGTGGTGTTGGGCTGTTGGCTCTGACGCACCTATCCTGGTGCGTTAGGCCGCTGTAACGCGCCTAGCCTGGTGCGTTACGTGGTTCGAGTCGTGGTCGTTGGCCTGGTTGCCCTGACGGCCCTAGTTGGGTGCGTCAGAGCGTGTAACGTGCTTGTGCTAGGCCGTTACAGTCCTATTGTGGCCGTGTTGGCCGTTAGGCTGTTCGGTGTTCATCCGGGTGTTGGTCGGTTGTAGGGTTGTGTTCTAGGGCTGTGTTTGTGTGGCAGTGGTCTTCTGGATCGGTCGGGTTAGGTGACTGGGTGCGGTCTTTTCCCAGACTATGATAGTTCCCTAACGACGCGATCTAGAACTGCCAATGCCCTTGCCTCTTGTTGCGTGGCGGCTGTTCCTTGACTGCTGGGTCTGCCTAGTGGTTGAATGACGGTCCGTTTTGCCAGAGTGTTGTTATTACCGCTTCAGTTTCTGCTTGTCTTGACTTGATCTCGTGCTTTGCCCGTGACCCGTGGGTGTCTGTTGACGTCTTATGAGGGCAGTAACCATGATGGGACAGCCAGGAGGGCTTGTGCTTGCTGCGTGTGGGTCTGTGCGTCTGTTGTTTGTGTCAGTGTTGTCTGGCTCTGGTCAACCGGGGGTTACCCAGGGGTTGACAAGTGGCTTTGTGTGTCTCGGTGGTTCTGTCAGGCTCGAGACATTGGTTCAAGATGCCTCGAGGTGTCATCCTACCTCGGTCCGTGTGTCCAGGCGTGCTGAGGGTTCTCGATGTTCCCTCAGGTCTCCGTGCGTTGTTTTCTTGCGGAGTGTGTTATTTTCTGTGGCTTAGGAGTTAGACCGATTGGCGGCATGTTCCGTTGTTCATGACGATCTTACCTTTAAGTCGTCCGACTCAAGGATCGTTACGCTAGTAGGTCTAGTTGCCTTGTCCTGAGATGGTCGGTAGTTGTCTGTATTGCCATTGGTGCTTGGAAGTACGGGTGACAGTGTCTGTTTAACCTGTCTGTACTTCGACACTTGTGTTTTTGGTCTCTATGTTCATGAGCCTCCACTTTCTGTTACCTTCGACTTTCAGTTGTCGACCCACCTCAGGAGTGGTGGGAGGGGTGTTCCCGTTAGACGGTTCCTAAGCTAGTTCCGTGGGCTCCTGGCTCGGTTACCGTAGCGTCCTACGGGGGGAGAATACTAGCTAGAGGCCTGGCTTAGGCGAGAGCTAGTGTGTGCACAAGTGGTTAGGGGCTTGTGGACGAGGCGCCGACGGGCGTTCCACTGACTAGTTACTCGAATTCGGTTGCTGTTCTGGTCTGGGTCCGGTCAGCGTGTACTAGAGTCTCCGCCTGTTTGGTTAGGCGTTGTTAGACTCGGTACGTGGAGCGCAGCATAAGACGTCAGTGGACGCAGCTGGCTATGGAGAGGCACTCCCGTCACGTGACACGTGACTCTCGGCGTTTCTGTGCATCGTGACCTTCCCGGGTTAGCCTTTTATGTGGGTGTACTCGAGGTCAGTGTTCTGTCACCTCCGCGACATTCTGGTCGTGCGCGGGGCAGTGTACACGACATTCTGGTCGTGTTGTCTGTTGTTGGTCTAGGTTTTCCTAGGCTTTCTTGTTGTCCTTGCGGGTCTTCACTTTAGGCCTGGCGTTTTGTCGGTAGATCGGTAACTCCTGACCGTGTCAGCTCTGAGTCACCTTCCTGCTATTGCTTGGAGTAGTTTGGGGTGCCGAGGTTAGTTCGGTAGCCGTTGTTTGGCACGGGCTCTTCCCCCTCTTCCTTAGTTTGCTCCCTACTCCTGCTACCCGTCTGTTCCTATACTGCGTTCTAGTGTAGACTTGCAACTTTCTAGTGTAGCTTTCCTGTTTGGCTACTGTTGTCATTGACCTGCAGTTTTAGCGTGTTACTACGTGTTTTTCAGTGGGGATGTACATGACCCCTACTGAGCTAGTGACACGAGACTCACCCCTACTTTTCAGGTGGGGTGATGTTCGTTCTGCTTCAGTGGCTCCTGGATCTGCGTGCTGTTGTGGCCAGCTGGTACCCTCGTCGGGTTTCCCCCGACTCTCTGGTACGTCTTTCTTTTCTGTCGACTGTACTTGGTAGACTTGCTATCTTTTCTTTGGACTTGACTCTGGGTATATAATGGTTAATTGTAATCTGTTAATCAAAAAGTAAGTTTATTTCTACTATTTTAGCAACCCGGTCTAATGAAATTTAATTGCTTACTGCTATATCTATCAGTTCAATGTACTACACGACAATCCTTTTTCCCTTCGGAGCTTTACCGCTCTTGGGAGGCCTCGCGGGTTCCAAGTGGTATCAGGTGTATTCGATTATCTTATCGGGTATATCTGGTATCCGGGATCCGGGTCGTCACAGTTGGTATCAGAGCAGTGTTCTAAGATGTTCGGAGTTCTTTTCTGAGCTATCAGAGCCGTTGTTGTGTGAAGTACTTGGGAATCTCAGATATACAGTTACCAGAGTCGTTAAAGTCCAGTACAGTCTTCAGCTGGCTTCGGTTTTGCGGTTCAGCGCCGCTTGGTTTTCGTGTGTTGTCTTGCGTATGCTGTTCTAGCACTGTGCACGGCGATTTTGCTCTCGTCAGGGTGTGACGAGGTGCCTCTTTACCATTGTGATGTCTGTCTCGATCATGTCGTACTTGGTAGTGTTCGCCGGAAGGCTTGAATCTGCGGTACGTTGTTCGAGGGTTTCTTGTGAGTTGTTCAGGTTGCTGTTGACCTTTGGCCTTGGTCTGATGACCGTACACATTCTCACATTGTTTTGGTCGTCCCGGCTTGAGTTTGTTCCGCTCCTGATATGCTTCGTTTCGGTTGAAGTGCTCAGTTAGATTCCATGATTGAGAAGTTGCTCAGGCAAGCTAGGATTTTCCCTTCCTGGTGAGCTTTTGTTGTTGAGCTTGTTGCTTCTCGTCCCGTCTGGTGGATTCTGTTCGAGGTTTGCCTTGGAATTGATGTCTTAGTGGTGCTTTTGTCCTGTGTCTACTTAAGTGTGGACAGCCTTACTCTGAGCCTGATCTGGTCGTCATTTTACGGTTGCTTGGCTTTAGACCTAATCCTTGTGTCGAGAGCTGTCGCGTGCCGTATTCTGTCATGCCATGTCCAACGGCCGATGTGTTGTGAGGGCTCATTTATCATTTCAGGACGTGGAGGTAAGTTGAGATTAGCATTTTTCCTTGTGCGTTGTGCTGAAGCTGCTGCTCTTCTCCTGTTGCACTTCGGCTCTTGTGATCGGGTGTTCGCTGGATCGGTACTCGTGGCGTGTTATTTGCGGTCTTCATAGATTGCGATGGCGCCTCGTGTATGCTGAGATGCGACCACCGAGGTTGTTCTGTTGCCTATGTGCGTTCCTTGTGTGCGCGGTGAAAGCATGTGGGTTGGCTACCCACTGGTCCAGGATCGTTGTTGTTAGATTCTGGCCGATCGAGAGATTTGCTTCTTCTCGATGTGACTTCGTCTTGGCTTCTTGTGCCTTGACTTTGTTTGTTGCCGTGCTGTTGTTGAAGTTATTCTGCTATCGGTATTGGCCTATGCGAGTGTTGGGGAATTTGTCGGCATTCCTGCCGATTGAGTACCCTCTACTCTGCGATTCTTCTCGTGGGTGTTGTGCTCTCGAGGCATGTCTGTGGTCCTTGAGATGCGTTCTCCGAGATTGTGGCTTTCCGTGTCATTTTCTCATCGTTGTGGGTCTTTCTTGGCGAGCTGCTCGATGCATGACTTGTTCTCTATAGTCGTGTGATCAGCTACCGTTATGCCTTGATGTGACCCTACCTGTAGTTGAGTTCCGTGGTTCTATGTGATATACGGAGCCGAAATCCTGCGAGTATTGCCGCTGTGTTGTTTTGTGAGTGCTGTTTCCGTATGATTTTGTGTTTCTGTCTCGGACCATTGTCTTGTCAGTAGCTTGCCGTACTCTTCTTTCCTGGTAGAGTCGCTCACGACTCAATCAGATTGTGTTGTCTGATGAGGACTGACTTGATTGCGCTTGTGGTCCAGTGGTGTTGTTCGTCATTAGCGTCTTGTGTGCCAGGTATTCCCGATTACCTTTGGCACTGGAGCCGATGATGTGGTCGAGCTATGGGCTGAGAGGACTGTGTCTCCTTGTGTAAGCTACTGCTTGCCATGATGTCGTTGTGTTCCTCGGTTCTGGTTGTCTGTTGTTGTGGCAGTCGTGTCTCCATTTCTGGTGAGATGTGAACGCCGTTGCCCTGTTTCGGAGGTGTCGGACTTGTGTTCACTTGCGTTGTGCTCTGCCCAGAGCGTGTGCTTGTGATGGTAGTCTGACTGTGTTCCTCTGAGCTGTGTTTCTCGAGATTTGGGTTGTTTCGTGCTTGTATCCGTTGGGTTGTCCGTCCCTACTTCTTCCTTCTTGTTAGCCCTTAATTTCGAGGATAAAATTTTTTGAAGGAGGGGAGGATGTAATGCCCTGGATCTTTGCTGGATCCTTAGTGGATCTTTGTTGGATCTTTATCAGGTCTTTCGAATCCTTTTTGGAGAGTTTCGGATCGCTTGTGTAGCTCTCGAGTTGAGTTTTACGATCCGTGTGGATTTTTCCCGCGTACTAGTTACGAAACCCTACGGTGAGTTTATTTCTCAATTCATCGACTCGTGGACGCCGCAGTGGCGATGTACTCTTCTAGCCGATCGTTTTGACTATTTTTACGTATTTTTCTGAATTGGTACATTTTCGATGCATTTTATGGATTTTCGGAAATTGGATAAAATTTCTAATTTCTCTTTTTCTAACCCACCTCTCTCTCTCTCATCTCACTCATGCCCTCACTCTCTCTCTCTCCCGTTCTCTCTCGTTTTCTCACCCTCTCGGCTCCGGCCATGGATGGAAGCGACCATGGGCGAGGTGACGATGCTGGGGAGCTGCTGAGGCGTGTGATGGAGCGAGGATCGGTGCGGTTTGGGCGCGATCCCGAACGGTGGATTCAAAGCTGACAGTTCGGTTCACGATGTGGTTTTCGGCGTGGTTTAGTCGCTTCGGCGCTCGGTTTCTTCGGTGGAGGTAGGGAGATGGACCGCCACTTCACTCCGCACATTTTCTCTGCTTTTGTGCGTAGTTTGGTGCTCGATCGAGGGAGATCGGGCCGATTTAGTGAAAATCATAGTTTTTGGGGTTTTCAGGGTTCGTCAGAAAACGGCAACCATTTGCTGCGTGGTTAGCGTTGAAATGACCACTGGGATGTCTGGATCCCATTCACGTCAGTTTCGTGTCGATCGGTTGTCATTCGGGGCCGATAGGAGTCCGGGAACCCGGTGACCCGTTTTGGGTCGATTCGTCAGAATCTCCCCGTTCTTGCGTTTTAGCGCATGCTTGTGGGCTTTTTGGCCTCCAGACGTTGTGTTTCATCGTTTAGCTCTATTTCCCCTGCGCTTCATCGTGTATGGGGTGTGGAACGGGCCGATTCGGCCGTTCCTCTGTTCTCCGCGTCGGGTCGGTGTAACGGTCGTCTCAGAGGCCGGCACACGCTGTGACGGTCCCCCGATGGACCGTTACATCCGTCTTGTGTTTCGGGTCTTTCAGGGTGAGCGGGCTGTGACGCGTCTATCATGGACCATCACATGCTTGTGACGCACCAAGGGAGGTGCGTTACGCTCTGGTTGTTTCGAGGACTGTGGCTGTCAGTCCCTCGATGACCGTGTGTTCCCCAAAGACCGTGTCGATCGGTTCGCTCTGACAAACCCCTCTTGGTGTGTTACGTTCGGTGTAACGCCCCTCTGCGAGTCCGTTGCTTGGTGTTTGACTGGTGGACTTCTGGCTATGGCAATTGGTGTAACGCACCTAGCCCCCTGCGCCAGGTGGCGGACGTGGCCTGGTCCGTCACATGTCATTCGTCCGTGTTGTGGTGTCAGGCTGTTGGCTCTGACGCACCTATCCTGGTGAGTTAGGCCGCTGTAACGTGCCTGGCCTGGTGCGTTACGTGGTTCGAGTCGTAGTCGTTGGCCTGGTTGCCCTGACGGCCCTAGTTGGGTGCGTTAGAGCGTGTAACGCGCCTGTGCTAGGCCGTTACAGTCCTGTTGTGGCCTTGTTGGCCGTTAGGCTGTTCGGTGTTCGTCCGGGTGTTGGTCGGTCGTAGGGTTGTGTTCTAGGGCTGTGTTTGTGTGGCAGTGGTCTTCTGGATCGGTCGGGTTAGGTGACTGGGTGCGGTCTTTTCCCTGACTTCGATAGTTCCCTAACGACGCGATCTAGAATTGCCAATGCCCTTGCCTCTGGTTGCGTGGTGGCTGTTCCTTGACTGTTGGGTCTGCCTAGTGGTTGAATGATGGTCCGTTTTGCCAGAGTGTTGTTATTGCCGCTTCAGTTTCTGCTTGTCTAGGCTTGATCTCGTGGTTTGCCCGTGACCCGTGGGTGTTTGTTGACGTCCTATGAGGTCAGTAACCATGATGGGACAGCCAGGAGTGCTTGTGCTTGCTGCGTGTGGGTCTGTGCATATGTTGTTTGTGTCGGTGTTTGGTGGCGGGAAAATGCACGTCGTTAATACGCACCGCTACCAAATTAAAATATCCGGCCCACAAATTAAATAAATAGAATAGTTAAGTGATGAGATCGAGTCGAATTCACAGGGAGAAGTAGATTTGAAAGTTAAAAACCTTGATTTTTTAATATTTAAAAATTATGAAAATTAAATTGAAACCGCCTTAGGTAAAGGATGTAAAGAAAGGGAAGTGGATGAAAGAATTATAAAAAGAAAATTATAATGAAACTAGGGTGACATTAGAATGAAAGTAACTTTTAAACTGGCGAGAAGTAGAAGAAGTGACAGAAGACAAAGTTAAAGATCAGAGGGTTAGGAATAACTTTTATGAAGAGTGTAGAGATAGAAAATGAGAGGAAGATAGTGAAAAATATGAAATATTAGGATCTATCCGCGCGGGTGCACAGTAAATACGTAAAAGACATAACCTTTAAAAATTGATTATAACTTAAAAACGGTGAAGAATCAGAGGAGGTGATAGAAGAAGAAAAGTTAGATCTATAAGAGAGGAACAACTTTCATGAAGGACTCATAAAGAAAAAAGGATTATAAAGGCTTCAAAATAGAGGAACAAAATAAGGTATCAACTCAGATGAATAGTAACGTGCCAGGATAGAACTTAGCAAACCATGTAATAACTTAAAAATGGAGAGAAATTAGAGAAATGGTAAAAAGAGAAAATGTAGAGAGCTTAAATATGAATAACATTGAAGAAGACAATAAATTTAAATGAAGATCATAAAAGTATGTAAATGGCTAAGTAAGATTAAAATACTCAAAAATATATAATAACAGTGAACGAAATTGGAACCTGAAGAGGCCTCCTGCCCCTCTCTCTCTCCTTGCTTCTTCAAAAACACCAAATGAACTTAAAAAAACTCTCTCAAGAACTAGCAACAACAAAGAAACCCAAAATACATTATGAAGACAACTCAAGTTATTATTCCTCAAACCACACCCCAACTCTCCTTTTATAGGCTCTAAACATTGGCCTCTATTTCTCTCTATTTTTCTGCTCTTCAGAATGCTCTCTGTTCTCTGCCTTGTCTTGCCTTGTGTGTGAGGCGCGTTTGTTGCATGCAGGTTGACCCGTGAAGATCATTTGAACATCGTGTAAAGCCGCTAGAAGAAGCCGCAAATTGCATGTGAACCCGCCGAAGACCTTCGGCCTTGTCGACCGTGCCGCGTTAGATGCCAGCTGCACCTGCCTACCGCGTTGAATCCGCCTGTCGCGTGTGACACGCAACCAACCGCCCGTGAGAAGGCCTTCATCACCCGTTAACCCTGCGCCAAGGAGCCGCCCTCAGCCGCATGGATAGAGCCGCTACCTTGGCTGGCCTGCATGAGAGAAGCTTCCCCGCCGCTGGGTTCCACGTGATGTGAAGAGGGGCCATGCGTGAAGAACTGGCCTGGCCACCTTAGCATCATGAATGGCTACTTTAGAAGGTGGGGAGGGGTCCCACGTACGTTAGAGAACAAGGGCCATTTGCATGTGAAGCTCATTCACGTTGAAAGTCTATTCTGGTTGAATATGTTATGGATATAATAATATATGCTATATATAAATCATATATATATACTATGTATATAACAATATAATATATATGATATATATATATAATTGCTTTATCTTTTTTGTTTTGTTTGAATTATAGATATATAGATAAATAGATAAGTAGATATATATATAGATATATAAATATATAAATGAGTATATATCTATTTATATTTTCTTCTTTTCTTTTCTTTTTTTTCTTTTATTTTATTTGAATTAAACTTGGGCTTGGTCGGCACGGGCTTTTGGGTGTGTTCTTCTTTGTGCCTGTAAAATAGAATCAAAATTTAATTAAATCAGACAATTAAATATTTTAATCAAAAATTGATATTAAGTGTGATAAAGACATAATGATGAATATTAAAGTTCATAAAAGTGTGTTATAGCATAAATTAACATGTAAAAATATACACTTATCACACCCCCCAACTTACTTATTACTTGTCCCTTAGCAATACAAACAATTATAAATTAAGGACCAATAAGAGTTTAAAATATCCATGCCTCATTTCCAGATCATCTTTCATAGAGTCAACTAAAGATTAGGAATCTGGAAGTATTAATATACACGAGCCGTAGATTTGGAAATTAAGGTACATGATCAAGAAGTCATCTTAAAGTTCAATAGCACTTGTACATGTGTAATGCTAAATTCACAACGTAGACAATTGCGTCCCCCATTTGTTATTCCGAACAAGTGTCTTTCAACCCTGTACTTCTTAATTAGAGCATTAAGAATAATAGCTTTTTGTTTGCCTTATTACTTGGTCCCTTTTGGGATCTCTCTTTTTTTTTTCTTTTCTATACACACATGATGCTGCACTACCCTTCACTGTTTTACGCGAACCTCAACACGTCTTAGGTGAAGTAGGCCCGGTTACACAGATCAAGGTTCCCTTTTCCTTTTGACGCGGATCTCAATACGTCTTAAGTAAAGTAGGCCCGGTTACTCAGAATCGGAGCATTTTTCATGGTGTTTTCTTTCTCAATTTTTTTTCAATTGTACTTTTGCACTAATTTTGATAGATAACATGGTAGAAAGATTATAAAAGATCTCTTCTTCAAGAAGTGCTGAATATCAGACAACATATCTAAAATAGCAGAAGGCTTGTCCTACTTGTTTCATTAGAGTGCAACGTGATTTTATTTTTCTAAAGTGCACATGAACTTTAAAGAGATTCTTAGATCAATTTTCCATGGCTAGATGAAATAAATTTTCCATTATCATTATCTAGTCATTTCTATTCAAGAATTACTTTCAATGGAAGTATGAATCATGAAACTCAAAATGGGTCAATTGAAAAAAAATGAGGTTGAAAAAAATGAGATTGTATATGAATGCATGAGGTTATATATGAATACATGTGTAACATGATTTCCGTCCCCCCAACTTAAATGACATTGTCCTCAATGACATGAACACTATGGAACAATAGAACAATGTAGACATGATATGTTTGGGAAAGAACGGGACAACCTGATGTGTACTTTGACGGCCTTGGTGTTTGAGAGGCGGTACTTGACTTTGAAAATCAGAACAATAGAGTAAGCAATCAGCTCTCTCCCCCCAACTTATCCTGTATGTAAATCTGTAAAATAAACATAAAACCACAATAAAAACTTGGGTTGACTCCCAAGAAGCCATTTATTAGCACACGAAACCAGTAAAGGTTTGGGTTGCCTCCCAAGAAGTGCTTAGTTTAACGTCTTCAGCCAGACACATTGCAGTTCACTAACCAACGTGTGGCATTCAGAATGAGCCACCAAGTGAGCTTATCCTCCGATAAATTCCAGCCCTTGTGCCATTGGAAGAAAAGATTATGCCTCGATGCAAGTGGACAAGAAGCATTCCAAGGTGGGTCTAGGAATCCAGACGGACCCCCTCGGTCAGAGAATGGTAAAGGAATTATCATATCTTCAATTACAAAATATTCCTCAGTACACTCAAGATCTTTATAAGTGTTAAACACATCAATGCGGACCTTAGTGTCTCTTAGCTTTTCTCCTTCATCCTCAATTGAAAAATTGTCAAGCATAATGTTGAGGTGAGGAAGAGTAGGAGTGGGAGGAATTTCGAAGGATTCCATGAAAGGGATAGTGTCGAGAAGACAAGGGGTAGTGAAAGAGACGTGCTCCTCAACACACGGATGATCATGAAGCTCAAGTGGAATCGACCGATCGGCTAGTTGCAAGATGTAGGGGATTTGTATAGAAGTGCCGAGGTCAGGAATAGGTAAAAGATCGAGATCCTCCCAAAAATCAAGAGATTCCCAGTTAAAGTGAATTTCAAACGGAGTACATGATTCATCAATTATCCCAGAAGAATGGCTTATGGTCACACTCAATTCTTTCTCCACACTCACATTTTCTTTGTCATTCACTTGGAAGGAGGATTCATCAAATTCAGGAAGGAAAAGAAATGGAATTTGATCATTGACTGGTAAATCCTCTTCCTCTTCTTCTCCCCCTGACTTAAGATCATCAGATTCATCATAATCCTCTTCACAATTCTTAGGCTGCTCTTCCTTTAAGTCCTCATCATAAAACTCTCCCATTATCCTCTCAAGATCAAAAGGGATATGAGTGTTAGATTGGGGAATTATGGATTGATCATATGGACTTTGAGTGTTATCAAATCCAGGAAGTTGATCCTCAAGACTTGTAGTGGAGTTGCTAGGCATTGGATCGACTTCCATTTCTACGATACTTTTAACAATCCGGCTCACATGAGCCTCAAAGTTTTACTGTTGTTCCTGGAAGGCTTGTTGTTGAGTCTGGAAGAGCTGTGTCAATTGATCAAATATCTCCTCCTTATGCAAATCTGTGTATGGAGGAGATAGATAAGTGGGCTGAGAGTCAGATTGTGATGGATAGTAATTTGAAGGGCACTCAGTCTGAGAATGAGGTGGTGGAGAGTGTATGGGTTGCCCTCCATAATATGGTTGATCATAAGAATCATTTGGGTATGGGGCCCAATTTGAAAAATCTTGTTCTTGAGGACTTTGGCCTTGATCCTGATAAGACTCCCAAGAAGAATCATGTTGATCTTTCCAACCAGAATTAAAGTTGTTTGGACATGGGTCAAAATAAGATGTGGAGAGTTCTGGAGACATTTGGGTTTGCCTTGCTTGATCCATCCAAGAGATTGTTGGTTGATTTTCCCAGCTAGAGGTATAAATATCTGAAGGTGATTCATAATCGGGCTGAAAAAACTGTTGATCATATTGGGCTTGCTCTGGGAGGAAAGGTAGATCATGGCCCCCAAACTGAGTGGTTGGAACATGGTCCTGGGTAAACGATGGAACTGGGCCATCATAGGTGACGGGATCTCATTTTGGGCCGACCACGAATATGGACTGTCACAAGAGGTCGGGCTGTTTTGGGTGAGAAATGAGAATTGGTTTGGGCAACCACCGCCATAATGGGCCGAGTTAGCCCACATGTGATCATTATCATGGTGACTAGGTGGTATGAAGTGGGTTTGATCTATGGCTAGAAATTGATCCAATTTATGTGCCAATTGGTCAAACATGTCTAACTCATGTGCCCAATCCATAGATTAAAATTTATGCTCTCACCATTTTTTATATTTTTTATTTTTTCTTCTTTTTTTATTTTTTTATACTAACAAATTCTGAAACAAAGTTTAACTTAGAGTCACCATCAAACTTGTCCACCGGCCAGGTAACAGGTGGGGAAGTGGGAGACTCCCCTTGCTTTCACAAGGTCCTAATTAAGTAACCACTTTCCCGCTTATAGCGTTTGCCGTTAACCTCTAGCCTTAGTCACCAGTTTCAAAGATGATAGTGAGCCCAAGTTATGCCTTTTTTGTGTTTTTATTTTTCTATTTTTTTTAGTTAGTGAACTGAGCTAGTCCACCACAATTTTTTCCTTTTTTTATTTTTTTATTTATTCTTTTAAGAACATTTCTAAGCATGAAAACTAATTACATATTGAAAGTAAAAATAAAGAAACTAAATCTATGGAAAGAGGGTAAGAGTACTAACCTTAATCGCATTCCCTCGTTCTTTATTTGGTAAATAAAAAATAACAAGAGTAGAAGATAAAGAAGATTTACCTCGGGGAGACACACCATTTATTTTTTACATTTTCAAAATTTTCTATTTTTTTTACTTTTGTGGATCCTTTTATTTTTTCTGCAAAAATAAAAGTGAGCACCAATATATATACAAAAGAAAGCACAAAGTTATCAACTTCAAATTCAAACCTCCCCCGCAACGGCGCCAAAATTGGTGGCGGGAAAACGCACGTCGTTAATACGCCCCGCTACCAAATAAAATATCCGGCCCACAAATTAAATAAATAGAATAGTTAAGTGATGAGACCGAGTCGAATCCACAGGGAGAAGTAGATTTGAAAGTTGAAAACCTTGAATTTTTAATATTTAAAAATTATGAAAATTAAATTGAAACCGCCTTAGGTGAAGGATGTAAAGAAAAGGAAGTGGATGAAAGAACTATAAAAAGAAAATTATAATGAAACTAGGGTGACATTAGAATGCAAATAACTTTTAAACTGGCGAGAATTAGAAAAGGTGATAGAAGACAAAGTTAAAGATCAGAGGGTTAGGAATAACTTTTATGAAGAGTGTAGAGATAGAAAATGAGAGGAAGACAGTGAAAAATATGAAATACTAGGATCTATCCGCGCGGGTGAACAGTAAACACGTAAAAGATATAACCTTTGAAAATTAATTATAACTTAAAAACGGTGAAGAATCAGAGGAAGTGATAGAAGAAGAAAAGTTATATCTATAAGAGAGAAACAACTTTCATGAAGGACTCAGAAAGAAAAAAGGATTAAAAAGACTTCAAAATGGAGGAATAAAATAAGGTATCAACTCGGATGAATAGTAACGTGCCAGGATAGAACTTAAAAAAACATGTAATAACTTAAAAATGGAGAGGAATTAGAGAAAATGGTAAAAATAGAAAATGTAGAGAGCTTAAATATGAATAACTTTGAAGAAGATAATAAATTTAAATGAAGATCATAAAAGTATGTAAATAGCTAAGCAAGACTAAAATACTCAAAAATATATAATAACAGTGAACGAAATTGGAACCTGAAGAGGCCTCCTGTCCCTCTCTCTCTCCTTGCTTCTTCAAAAATACCAAATGAACTTAAAAAAACTCTCTCAAGAACTAGCAACAACAAAGAAACCCAAAATACATTATGAAGACAACTCAAGTTATTATTCCTCAAATCACACCCCAACTCTCCTTTTATAAGCTCTAAACATTGGCCTCTATTTCTCTCTATTTTTCTGCTCTTCAGAATGCTCTCTGTTCTCTGCCTTGTCTTGCCTTGCCCGTGTGTGAGGCGCGTTTGTTGCATGCAGGTTGACCCGTGAAGATCATTTGAACATCGTGTAAAGCCGCCAGAAGAAGCCGCAAATTGCATGTGAACCCGCCGAAGACCTTCGGCCTTGTCGACCGTGCCGCGTTAGATGCCAGCTGCACCTGCCTGCCGTGTTGAATCCGCCTGTCGCGTGTGGCACGCAACCAACCACCCGTGAGAAAGTCACCCGCGAGAAGGCCTTCATCAGCCGTTGACCCTGCGCCAAGGAGCCGCCCTCAGCTGCATGGATAGAGCCGCTACCATGGCTGGCCTGCATGAGAGAAGCTTCCCCACCGCTGGGTTCCACGTGATGTAAAGAGGGGCCATGCGTGAAGAACTGGCCTGGCCACCTTAGCATCGTGAATGGCTACTTTAGAAGGTGGGGAGGGGTCCCACGTACGTGAGAGAACAAGGGCCATTTGCATGTGAAGCTCATTCACGTTGAAAGTCTATTCTGGTTGAATATGTTATGGATATAATAATATATGCTATATATAAATCATATATATATACTATGTATATAACAATATACTATATATGATATATATATATATAATTGTTTTATCTTTTTGTTTTGTTTGAATTATATATATATAGATAAATAGATAAATAGATATATATATATAGATAGATAAATATATAAATGAGTATATATCTATTTATATTTTCTTCTTTTCTTTTCTTTTTTTTCTTTTATTATATTTGGACTAAACTTGGGCTTGGTCGGCACGGGCTTTTGGGTGTGTTCTTCTTTGTATCTATAAAATAGAATCAAAATTTAATTAAATCAGACAATTAAACATTTTAATCAAAAATTGATATTAAGTGTGATAAAGACATAATGATGAATATTAAAGCTCATAAAAGTGTGTTATAGCATAAATTAACCTGTAAAAATATACACTTATCAGTGTTGTCTGGCTCCGGTCAACCGGGGGTTACCCAGGGGTTGACATGTGGCTTTGTGTGTCTCGGCGGTTCTGTCCGGCTCGAGACATTGGTTCTGGATGCCTCGAGGTGTCATCCTACCACGGTCCGTGTGTCCAGTCGTGCTGAGGGTTCTCGGTGTTCCCTCAGGTCTCCGTGCGTCATTTTCTTGCAGAGTGTGTTATTTTCTGTGGCTTAGGAGTTAGACCGATTGGCGGCTTGTTCCGCTGTTCGTGACGATCTTGCCTTTGAGTCGTCCGACTCAAGGATCGTTGCGCTGGTAGGTCTAGTTGCCTTGTCCTGAGATGGCGGCAGTTGTCTGTACTGCCATTGGTGCTTGAAAGTACGGGTGACAGTGTCTGTTTAACCTGTATGTACTTCGGCACTTGTGTTTTGGGTCTCTGTGTTCGTGAGGCTCCACTTTCTGTTACCCTCGACTTTCAGTTGTCGACCCACCTCAGGAGTGGTGGGAGGGGTGTTCCCGTTAGACAGTTCCTAAGCTAGTTCCGTAGGCTCCCGGCTCGGTTACCGTAGCATCCTACGGGGGGAGAATACTAGCTAGAGGCCTGGCTGAGGCGAGAGCCAGTGTGTGCACACGTGGTTAGGGGCTTGTGGACGAGGCACCGACGGGCGTTCCCCTGACTAGTTACTCGAATTCGGTTGCTGTTCTGGTTTGGGTCCGGTCAGCGTGTACTGGAGTCTCCGCCTGTTTGGTTAGGTGTTGTTAGACTCGGTACGTGGAGCGCAGCATAAGACATCAGTGGACGCAGCTGGCTATGGAGAGGCACTCCCGTCACGTGCCTCGTTACTCTCGGCGTTTCTATGCGTCGCGACCTTCCCGGGTTAGCCTTTTCTGTGGCTGTACTCCAGGTCTGTGTTCTGTCGCCTCCGCGACGTTCTGGTCGTGCGTGGGGCAGTGTGCACGACGTTCTGGTCGTGTTGTCTGTTGTTGGTCTATGTTTTCCTAGGCTTTCTTGTTGTCCTTGCGGGTCTTCGCTTTAGGCCTGGCGTTTTGTCGACAGATCGGCAACTCCTGACCGTGTCAGCTCTGAGTCACCTTCCTGCTGTTGCTTGGAGTAGTTTGGGGTGCCGAGGTTAGTTCAGTAGCCATTTTTTGGCATGGGCTCTTCCCCCTCTTCCTTAGTTTGCTCCCTACTCTTGCTACCCGTCTGTTCCTTTACTGCGTTCTAGTGTAGACTTGCAGCTTTCTAGTGTAGCTTTCCTGTTTGGCTACTGCTGTCGTTGACCTGCAGTTTTAGCGTGTTACTGCGTGTATTTCAGTGGGGATCCGCGTGACCCCTACTAAGCCAGTGACACGAGGCTCACCCTTGCTTTTCAGGTGGGGTGATGTTCATTCTGCTTCCATGGCTCCTGGATCTGCGTGCTGTTGTGGCCAGCTGGTACCCTCGTCGGGTTTCCCCCGACTCTCTGGTACGTCTTTCTTTTCTGTCGACTGTACTTGGTAGACTTGCTGTCTTTTCTTTGGACTTGACTCTAGGTATATAATTGTTAATTGTAATCTGTTAATCAAAAAGTAATTTTATTTCCGCTATTTTAGCAACCCGGTCTAATGAAATTTAATTACTTACTGCTGTATCTGTCAGTTCAATGTACTACACGACAATCCTTTTTCCCTTCGGAGCTTTACCGCTCTTGGGAGGTCTCGCGGGTTCCAAGTGGTATCAGGTGTATTCGATTATCTTATCGGGTATATCTGGTATCCGGGATCCGGGTCGTCATAAGTACAGTCCAAAGAGAAAAGTACAACTACACGGGGCATACCCCGGCCTGGCACTGGTAACTAACCCCTGGCACCTGAACAACGTGGAGCCTCGATAGCGCTCCCTGAAGCCTCGTCTCACCTGAAACACGGTGAAAACACGCAGGGAATGAGCCTTAAAACAAAAGGCTCAGTAGGGACCATCCGGTCCCCACCTCACAAACCGAGAAATCGTGCGGAAAGTAACTACAAGCTATCTGTAGCAAGACGTAGAACGGAAGCTGTAGGAATAAATAAACGAAAAAGCTCTGCCACGTCTAGTACTGAACATATGGCACGAAAACCGAGACAACTCGTCAAAACTCAAGAGTCGCTACCACACAAAGATAGGAGTACCAACCACTAGAAGCAAGGCCGGATGCGTCCACTGATGACTTAGACCGCGTCTCAGGTGTCTCCCTCCGGCCCAACGGGAACTGAGACACCGTACAAGTAACCACAAAACAAGTGACTAACTGGGGTCACGCTCGTTAGCGCGGGTCCAACTGCCCCTAACCACGTGTGCACACACAGACCATACGTCCTAGGTCTGGCCCTCTGATTGGTTTTCCCCTCAGTAGGACTCTGGCGTCAAACGTGGGGCCCTACGGAAACCACTCTCTAGTGGGACCACTCGCGTGTCGGAAGGCTACGACTAGTGGAGGGTCACTGAAGGAGTAGACTCTCTAGTCAACGAAAAATAACGTCTAAAGTGGACAAAGTACAAGGGTCGCTCCTCGTACTGACACCGACTCACGGTGACACAAGCCGAGAACATCACCTCCCGGGACCCCACAGCACCCTAACATGTGGCCCCTACATGATGCCCAGCATCAGTCGGACCACCGGTCAGCACGTGGATCAAGATCCATTCACCCGGGACTCGAATCGGTAAGGAAAGAACCACCGGTTGGACAAAACACAGTAAACGGTCCTCCATGGGCCGTTCAATATTTACGCGGTCTCTCTTTGGACCGTTCCAGACACTGAATGGCTCAAAGGAGAACCGTTCCAGTTCTAGATGGCCATGGGGCGAGAAGCCAAACAATCAGACTCAGACCGTTCAAGGTATAAACGGTCCAATGATAGGCCGCTTAAGTTGTTGAGCGGTCTCCCATGGGACCGCCCGATCACCCAATTGGTCCAAAAACTAAATGGTCTCCTTACGACCGTTCAAAGGTACACGGTCTAAATCAAGGCCGTGTGAGGAAGTACACGGCCACTCTTGGGCCGTTCAACCTTCCAACGGTGCATAGAATCAAACGGTCATCTCCTGGCCGTGGGAAACATACACGGTCCAACTCAGCACTGCGCAAGGTACTACACGGTCCATCTTGTGACCGTGTAGTCCCAACGGTCAAAAACCCAATGGTCAAAAAACCTCGAAGACCACGATGGTCTCTAGGGTTAAACGGTCTGCCTCAGGGCCGTCCAGTGTCTACACGCTTGCCCGATGGGCCGTGTAATCCACCAACGCTCAGGGGCCACTAAACGGTCGACGTCTAGGCCGCCCAATGGTGTACACGGCTTCTGTTAGGACCATGTACACCCCGTCAACCCGAGAACGGCGAACCCGCCGAAAAACTCTCATTTCCGGCCCCATACAACCCCGGTTGAGGGGGAAACGAAGGGGGAACCATCCCCAAGCACCCTAGCATGCATCTACACCCTCAATTCGCTGAATGGCGGCTCAAAACCCTAGATCGGACGCTCAAACCCCAAATCATGCTTTACCCTTCCCGGCACGAAACGACCCTCTCTCGACCTCACCTCGGCCTAGTAATCATGGGGAAGGAAGACATGGAGCTTGGGAACGTCACCCTACCTCGATCTCGCTTAGAGGCGCGCCAGATCGTTGCCGATCCATGAAGAAAGCTTTTAGAACCCTCAAACCTTCACGAAATCCCACGAGCCACACGCCGCCACGATCGCCTCGCCGCCGCCGTCGCCTCATCGCCGTCTGTAACCGGAGGGGAGCACCGCTATGGTCACGTCGGAGGAAGAGAGAGAGGAAGAGGGGGGGCGTGGGTGTGTCACGGTGGAAGGAGGAAGAAGAAGAAAAGAAAAAGGGAAAGAAAAAGAAAAATAGGGGTATTTATAGAGAATCTAGATTTTCGGAAAAATATGGAAAAAATAGAAAAATATATACCTACGCGATCCTCGAAACACGTTGATCGCCATGGTACCATCCCTAAGTAGGTGAACGACCCGGTTCACCTGCTACGGGGTTCCATAGGTCCTATCAGGGAAAAACACGGGAAACCGCGGAACACGTTCCGGGACCTACGAAACTGATCCGAAACGCACGGATCCGAACCCGAAAAATATCCGAGAAATAATTCCGAGCAAAATGAGAACAAATTCTCTGGGAAAATAAATCTGAGACCCAAGAAGAATGATCCGAAGGGTCCGGGATATTACAATCGGGATGGTGGATCTCAAGTTATTGTGGTTGGCTGTGCGGGAGGATCGTAGCGCGCAACGGAGGATCGTAGCGTTGGGTGCTACGGGCGAATTCCCGAGAATGTGTTGAGCATCAGAGGATTGGTTCCTCGGTATGCGTTATCTCCGACTGTGTGAGACGTGTTGTTGCCGTGCCGTTGCTAGAGGCATTGTGGTTGTGGCACTGGCAGGATGGAGAGTTGGGGAAATATATGGGTAAGTGCGCTGCATGAGTACCATGTTCGTGTGTTGGAAGTTGTGTTCTTGGATGAGATTGTGTTCTGGAGAAGTGATCTCTGAGAGATTATGGGTCCTACTTGGTGGCTGCGAGTGGCTGGTCAAGTTGACCGAGTGGCCGACCATGGTGAGATGCGTATTGTTTGGGGACCCATGTGCTTTGGTCGCGGCGTCGTCGACCAAGATGTTGTGGTGGCAGGCGGCACTTTCCTATTTTGGAATTGTGTGCCATGAATTGTTCAGGTTGTGTCCCGTGGCTCTGTGATAAGGGCAAAACCGGGATGGGCAGGCGTCTAGTTAGAGCGATTGTGATGAGATAGGATTTGATGAGACAGGACGGTGGATGATGCCTGTGCGTGGTGGATTCTTGAAGAGACGTTGGCGTTGGAATGGTGGTCCTGAGTCTGATGACTAGCATGGGAGGATTACCATGTAAGTCTGAGTCGAGTGAGGTGAAGACTGAAGACTCCGGACCTTGTCATGTGGTTTCACCGTGCTCCCCTGAGAGGGTAGAGTTGGCGTGAGGTTCGAGATCGGAAGCAGTGTCCGAGTGAGATTTGGCTCAAGGTGCGGTGTTGGTCTGTGGAGAGTCAGTGGATGGCCTATCGTGATTTAGAGCGTGCCTGCTGGGCCGGTAAGGGTTTCCCGTTGACGAGTGTCTGGTGACCGATGGTTGGTCTTTCATAGACAGAAGATGCTGGTGCTTGTAGTTCGAGAATGGTGAGAGCTGTGTGCGAGCGAGGCCTTTGGTGGTCGTTTCCGTGATGTGCTTTTCTGGATGGGATCTGGGATTTGTCAAAGTTTGAGTTCTGACAGAGTTTGTCCCATGCTGTTGTTGGCGTTCGGCTTGCCAGGTGTGAGATGGTCCTTGGCATGGAGCCGACGGATTTGCAGCGGTCAGCTGCTAGAGAAGCTGATGTTTGGGTTGTCCGCCAACCATAGGATGGATCGGTGGCTGTTTCTCGTAACGAGGACTGTATCTCCTCAGTGAGCGAGATTGTGGCAGCGGCGCCATGAGTGGTTTTCGTTGTGGCTGGGGTGATACCAGACTTGTGCATTTGTGTTATGCCTGCTCTGACTATTGATGCGTGCGATGTACGGAGCGAGGCGTTGCTCGTGATCAAAGTCTGGCCGTACCCCTCAGGATCTGTGTTTTCGTGAGAATCGAGGTTTTCTATGCTGGGGCTCTTACAGCGTTGTCAGTTGATTCGGTGTTCTTCCCCTTAGACTTGGTGCTAGTCCTGAATTTCGAGGACGAAATTCTTATAAGGGGGGGGGGAGGCTGTAACACCCCGGATTTTTTGGATATTTTCAAATTATTTTCATGGGTCCCGGAGTGTGTTTTGTGCTTTACACGTGTTTTTCCCTAACATGCCTTCGGAACTCTGTGCAGAGTGAACCGTTGCGTTCTCCGACTCTAGGACGTGACTAGCGCATTGTGCTCTTCCCGAGGATCGTGGAAGTAATTTTTCATATATTTTTAAATTTTTTGAATTTTGTGGTTTTTCTATAAATAACCCTCTCACCCTCTCTCTCCCCCCATTCTCTCTTTCTCACTCTCTCTCGTCTCTTTCTCTTCCCTCTCCTCCGGGCGACTGATGGAGGCGATGGCGGGCGAGGTGGCGATGACATGGGGGTGAAGACCGCGGAGGCGTCGTGGCGCGATGAAGCCCGGTGGCGCGTTCGGGTGCCCGGTGAGAGTTTCGTCGAGTTTTCTTCGTGGATCGGCGTCCACGGCGCGTCGAATCTTCGGTGGAGGTAGGGTGATGGATCCTTAACCCATGTACTTCATTTCCCGCGAGTTTTGTAGGCCGTGGTGAGTCGAGTGAGCCTATTTGAGCGTTTTGGGGAAAATCCATATTTTTGGGATGTGTGCCCGATCTAGTGATTTGACCTCATTTTTGGGATTTAAATGGGTCCTCTCGGTGTTAGAGAGGTAGGGGACTAGTTTCCCCTTATTTTCCCTTTCACGTAGGCGTGAACGGGGCATGGAATGGAGTTTTCTGTGTGATTCGCCGGTTTCGGGTACGGGACGACCTAGCAGTCCTTCCAGTGACCGCTAGGGTCCCAGGCGGTCTTCCAAGCGGTCTTGTATGTGACCGCTAGGGTACCCCTTAAGTCGGTTTGAGCCTTATAGTCACGTGATGGACCGCAAGGAAGAGCCTTGCGGTCCAAGGGGTGACCGTTTGACCGTTGTTTTAGGTCGGTTTGAGGTCGGTGGGGTAGCGGCCTTACGACTGACCGCTAGGCATCGCCTAGCGGACAGGCAAAGGACTGCCACCCTACCTAGCGGTCTGAGAAGCGACCGCTAGGGGTTTGTGAGTTTCGAGAGCTTAGCGGTCCAAGGGTTGACAGCTAGGCTGGCCTTAGCGGTCTGGGGGTAGACCGCTAGGCTCCCTAACGGTCTAAGGGTAGACCGCTAGGCGGTTTTCATGTTCGTTGTATCTGTTTCACGTTGTGTCAGTCTCCGGTCGACCCGGTTGTGACCTAATGGTTGACCTTCGGCCTCGTGAATGTCCCGGACACCGTGAGACCTATGTTTGTGTTTTTGGGGGTGTCCGGAGGGGCCACTTTGTCTCGATTAGCGTGCTCCTGAGTCTTGGGGTCGGGGTAACCCCATGTGTGTGTTCCGAGTTTCCGCGTGGGCCGTGTGTGTGTGGCCCTGGACTGCGAGTCCAATTAACCAGCCTGGGGCTGGAGGCTTTCCGTGTGTCCTTGGGATGAGAGATCCACGAGGTGACTGGTGAGCTATCTTAGGAATCTGTGGACATGTAAAATTGTACGCCCACGTGTCCCACCGAGCCCCCGCATTGATGTCAGAGTCAAAGAGAGAAGACCCGGAGAGACTGGTCATCTAGAGCTCCGGAGAATATTACCGTCCGGTAGATCCTCACATTTGCACGAGCGCATTAAATAGCAAAGAAAACGCAGGAAACCCCTCCTGA
Organism: Amorphophallus konjac; assembly: GCA_022559845.1. Lineage (NCBI taxonomy): Eukaryota > Viridiplantae > Streptophyta > Magnoliopsida > Alismatales > Araceae > Amorphophallus > Amorphophallus konjac. Next base: position 44,508,240 of record CM040124.1, read on the forward strand.
ACCTATGCACTACTATGGACCCTCCCTCGAGTCCCTAACGGTGAAGAAATGTCCCAAAGGGTACACAATTATAAGTCCCTATAGCAAAGGCAAAGGCCCCTTCCAAACAGCACACTATGTGCCCTTTCAACGGCACACTGCCTGGAAGGCCCTCAGCGGCACACTCCCGGTGTCCCTCTGCGGCACACTCACTTTGTGCCCTTCACCGGCACACCCAACTCGTGCCCTCCAACGGCACGCCAAACAGCCCTTCCAACGGGACACTCTGTGCCCTCCACCGGCACACCCCTTGGAAGGCCCTTTCAATGGCACAACGTCCCAATGCCCTTCCAACGGCACAATAGTTGTGCCTCGTCAACGGCACAATCTTTGCGCCCTCCAGTGGCACGGTCCAAGTGCCCCTTCCAGCGACACACTTCAAACAGGCCCTCCAACGGCACAGCGGTGTTCAAGCTCTCCAGCAGTACACCCAAGTAAGCCCTCTAACGGCACAGCGTTGTGACCTCCAGGACGACACAAGCCGGCAGAAAACACAATGGTCACTGGGTGGGACCCTTGGCGCCCAGCGTGGCAACCTCAACGCCAGCTAGCCACCTGCCATCGTGTCACCCTTTGATTCGTCCAAGAGGACTTCGAGCTGACGAAGATGGGACCGGAGTCAACCTTGTTGAGTAGTGGACAGCGGATCTAGAGGGGAGGGGTGAATAGATCTTCCCCTCTTTTCGCAATGCAACCCTCTATATAGCTAGATAAAATAAATCGCAGCGGAATATAACTAGCTTATCGAAGAACACAATGATTCGCTTGGCAAGATGAGCAACTAATATATCGATTTGAACCTAAGCATGCATCTAGAATGAAGCAATCACATAAACAAACCACAACACAAAGGATTTTAAGGTGGTTCAGACTGAGTCCCCAGTCCTACGTCCACCCCTCACCAAATTCGGTGAGGCTCCACTAGTGCCACGCACTGAACCGCAAATCGGAAGAATCTCCGATTGCCTTCCTACTAACCACCGGTAGGGACGTCAACACCGCAGATCAGAAAACTTCTGATTGTCTTCCTACTAACCACTGGTAGGGACGTCAATCACCGTAGATCGAAAAACTTTCGATTGCCTTCCTACTAACCACCGGTAGGGACGATCTTCAGTTTTGATTGTTTGAAAGAAATGGAAAGAGAACAAATAGAAATCACTCAAACAAGATATAGAATATGCTCAAAGTAAAAAGATCTTGTCTGAGTTATAGGAGCTTGAATCTGATTCTTCGATGGTGTCTTCTTCCTTGAGAGATGATCTTCCTTGAGTTGATGAAGAAGACTATGGATGTAGCTTTGATCTTCCCTTTGATCTCCTTGAGTTGATGAAGAGTTTGATGCAGTTTAGATCACCCTTGAGAGCCTTGATTGCTTCTTGCTTCCTTGTAGGTTGAGATAGCTTCAGATCTAGGCTTGAATCCCTTGGAATGGATGAAGATCTTTTCACGAAGTATTGTTCACGGCTACAGTACCATCCCCCTTGAACAGCCTCCACAAGCCTCCATTGATCTCCTTTGATCCAAATGAAGCATTAGGGTTTCTAACCCTCTTGTATGTGTTTTAGACTTTGGATGGTCAATAGAAGCCCCCCAGACCAGATCCACATTTTGTGGGTGATTGGGTGACTTTAGGATTAAAGAAATACATGGAGAATGGCCCTTCTCGAAGTGGAAAACAAAGTCAACAATGAAGGCTCGGGGCTGGCGGTCGACTTGTGGCTTCTGGCGGTCGACCGCTACTGAGAAAACTGCAGACGAATGATCCCTGGAATTTTCGATCGACCGCTACTGGGCTGGCGGTCGACCGCCACTGAGAATCCGTCAGCTAGTGAGCTGCTGGCAGGGGCGGTCGATCGGCCCTGTGCTGGCGGTCGACCGCCAGCTGGGCAGACCCCGGTTTATGCCGGGTCAGTCCGTTAACCTCTTTAGCTCCGTCGCTTGAGTCCTTTAGCAGCCCGTTCTCATCTGTGGCATCAACCTTGACAGTCTTGAAGATTTCTATTGATTATATCGCTCTCTATAATCAAAATTTTATTTCGGGGGCTCCGCCCCCAGAAACCCCCGCAAGGGGCGCCGCCCCCTCGATCCCAGCGACCTGACCGCGCAGGTCGATCCGCGTGCGAGGGCGCAACATTGAGCTTTCACATTTGCCATCTCCACTTCATTCCTTGGCAATTCATTGGCATATTTGTCATGAACAAAATATCATGTATGTCAGTCATATGAGAGTTAAAATAATAATGACTTATAGTGTTTAGCTATTATCAAAACCAAGAATATCCAATAACTCAAATGGCCACAAGACGATGTCGAATGACCCAAATCACAGGAAGACTCAAATGATCACACGGACACAACAAACCTCGGATGGCAGTGCCATCATGAGCACCCTCTGTCAATGACACACGTATAAACCCCCCCAGTGAGAGAAAAATGCATGCGACCAGGAACAAAAAAAGATAGAGCAGATACGAAGGTAGCCACACACGAAGGAGAAGAAGGTAGAAGAGAGTGGAGAGATGGAGAGGGAGTGAGCTAGATATAGAGGGGAGGGGAAGGAATGGGGTGAAGGGAGATACCCTCCCTCGTTCCAACTCTTCCTCAACACCGTTCTCTGTTCTTTTTTTCTTTCTTAGTTCCTCTCCCATCCCCTTCGTTTTGGGATGCATTGTATTGTAGTTGGCCTTCGGGCCATGATTTTTGATATTTGAGGTCTTCCATGAATACAAAAGGTGTCTTTTGGAGTTTTATCTCTTGTTACGTTTGTTGTTTTCTTCCCATCGTTGGCCTGTGATTTGGCAACCTTCCCCAGCCTTTCCACCCTCTGTTCTACCTGGCTTCCCATGACATTGACCAGCGTAGTCAGTGGGTACTATTCCCGGACTGATAGTGGGAGGTTGGCCTCCTCTTCCTCTTAGAGTTTCTCCATAGCTTGATTATCCTTCTTCTTTCCACAGATTTGTTAGCGCCTACTACCCCCCTTTTAGCACCTGGGATTTATCCACCAGCTAGAACTTTCCCCTTGCCTCCATTTCAAAGCCCATGGTGCATGTGTACCTACCTGAGTCTCCCACCGGCACACCCCTTGGATGCTTACCCGGCACAGCCTTCCCTATCCTTTTGCCCGGCATAGCCTCCCCAGTACCTGCTCTGGCCGGCAGACCACCCCTGACTCCCTCCAGCGGCACACCTTGGCCGTGGCTTGTCCGGCACACCCCAGCCATTCTAGTCCGGCACACCCTAGCCATTGCCTCCCCAGTGCATTTGTGATTTGTGTCAGTCTAGTGGCTTCCCCTCCGATATTTTCTCAGATTTTTCTGAAGTTTTCTCAAAGGTGGCTGCCTCGGCACACACCTCAAAATGTTGGGTCATGCCACTCCTTGTGGACGTGTTCCCCTTTCATCCCCTTACCATACGAGATGCTGCCAAATTTTTTTCAGAAATAACAACATGTTAAAGGACAAAAGGAAGCAACAAACAAATGAAGTGAGTAACAATAAAACATTCTAATCAAAACAAAGGAACTATGTAAGACCTAGGGAATTGAACTACTGAACATGGCTTTGGACTTAACTACGCAGTAGAGAATGGAAAGCTTAATTGTCTGAGCCCTCCATCAAAATTGCATGAACAAGGGACCTTCTCTCAAACCCTGCTCCACCCATCTGGACTTTGCCCTATCTACGCTGACCCTTCACCCAATCTCTACCCGGTACACCCTCCACCCGGTGCACCCTTGGCTCTCTCATCTGGCGTACTTTAGGCCCCCCTCTCACATCCTCAATCTGCCCTCCCTAACGGCACACCCATAGCCTCCCAGCGGTACACCCTCCAACCCTGCCCAGCACCCCCTCAACTCATTCTTATCCGGTGCACTACCACCTTCCAACGACACACTCCCCATGCCCTTGCCCGGTACACCCTATTCAGCCTAGCCCGGCACACTCGTGCCACTTCTTTTCTCTCCGATGCACTCTCACCTTCTCCCAGTGGTGCGCCATCCAACAACATTGCCTCTCATGCATCTCCCAGTTTGCTCAGACTTTACCCAGCATGTGCACGGACCTCATCTCATATGCACTGACCTTAAACTCCAATGTGTATAGACTTTACTCCATGTGCATCGACCTTGAGCTTGAGCGTGCATAGACCTTGCCCATATGCTCTGACCTTGGCTCCTCTCGCACAGACCCTGTATGAACCTTGCACAGACCTAACCTTGCACAGACCTTGCCTTGCTCAAACCTGGCCTTGCACCGACCTCGCCTGGACCTGCACGGACCTTGCATTGACCCAACCTGGAGCTGCACCGACCTTGTGCTGACCCAGGCGAAGCTGCACCGACCTTGCCCAGCATTGCACCGACCTTCTCAGCCCTCTTCAGCCATTGCACTGACCTTCTTTCAACCTTGGCAGATTTGCATTGACCCAACCTGATGCGGGACGGACATGGGGATCGACTCTACGTGGTATGGACCTCGGACTCTAGATGCGGACACGACCAGCAACACATGATGGGAGAGACACTAAGCCCGACACGGAGAGCTCCTATGGGCTATACGTCGCTAACAGAAACGCAAGCTCACTCGTCGTCCCAAGCGAGGGAAACGTGGATCGTGCGCGGTTGAAGAACCGGCAGAGTTCAAGGGTAGTCGACTCACTTCCGGACTCGGATCGAGTCGCGGGACGGGTCACTCTCACACTCACAGCGGTGACATGGACACACGGGCTAGTAGCTATCGCTCTCGACAGCGGCAAAAGACCATATACTAGCTAAGCAAATGAACGCCAAGAAGTTCGGACCATTACCTCCACGCACCCGGCGTGGCGAAGACAACCCCGGCCGAATTACGGACTCCCGGTTAAACAATGTTACAGCCGTACACTAAGTCGACCCACTCCAAACAGGGAGGTAAAAGGTCATATGTGGGGTCCGGGAATCGCGCAAATCGGGTTGACGGGCAGCATCTTGATGTCGCCCGGCGATGCCGAACTCCGCGTTTTCGTGCTTTCCGAGTGGCAGGTTTTACGGACCCGTGGGGCCCGCGGATGGTGCTGTCCTCCGGATCTGTGGGGGTGGGACCCACTGTGATGGGGACCCCTGGTGGCGCGCCTCCACGGACGGCGGTCGGCCGGGAACACCGATCGGGGGTCGATCGGCCCCGATTCCCAATTCTGGAACTAACTTCCCACGGATTTTGGTTGATGTCTTCCGGCGCGCGCTCCGGCGAAAACGGCCGCTGCGATCAATCCCGACGTCAGATCGGGACGCATGAGCTATCGTTGGAAAGCTCTCTTCAAATGCTTCAATCTAGAGTCAGAAAGATCTGCTGGATCTTGTTGGATCAGAATTTTAATGAATTTACAAATCCCTGTTGTACAGTAACCGAAATCTCAGATCTACAGGTGAGTTGTCTAAAGACTACCTTTGACCGAGAGGAAGATGGCCGATTCAGCTCCTGATTTCTTCATCAAACTTGTGGAATTTTGAACAAGGAGAACGGGGATATTTTTTGTGGACTGATTGGAGGTGACTGTGATTTGTTATGATTTGTTTACTGGAGGGTGGTCAGATCTGGGAACAGGTGGACAGCACTGTAGCTATCTAGGAGATCGATTTTTGAAAAATATGGGATGACCTCACAAAAATTCCAGAAAATGTTGAGAAGGAGGCGTTGGTGGACAGAACTCTCAGTAAAATTGGGAGATCTAACAAAAATCAGAAAGAGGTCCGAACAGGAGAAATACATGGCGGGTGGAAATTGAAACAGCAAGCAGACAGATCTGGAAATTAAGGTTGGACGAAAATAAAAAAAATATCAAATGGGATCTTTATGACCAACCAAAATTTTTGGGACGTGCTTGACACCTCTGGAGCATCCCCTAAAATCCTCAGGTCGATCTGAGCTCGTGGCTGACACAGAGAATTCGTGGAAGCTGCTGTGGTCGGATGAAGGTAGAACTCCGGCGATCTCGGCGGTGATGCGATGGCGGCTCGTGGCGGCGGCGGCGGCGACCGGACTGATAAGGGGAGGAGTCACACCTCCATAGGGAAGCCTTCACAGCTCCAAGGGGGAGAGAGGGGCGGCCTAGGCCTTTGCTCAAGCAATTTTTCAAGTTTAAATGGCATTAATTCTCCAAAATGGGAAATTATAAGTATTTATGTGTTACATCTCAAATCCATTGTCCACCGTTGGATCTAGGGGATGAGAATGGGTGGCCTGGATTGAGTATGACACACACACAAAAATTATAATAATAAAAAAAAATAAGGGGGGGCGGCCCATTGACTAGGATGGCAAGGGGGACATGTTTGGTAGCCACCTTGGACTTTGAAGTCCACTTGTCTCCCATGTGCCTTTTACCATTCAAACTTCTAGATGCCTCCATTTGACATGTTGACTGACCCCACATGAGGCCCATGAGCTGAGGTGGATCAATGGGAGGGGGTCTGTGGGCCCGTGGGACCCGGGGGGTCCCATTTTACAAATAAACCCCTCTTACAATCAAAATTACATACCGAATAAAATGAAATAAACACACATCACACAAATAAAGTCTAACTAAATATGATAAATGCCGGGACTCAAGGGGGCGTCTCCAGGCTATCTCCAAGCCAGATGGATGCTGAGGTGGCTCACGTCATACTCTGTGTGCGGTACCGGTGGCTCGGCGTATCGCGCCGCTCAACTGCTCGGGTGTCCGCACCAATTCTCCCCGGGTGGGAGAAACTCGACCCTGTCGAGTAAGGGTCTGCATCACTCATGTATCGCTCCAGAAGGTCCGGATCGATCCGCTGCAACTCGCCATGCGTGATCCATGTGTCCTCAGTAGCGGGCCGTCCTCTCCATCGCACTAGGTAGCGCGGGTAGGATCCACTCCTGGTAACTGTCACCTGCTCATCTAGTATATGATCTATATGCTCACGCTGCCGTGACAAAGGGGCTGGAGGTGGACATTCAGGTGTGGGATCACTCACAAGGGGAGGAGATGGCTCGAAAGGCTCTCTAGAGATCACCGCTGGGTCCCTATATGCAACTAGATCCGAAACATTAAAAGTAGAGCTTATACCGTATTCCTCGGGCAAGTCCACACCGTACGCATTGGATCCAACGCGTTTCAACACTCTGAATGGACCGGCTCCGCGTGCTTGCAACTTCTTAACGGTTCCAGAGGGAAACTGTTCAGGTCTTACCCTGATCATGACATATTCGCCCTCTTGGAACTCTCGGTGGTGTCGGTGGGCATCGGCTAACTCCTTGTAACATGCATTGCTGGCCTCAATGTGACGACGGATGTCGTCATGCAAACTCCTAACATGCCTAGCAAACGACTCGACCGACTCCGACACTCTAGCATGGATAGGCATGGGGACAAGGTCAATGGGTTTCCTAGGCCTACGACCTGTGACAATCTCAAATGGACTCATGCCGGTAGACCTATTCACCGAATCATTATATGCAAACTCGGCCATGGGTAGAATGAGATCCCAATCCCCAATGCGGTCCCTAACAAGACACCTCAAAAGGTCTCCCAGACTCCTATTGACCACCTCGGTCTGACTATCTGTCTGGGGATGATATGCAGTGGAAAACTTGAGGTGCGTACCCATCATATGTCATAGTGTCTTCCAAAAGTAGGAAGTGAATCTAACATCACGGTCAGACACTATAGTGCGAGGCAACCCGAACTTGCACACCACATGCGTAAGGAAAAGGCGGGCTACCCTCGAAGCATCCGAAGTCTTCGAGCAAGGAATAAAGAGGGTTTCGAGAAACGGTCAACCACCACATAGACCGAATCATGCTTCCTGGAGGTACGTGGCAATCCCAAAACAAAGTCCATGCTAACATCCTGCCACGGGGCATCAGGCACGGGAAGAGGCGTATAAAGGCCGGAGCTTTGCTTCTTCATCTTGGCCGTAGCACAAGTACGGCACTGAGCCACGATGTTAGCAACATCGCGCTTCAAGCTCGGCCAATAAAATCGATGCTCCACTGCCTCAATAGTCTTGTTCCGACCAAAGTGGCCGGCTAGACCTCCCGCATGTAGTTCCCACACTAAGAAATCTCGAACCGAAATTCGGGGAACACATAGCCTGCTACCTCAAAAGAGGTAACCCTCCTGAAGCACATACTCATCAAGGTCTCTCGAGGGTCCGGCCTGGAGAGTGGTAAAAATCTGACCGAAGTCAGGACAATCAACATAGGCCTCCTTCATCTTCTCTAACCTTATGACCTCGGCACTCATGGTGGTAAGCAAACATGCTCGCCGACTCAAGGCATCAGCCACCTTGTTCTCCACTCTAGCCTTATGTTTAAGCACAAAGGTGAACTGCTGGAGATACTCGACCCAACGACTGTGACGCGAGTTAAGCTTCTTTTGGGAATGGAGGTACCTCAATGCCTCATGATCGGAGTATAGGACAAACTCCTGATGTAAAAGATAGTGTCTCCAATGCCTAAGAGCCTGAACAACTGCGTAGAATTCTTTATCATATGTGGAATATCGCAGTTTCACGTCATTCAGCTTCTCGCTGAAATATGCGATCGGGTGGGACTCCTGACTCAAAACTCCTCCTATCCCAACACCCGACGCATCAAAAGAGACCTCAAACACCTTCGAGAAGCCAGGCAATCGAAGGATAGGCGTCTGGGTCATGCGCTCCTTGATGTCCTTGAAGGCGGCAGATGCGGCCTTCGTCCATACAAATGTGCCCTTTCGGATACAATCCGTGATCGGGGCAGTGACGGAGCTAAATCCGCGGATGAAGCGACGATAGAACGTCGCAAGACCATGAAATCTGCAGACATCATGAACAGTACGGGGTTCCAGCCACTCAACAATGGCCCGGACCTTCTCCGGATCGGCGGAGACCCCCGTACTAGACACAATGAAACCCAAGAAGGTAAGCTGAGGTGTCATGAAGGCACACTTCTGTGGGTTCGCAAACAGCTGCTCTCGCGGAAGAAGTAGACAGACCTGCCGAAGGTGGTCTAAGTGGTCCCCTGTGGTGCGGCTATAGATATGGATATCATCAAAATACACCACTACAAAGACTCCAATGAAAGGTCGAAGGACCTGAGTCATGAGCCGCATGAAAGTGTTAGGGGCATTGGTCAACCTAAAAGGCATGACCAACCACTCATATATACCGTCCTTGGTCTTAAATGCGGTCTTCCACTCATCACCTGGCCTAATCCTCACCTGATGGTAGCACCTGCCATCATGTCATCATGTCCGGCATGTCATCAAGGCGGGGAATAGGGAACCTGTACTTCACGGTGATTTTGTTGATGGCACGACTATCAATGCACATTCTCCACGTGCCATCCTTCTTCGGGGCGAGTAATGCGAGTACAACACATGGACTCATGCTGTCCTGAACAGACCCTCTCTGCACTAACTCATCGACCTACCGTTTAAGCTCGGCATGCTCCGTGGGACTCATGCGATAATGAGGAAGTTTGGGCAAAGAAGAGCCCGGAACAAGGTCGATGGCATGCTGAATATCCCGCATAGGTGGGAGTCCCACGGGAAGCTCATCGGGAAAGACATCAGCATACTCCTGCAGAATGGGAACAACCTCGGGTGGGAGCTCACCCTCGGAGTCCCGCTCCACCTCTCGGACCGTAATGGCAAACACCGGACAGCCCTGACTAAGCTCCTGCTCTATTTCCCAGGAGCTAATCATCATCAATCTCCTCGTCGAGGGCTCTCCTGGGCCCGAGGTAACGGTCATAGCCCGAGCTGGGGATGGGGTACTAGGCCCGGGAACGGAAGGCTTCGGAGTACTAGGGCCAGTAGGACCCCTGACTGATGGGCTCTTGGGCCGAACGGGTTGGAGGGTGACCCGCTGGCCAGCGTGGTCAAAGGTACAGGTGTTCGACTGGCCATGGAGCGTGGCATCCCGGTCAAATAACCACGGCCTACCAAGAATGATACTGCCCACTTCCATGGGGAGAACATCACACCAGATCTCATCACGGTAGGAGTGGAGCTGCAGCGGGACCAAGCACCGCAGCCTGACCGAAATGGAAGTGGTATCCACCCATGATACCTAATAGGGACAAGGATGGTCTACGGGTGTGAGACCAAGACGGGCGACAACGTTCGTGGAGATTGCATTGATACAACGCCCGCTATCGATGACCACTTTGTAAATTTGCTTTCCCAGCCTACAGAATACATGAAGGATAGTAGTCCGATGCCAGCCATCACTGACCTGCGGCTTGGTCAGGATACATCTGACGACCCCTACGTGGGTATCGTCCAAATGCTGGGCATCCTGGGCCTCACCTCCCATCTCATAGTACTCGTCAGCTAGCTCTTCATCTGCCTCATAGCTGACTAACTTGAGGCCCATAGGGGTGGTATCCTCGGCCTGTGTGTCCCCAATGTGAAGAGATGGGCGGGTAGGACACTGGTTGGTGAAATGGCCAAACCCATTGCAGCGATAACACTGCTGCCGTGATCCACTAGGCTCCCTAATCATAGGTCCTTTACCTTTATCCTCCCGACGGATAGGAGGTGTAGGCAACAAAGGACGTGTAGGAGGTGCGGGTGCCGGTGGACGGGCTGTGGGTGGGGCCGTAAGATGCTGGGGATGAGGAAGGTCCCTCGGGGGTGGAGGACGAGGCCTAGGAGCAAAGGGCTCGAGGCGAGCGGGCTCCTGAGGTCGAGTCATGGGGGCCCTCGGATACGTGCCAGATGAGCCACGGGGCTCGACACTACGAAGGAGAAAGGAGCCCAACCGATGGGGTGACTCGAACTCGGCCTCGAACTGCTCCAATTCGAGAGCGATCTGATATGCCTGCTCCAAAGTGGTTCCATTGCGGCGAAAGAGTTCATATTGATAATTGGGCCGCAAACCTCTTCGAAAGCGGGATATAGTCATGGTGCTCTCTTCCGTGACCCTACACCGTAAGTAATACTCATCGAACTCGGCGGTGTACTCGGTCACAGATCGGTTCCCTTGGGATATGCTTTGCCACTTGTCTATAAGACGTTGGCGATATGAGGTGAGAAGGTATTTCTCCCTCAATTTGATTTTCATATCATCCCAAGTACCGATTTGGGGTTGACGTCGCTGATTGAGCAGGCTCTCCACATTGATCCAATAAGTTTGGGCCTGCCCATGCAGCTTCATCTTCGCGTATCGGACTCTTCGGTGGTATGTCATCTCAAACCACTCGAAGTACCGGTCCATGCCGGCCTCCCAATCTAAATACACCATAGGGTCCAAGGACCCGCTAAAGGTGGGAGGGTCCGCACGCACACCCCTAAGGATGCGGTCGTCATCATCATCATCACGATTCCGTCGTTGATTCCAACGACCATTTCCCCCCTGATCATTGTCGGAGGCATAATCATCCACTATAGGCGCCTGTTGCCTCACGACATCCTCCACTTGAGCCCTTGGCACGGCGGGTGGCTGTGCCGGCTCTTGTTGGCCGTTCGTCGGCGCGGGTTGCGCCGCTACTGGGCCCCTCTCTAGAACGGTGATCCTCCCTACAAGGCCTTGAATGGACTGATCCGAACTCTCGACCCGATCCTCGAGGGCTTTCATCCGCCCTTCTAGACGCATTCCTATGCCATCCATACGCGTACTAAGACCATCCATACGCGTCTCAAGACGTTCCATAATGGCTCGGAACATCTCGGCCGTCGAGGACTCATTGGAGCTACGGGCTCGGGAGTCCGCCATAGGTGGTGGTGGCGAGTATTGGGTACCTCGACGGGTGGGCATGCAAAGACACACGACCTTGAAGACACCGACTAATGTAAACACTCACTAGATGATGCACTTAGACCTAACCAATATCCGGTACGTGGCGGAGTTAATCGATCTAAAGATCACTCCCGCAAGTGTGCGACCTCCCGATAGGCGTAGTCTAACGTTCGTACAACACCTTTTAAAATACCGAATTATCGGGATGAAATGCAATTTTAAAACACCTTTTTTTTTAAAGTAATGATGGTCCTAGACTCGACTTAGACCATGATGCATGCAATACTTATGCAAGACTACCCTAGACTCAACTCGCTCTGATACCAAACTGATGCGGGACGGACACGGGGACCGACTCTACGTGGTATGGACCTCGGACTCTAGATGCGGACACAACCAACAACACAAGATAGGAGAGACACTAAGCCCGACACGGAGAGCTCCTATGGGCTATACGTCGCTAACAGAAACGCAAGCTCACTCGTCATCCCAAGCGAGGGAAACGTGGATCGTGCGCGGTTGAAGAACCGGCAGAGTTCAAGGGTTGTCGACTCACTTCCGGACTCGGATCGAGTCGCGGGGCGGGTCACTCTCACACTCACAGCGGTGACATGGACACAAGAGCTAGTACCTATCGCTCTCGGCATCGGCAAAAGACCATATACTAGCTAAGCAAATGAACGCCAAGAAGTTCGGACCATTACCTCCACGCACCCGGCGTGGCGAAGACAACCCCGGCCGAATTACGAACTCCCGGTTAAACAATGTTACAGCTGTACACTAAGTCGACCCACTCCACGTAGGGAGGTAAAAGGTCACATGTGGGGTCCGGGAATCGCGCAAAGCGGGTTGACGGGCAGCATCTTGATGTCGCCCGGCGATGCCGAACTCCGCGTTTTCGTGCTTTCCGAGTGACGGGTTTTACGGACCCGTGGGGCCCGCGGGCGGTGCTGTCCTCCGGATCTGTGGGGATGGGACCCACTATGATGGGGACCCATGGTGGCGCGCCTCCAAGGACGGCGGTCGGCCGGGAACACCGATCGGGGGTCGATCGGCCTCGATTCTCAATTCTGGAACTAACTTCCCACGGATTTTGGTTGCTGTCTTCCGGCGCGCGCTCCGGCGAAAATGGCCGCTGCGATCAATCCCGATGTCGGATCGGGACGCATGAGCTATCGTTAGAAAGCTCTCTTCAAATGCTTCAATCTAGAGCCAGAAAGATCTGCTGGATCTAGTCGGATCAAAACTTTATTGAATTTACAAGTCCCTGTGGTACAGTAACCGAAATCTCAGATCTATAGGTGAGTTGTCTGAAGACTGCCTTTGAACACGAGGAAGATGGCCGATTCAGCTCCTGAGCTCTTCATCAAACTTGTGGAAATTTGAACAAGAAGAACGGGGAGATTTTTTGTGGACTGATTGGAGGTGTCTGTGATTTGTTATGATTTGTTTACGGGAGGGTGGTCGGATCTGGGAACTGGTGGATAGCACTGTACCTATCTCCGAGATCGATTTATGAAAAATATGGGATGGCCTCAAAAAAATTCCAGAAAATTTGGAGACGAAGGAGTTAGTGGAAAGAACTCCCAGTAACATTGGGAGATCTAACAAAAATCAGAAAGAGGTCCAAACAGGGGAAACACAGGGCAGTTGAAAATTGAAACAACAAGTAGATAGATCTGGAAATTAAGGTTGGACGAAAATAAAAAAATATCAAATGGGATCTTTATGACCAACTAAAATTTTTGGGACGTGCTTGACACCTCTGGAGTATTCTCTAAAATCCCCAGGTCGATCTGAGCTCGTGGCGGACACAGAGAATTCGTGGAAGCTGCTGTGGTCGGATGAAGGCAGAACTCCGGCGATCTCGGCGGTGATGCGATGGCGGCTCGTGGCGGCGGCGGCGGCGACCGGAATGATAAGGGGAGGAGTCACACCTCCAGAGGGAAGCCTTCACAGCTCCAAGGGGGAGAGAGGGGCGGCCTAGGCCTTTGCTCAAGCAATTTTCCAAGTTTAAATGGCATTAATTCTCCAAAATGGGAAATTATAAGTATTTATGTGTTACATCTCAAATCCATTGTCCACCGTTGGATCTAGGGGATCGGGATGGGTGGCCTGGATTGAGTGTGACACACACACAAAAATTACAATAATAAAAAAAATAAGGGGGGGAGGGGGGGGGGCGGCCCATTGACTAGGATGGCAAGGGGGACATGTTTGGTAGCCACCTTGGACTTTGAAGTCCACTTGTCTCCCATGTGCCTTTTACCATTCAAACTTCTAGATGCCTCCATTTGACATGTTGACTGACCCCACATGGGGCCCATGAGCTGAGGTGGATCAATGGGAGGGGGTCTGTGGGACCGTGGGACCCGGGAGTCCCATTTTACAAATAAACCCCTCTTACAATCAAAATTACATACCGAATAAAATGAAATAAACACACATCACACAAATAAAGTCTAACTAAATATGATAAATGCCGGGACTCAAGGGGGCGTCTCCAGGCTATCTCCGAGCCAGATGGATGCTGACGTGGCTCGCATCGTACTCCGTGTGCGGTACCGGTGGCTCGGCGTATCGCGCCGCTCAACTGCTCGGGTGTCCGCACCACAACCCCAACTTGCACGGACCCTATTCCATGTGCACAGACTTTGAACCCGAAACCTACATAGACCCCAAACCTAGCTTGCATAGAGCTCGCCATATTAGCACAGACTTTGCCCCTTTAACAGTTCAAACATGCTCAGACCTCCCCAGCGGCACACTCTCGCACTCATCTACTCCGGTACACCCTGCATTCAAAGCATCACACCGAAGAAAAGAGGGTATAAAAATAACGAAAAAAAAGGGGGGAAATTTATATGGTGATGACGATAAAAAGGGAGTTTGATAAAAGTATGATAATAAAGAAACACAGAACAAAAGGGTGGGACAACAAGAAATGCAATAATATATAAAGGAAGATCTCCATTGATCCATGGGTACTAAAAAGGGGGGAACCAACAAAGAAATAGTAATAATTGGAAATAGATGATAATAATGAACGATGATGGTAATCATGAATAAAACAATACGGCCTTCGTCTCCCTCGGGCTCCGGAGCCGGGAATATTAATGATGCCTTTGTGGGCCGGGCCTTGGTGATGACATTTTTGCCCCCGGAGTTTCTTGTAATTACCTTCAGTGTCCTGCACACACGTAATTGTAATTTAGACCATAAAAATTACCATAATGTGCACATAAATCTCAAATGCTCATGGTTATGCAATGGAAAATTAATGCTCATAGCCCTCAACTTTAATTTATTAAATAATATCATCAAATTAATCAATTTACGTGAAAGCTCCAATTTAAACGCGGAGTTGAGGTTAACTATGAAATTTGCAAAATTACATAATTATATGCACATAAAATGGTTTACATGAGATGAATTATCATAGAAAATGGACACTTATCACACCTCTCAAATGAGTTTTGGGGAAGGGGTGTCCAAAGTCCAAGAAAGGGGGTGTCCAAAGTCCAAGGAGGGGGTGCGCACCTCCTTTTCCTTTCCCCCATACATCATCTTCTACTTAAATCCCAGCCATCCATATCCTTTTGATATAATATCTACCCTCCATTGACCTAATTTTCCCTATAAATAGTCCATGACAAGGAGGAGATAGGTGTGCTTCCTTTGGCATTTTTTCTCTCCCTCTCCCTCTCATATCTTCTTAGGCCGCCGATTTCTCCCCCTTACGTCTCTCTTCTCCTCTTACTATCTTCATGAAAGTTCTTTATTTTTAAGTGTTCTACAACTTCTTCTTCTATATCATCTTCTAACTCTTTCTGGTTGTGAAGTTATTTCCCATTTTGTAACTTACTGTCATGTGATTTTACTGTTCATCCGATGTGCTAGCTTCTGTTATTCCTTCGTTTTGAAGCCCTTCTGCTCTTCTTTTCTCTCTGGGTTCTTCATAAAAGTTCTTCCCCTCTTATAGATATATATTATCTTATTCTACCACTTCCTCTAATTCCATCCTGTTTTTAAGTTATTTGTGATTCTTCTCGGTTCAATTTTTTTGCACAGTTACTGTTCATCCGCGTAGACCACTTCCCTTCTTCCTCTGATTTCACCCTCTTCCTCACATTTTCTCTCTCTGTGACCTTCATCAAAAATTTTCACAACCTGACGGAAGTGAACTTCGACGGGCTCAACTTTTGAATAAAAGGCGGAACTTGACCTTAAAGGCGTGGCATAGGGGCAAGGAATCTGCTCTCTCCCCCCAACTTATCTTTTATTCACACCTGTAAAATAAAAATAAAAACACAAGAAAAACTTGGGTTGTCTCCCAAGAAGTCATTTATTAGCACACGAAAATCACGAAAACTGTGGGTTGCCTCCCAAGAAGCGCTAAGTTTAACATATTTAGCCAGACGCAATGTTGCTTACTAACCAACGGGTGGCATTCAGAATGAGCCACCATGTGATCTTGTCCTCCTTCAAAGTCCAGCCCTCATACCATTGGAAGACAAGAGTAAGCATGTATGGACTGGGGCTAGAAATAGGCAGGATTCGCACATTATTGATTTTAATTTTAACCCTGTGTGTGAGCTAATTGCCATCTTTAGGGATCAAGAAACGATCAATGGCCGATAATCTGTCAAGATCGGGGCTGAACCATTGCACAACATCAATCCATTGATCACGTTGACTTGTATCGACCCTCCTGACGACCCCTTTAGTGACTACTTCCTCCTTGGTAACTTGGTCAGGCACGAGTGACTTATGAATAAGATCGTCATCATTAGTCACATTCCCCGTAGTAACAGTCTCATGAGCATTAAGGGCATTAAGCAATTGATCTGCCTGAGAAGTCAAATCAAAGGTGAATATTTTTGGCACAACCCCCTCAGGTCCAAGAATGTCAAATTGAAGAGGCTCAACTGGTAGAGAAATCAAATGTGAAGGAAGCACGAGCCCAGAATCTAACTCATCTAATGTGGGATAGGGCCCAAGAGTCAGATCAAATATGAAATTCTCTAATAACACCTCTTCATCACACTCATCACTCAATTGAAGATTGTCAGTGAAATTTTCCAATAATGGGGTGGGTAGATGAAATGCAAACTTTTCCAATAAGGTCCTATCATCATGTTCTTCCAAGGGAGGAGGATATTCAGAATTTGTTTTTATTAAATCAACATAATTATTAATCACAAAGCAATCCTCCTCGGCATGTATATCCTCGATTGAGTTATTTGGGCCACCAATCTTCACATTGATATTCTCAATCTCAAAACATTCATAGAATGGGGTGATGATATCAATGTGATCATTTTTATCCTTCAATTCACCTCCTAATTCCTTCCCTTTCTTCATTATGGTATTACTAGTGCACTCTCCCTCACTCCCAATAGTGACATCTGGAGCCAAAAATGGCCGGCAGAAGATCATCATCATCATCATTTACGTATTGAGGGGGTCGATGTAATATTGAAGGAGGGTCAATGTAATGAGACAGAGAGTACTTGATTTCAAGTTGAGAGTAGTGGCTTGGTGAATCACCCAAAATAGTGATATTGCTCTCGAAGTGAGGGTGAGATAAGTTGGGCTGAAGTTGATTGCAAATGGGCTACTCGTGAGTTTCTTGGGGTGAAGGTGTAGACAAATGGGCTTGAATTGGTTGATCCGTCCAAGGCAAATTTAGGTGAGTACTCCAGCCAAGATTAGAATCTTCTGAAAGGGCATCATACTTGGGCTGAGAGAACCCTAAGGCATCTTGGACTTCAGCTTGGATGACCAGTGGGAGTTGGGCTATAGTAGGACACTGACTCACATGGTGAGTGAGACTGGCACAAAACTCACAGGTTTCTGTGAAAGTTGGGATTGAAGTTTCAGCCTGTTTGAAAGGTCCTACATATTGTGTATGAGATGAGATGGAGGTATTATTCATAAAATTTTCACTCAAAATTTCAAACAGATCATAAACCTCATCTTCATTCTTGTTCATGAATGCCCCTCCGCAGCATGTGTCCACCATTTATCTATCAAACTCAGATAACCCCTCATAAAATGTAAAAATAATTCACCATTTGGGTAACCCATGATGTGGACATTGACGTAACAAATCTTTCAGCCTTTCCCAAGATTCAAAAATTTGCTCGTCTGAAAATTGAGTAAACCCCAAAATCACCTTTCTTATAATGTTGGTTCGGACTATGGGGTAAAATTATTTTAGAAATTCTAACTGCATATCCTCCCAAGTTCTAACAATTTTTCCAAAACTTCTTAACCAACATTTTACTTTATCCTTCAATGAGAATGGAAATAAGATCAACTTTAGGGCATCATCACTAAAATTTTGGATTTTAACTAGCGAGCAAATTTCTTAAAAATCATCTAGATGCTTATAAGGATTTTCATTGGGTTTCTCATAAAAAGATGGGAGCATCTGGATGATACCGGGGCTAATCTCATAATGATCCACTAGAATGTCAGGTAGTTCAATACAAGTGGAGGATTTATAAGTAGAAGGAATAAAGTATTCCTTCATGGGCTTGGGTTTTCCTCTAAGATAGATGGCCATTAAAAATAAGTTGGATCCCAGAAAGATTATTTTTAATTTTCTTAAATTTTTTAAAATTTTAAAATTTTATTTTACCTTTATTGATCACCCCTTTTTTATTTTATTCTTTTTACTATTTTTTATTTATTTATTTTTATTTATTTTTATACAGACACAAACAAGTTGTCACACAAATTATCTAATGACCTAGATGTGACTTAGATCTGCAAATGAGGTTTCACAAAATGACTAAAGTGTAACTTAAGTTCACCCTCAATATTTCCACCCGCCAGGTAAGGGGTGGGATAGTGGAAGGCTCCCCCTACTTTCGTAGGGGCCTAATTATTTCAAACCACTAGCCCGCTTAGGGCGTTTGTCGTCCGACCGTCATGCCTTAGGCACCGATTTTCACAAGAGGGTAAACTCAAATCGTACTAAAATCATAGTGTGATCCTAGGGCCAATATCTACTGACCTTTATTTAAAGCTTAGGTCATGCAAAGATGTAAGGGAAATGTGATTTGCGGGCTAAGGAAGGGTGATGAAATCCCCACCTTATGTTATTTAGGGGTATTACCCTTAAAGTGTTTTGAAATGAAATACACATCATAATTTTAAACAAGGGGTTCTTATGCAATATGCATGCCAGAATAGGATAAGTAGAATGTACCTTGTCCCTTGCAATCTCCAAAATGTAATGACAGAAATTAAATAAAAAGAAAAAATTATATACTAAATGATGCATGACCTAGAATATGGATGGTGTGGTTTCTACTCTTGAATGAAATCTTTTATTTTTGGTGCAAGTGATTTGTTCTTTTTTCTTAAATTAATGAAGCTATCTAGCCAACATAATTTTTTTTGAGATTTTTCTAAATATAAAAGTTAACCAAATACAAAAAATAAACTAAATCACAAGAGGAAAGATTGGGATACTTACTTGGAGCGCAATTCCTCGTCCTTTATTTTTTTTTTGATATTTTTTTCACTTTTTTTAAGGAGATGTAAAAGGGAGACATACTTCATTTTTTTTCTTTTTTTAAACATTATCTAAATATAACAATGTATGAAAAAGATGTAACTAATCATGAAAGCATGATATCATGATGAAAAAGGGAACTGAATTTTTATTTTTTATTTTCTGATTTTTTTTTCAGAGATTGTATTTTTTTAATTTTTTTTCAATAAGAAATGAATGTAAGAAGGTATAAACAATAAAAGAATAAAGATATGCAAATTTATTACAAAATGAAGTCTAAAATAATATTTTTGTGTGTTCTGATTTTTTTCTACTTTTTATAGATTTTTCAATAATTTTTCAGATTTTTTTCAAAAATTTTCAGACATAAACAAAACAGGACCTTTTCCTACGTTTACTGACCTTTAGCGACATTTGAATTTCTTAGAATTTCTGATTTTCTACTTTCTGCTATAATTTTAGGCTTTCAGCGACACTTTCTGTGACAGTTTATTTTCTGAGAATTTCAGGTCCGAATTTTGGTTGGAGGGAAAATAAAATTTAAAGTTTGAAATAAATGGGAGAAATGATGAGTCTTGGGAAAGGGGTGTCCAAAGTCTAAGAAAGGGGGTGCCCAAAGTCCAAGGAGGGGGTGCCCACCTCCTTTTTCTTTCTCCCATACATCATCTTCCACTTAAATCTCAGCCATCCATCTCCTTTTGATATAATATCTACCCTCCATTAACCTAATTTTCCCTATAAATAGCCAATGACAAGGAGGAGATATGTGTGCTTCCTTTGGCATTTTTTCTCTCCCTCTCCCTCTAACATCTTCTTAGGCCGTCGATTTCTCCCCCTTCCGTCCCTCTTCTCCTCTTGCTGTCTGCATGAAAGTTCTTTGTTTTTAAGTGTTCTACAACTTCTTCTTCTACACCATCTTCTAATTATTTCTGGTTGTGAAGTTATTTCTCATTTTTCAACTTACTGTCCTGTGATTTTACTGTTCATCCGAGGTGCTAGCTTCTGTTATTCCTCCGTTTTGAAACCGAACTTTCATGAAGACAGCAAGAGGAGAAGAGGGATGGAAGGGGGAGAAATTGGCGGCCTAAGAAGATGTGAGAGGGAGAGGGAGAGAACAAATGCCAAAGGAAGCACACCTATCTCCTCCTTGTCATGGGCTATTTATAGGGAAAATTGGGTCAATGGAGGGTAGATATTATATCAAAAGGAGATGGATGGCTGGGATTTAAGTAGAAGATGATGTATGGGGAAAAGGCAAAGGAGGTGGGCACCCCCTCCTTGGACTTTGGGCACCCCCTTTCTTAGACTTTGGACACCCCTTTCCCAAGACTCATCATTTCTCCGGTTTATTTCAAACTTTGAATTTTCTTTTCCCCCCAACCAAAATACAAACTTTGAATTTTATTTTCCCTCCAACCAAAATATATACTTTTGACTTGGTCAAAGTGGTGATAACATTTTTTTCCTCGGAGTTTCTTGTAATTACCTTCAGTGTCCTACACACACGTAATTATAATTTAGTACATAAAAATTACCATAATGTGCACATAAATATCAAATGCTCATGGTTATGCAATAGAGAATTAATGCTCATGGCCCTTAACTTTAATTTATTAAATAATATCGTCAAATTAATCAATTTACGTGAAAGCTCTAATTTAAACGCGGAGTTGAGGTTAACTATGAAATATGCATAATTACCTTATTATATGCACATAAAGTGATTTACATACGATGAATTATCATAGAAAATGGACACTTATCAGGCCTCACCCTCGGGAGTCACCCGTCCCGTCATGGTCATCGTCTGTTCTCATTCTGGGCCAATATCTCATCGAGATCCTCCTTCTCGCCGAGATCTGATCCCACCTTCGTATCAAAATTGCCATCTCTTGGCAGACATTTGCACGGATTTATCTCCGTTACAGCCTTGCTTTCCGTATGGACTTTTGTCCAAACACGAAATGGTCCACCAGTGACCAACATAATCTGAGCGTTCATATCCCCAACACGGGCTTTCAGTATAGCCCGATCCCCCTTCTTTTCCTGCATTAATTAGTACCTCTTTCGGTCATGGAGCCCTTATTTGCGGTAATTAATCAAGGGTATTCCCTTCTCCGAGGGGATGTAAATGACGCCGTGACCTTTATGGCGCGGCGGGTCTCAGTCCCGACACGAACCACACAATCGTCTGACCGAGTCAGATCGAGCGCACCATGGACTTCCACGAAGCCTGAATAAATCGTCACTTTGTAACTGGCACGCCCACGCACTTAATAAACCAACAAACAAACGGATGAGACAAGAGATAATCAATCGATAAATAAGTGCGTCCACAACTCTGGCACGCCCGATGGGACCGGATCACCCTTAATCTTTTTGCCGAACTAAGGGCTCCACGGCCCCCTTCTCGTAATGCTAATTCTTTGATTTGCAAATGCAGGCTACATGTCGGACAGCAGCATGTCGAAAGCCATGTTCAAAACGGCTACTTGGCCGTCCCCCTCAGCTTCGGAAGCTTTCCTCCTACAGTAGGCTTCCCCAACTTCATCGGGGTGGCCTTCACGAACCTGCAAGACGTGGAGGCGTCAAACAGGATCGAGAGCAACACCCCCATCCAGGGGGCCGTCAAAGTTATTGATGGCCAATCAGTGGCCGAGACTCCCTAGACCGTCCCGATGAGGACGCTAAACTGCAATGTGCACCACGTGCACCAAACTTCCGATCCTTTTCGTCAGGGATCGGTCTTGTAGACACGTCATTTTTAACATTTCTGTGATTAAATTTCATATTATGCTACGATGCCCTAAAGTGGCTTACGCATTTGACTTATGTGGGTGATTAGTCATTTTTTTAACTTTTATATAAAAATATAATTATAAAAATTCAGAAAAGGTTAGAAAAATACAAAAAAAATCAAGAAAAGTTTATAAACAAAAAAAATACAAAAAAAATCGAGAAAATTTTATAAAGAATAAAATACAAAAAAATGAGAAACTGTTATTTCAAAAAATACAAAAAATTAATAAAGGGTCATAAAAATACAAAAAAAATTAAAAAAAGGGTTATAAAAAATACAAAAAATTGAGAAAAAGTTAAAAATAATAAAAAATAATATAAACAAATATAAAACCCAAATATATATATATATATGGTTGTAAATATATATATGTAATATATATATATATGGTTGTAAATATATATGTGTGTAATATATAATATAAATATATATATATATACATATATACATGGTTGTAAAAATATATACGTAGATGTATATATATATATATATATATATAATTTTATTCTAATAAGCTTAAACAAAAGAAACAAAATATTCTTAATCAACTTAAATAAAATAATATTAATCATTTACCCCACCCCCTATATTCTCGGATCTGGTTTCTTTCTTGTCTACTCATCTCTACCCCACCTTATCTCCCTCTCTCTCAATGCTTATCACACTCCTCCAATCAATGCCCAAAGAACTCATCTCCCTTTCTTCCTCTCCCTGTCCCCCCATCGTCCTCCCCCTTTTCTAACACATACCCGGCTGCAATAGCAGGCAGAACGCCCCCCTACCACACACACACAGCCTAACCACCTCCTTCTCATCTCACACCTGCAAGTCCTCCTCAACCTCCACTCCTCTCCCTCACGGCTGCCCACCATCTCCACCTTCTCCACCCTCACGTACCCTTCCCTAACCACCATCTCGACTCCGCTCCCCCATCTCTGCGAGCCCCTTCGTAACCAAACCCACGACCCCACCACCTCCGCTGCCACCGGCCTTCATCCTACGCACCCCTCTGTCGCCAGTTTCCAGCTCCTCCCTACCACTACGCCACGAAGCTCCCCCTGCATGCGTCACCGTTGAAGTCGACCACCTCGCCACCGCTACCCCGACAAGCAGCAACCCGCCACCGTTCACCCTCCGCCTGCCGCGAAGTCGACCACCGCTCGACACCATCGCCACCACACGTTGCCAGACTCCGTCCCACAACACCGCTGCAGCCGTTTCCAGCCGCCCCCACTGGTGCACACAACCTTCCTCCGGCCATCTCTGCCGCGAGCCTCCCACCATCGTCTACGTTCACGCCGACGCCGCCGTTGATGATCTCCTCACATCATCGCTACCGAGTCCCCGTCGCGAGCCGCCCACTACCTCACGCATGCACCCAGCCCCTCCGGCACCTGCTCCACCACGTCCGCCCCCCGGTCGCCACCGCCTCCGACTGACGCGCACGCCACCCTCCTCGTCGTCCACGTTCGCACCACGGCAACCCACGGCCACCGTCCTCGTCGTCACCGGCCATCCACGGCCACCCTCCTCGTCGTCCACGTTCGCACCACGGCAACCCACGGCCACCGTCCTCGTTGTCACCGGTCGACCACCGCCATCGTCGACCGCCACTATTGCTGCACCATGCCACCGTCGTGAAGCCGCCGTTGCCACTCGTCCGTGCCCGTTGCATCCTCTTCCAGCCGCCGCGAGCCTCCCTCGTCCACGCTCGCCATGCAGCCCTCGTGAAGCCGCCGTTCACACCACCACCCCCCACACGTCGTCGCCCAGCTGCCGGAGCAACTCCCACCGGCCACCTCGCACCTGCAGTCCCACCGCGACGCCACACCCCCTCTCCGCGTTGTCCGCCTGCAAGCCGCACCCTCGCCGGCCACCCACGACTTCCGGCCGCCGCCTGTCGACCCCGCCGCTGCGCTCACCGCCGGTGTAACCGCGAACCCACGCCGGCGAGCCCGAACCGCGAGTTCCCCGGTCGCCGCTCTCTACCGCGGCTTCTCTCTCTCCCCCGCCGTGGTCTTTCTCGCTCTCTCTCTCTCTCTATCTCATTCTCTCTCTCTTCCCCCTCTCCCGATCGTGATCTCTCTCTCCCGTCTTTCTTTCTCTCCTCTCTCCAGCGTTCTCTCTCTCTCTCTCTCTCTCTCTCTCCCTCTTTCTCTTTTTTTATTTTATTTCCCCCCTCTCTCTCTTTCTCTCTCTCTCTTCCCCTCGCCGATTCTCTCTCTCCCTCCGTCTCATCATGTGTCTCCTCTCTCTACCCGACCTCTCTCCCACGATCTCTCTCTCTTTCTCTTTTATCTTTTTTTATTTTATTTATTCTCTCTCTATTTCTCTCCCTCTCTCACAGTCCCTCTTTCTCTCTTTCCCCTCTCTCTTACCCTCTCTGCTCTCTTTTTTTCGATCCCTCTCACCTTTCATTTTTTTATCATTTTATTCCTCCCCCCTTTCCCTGTCTCGATCACTCTCTGTCCCTCTCACTTCTCTCTCTCCCTCTCCTGTTGTTTCACTCTTCACTCTTCATTTTACACTTCATGCACAATCACACATGCCATGCACATAAGTTATTTATTATGTTAATCTTCACTTCTTCACACACGTATCTATATCCTGTCATGTATAAAGAGTGATACTGGGAGATAAAGAGAGAGAGAGGGCCTATATATTATAAGTATTTTCTCATTAAAAAGTCATATGTATAAGCCGAGAAGAATGTATAGTATACCTATCATATATATATATATATATATGTGTTGTTCTGAATTTATATAATATAGATACATATATAATAGAATTGGTTTTTTTGTTTTATTATAATATCTTTTATTTTATTTGATTGTAATATCCCTATATATATATAAATTCGTATATATACTATTATATAAACACATATTTCTATGTGTTTTTATGTGTATACATGTTTAATCGTTCTTGAATCTTTGCATAAATAAAATCCGAGGCTCTGGCCCGATCAACGCTCCCACGTGTTCCCGTGGAAGCCGTCTCATCCCACCGTTGGCCCGTGTCCTTCTCGTGCCCGCTCGGAGCCCCCCGGGCTTCTAAATAAGCTCCCCTCACCCCTTGTTATTTTTGACATTTTTATTTGTTATTTATGTTACTATCACGTTATTTCATGAATTGATGTTATATCATCATTCTGACTTAATTTCTGTGTTTGTTTCTATCTTGCAGGGTAACCAACTCAAAAGCCCTCTTCTTCGGCCAGCCGAACGAAGAGGAAGAAAGAGCCCATATCATCTCGCGTCAAAGGCCAAGCGATCAATCAACCAGTTCGGGGCCCACGGTCCCTGGCGATCACACCACCAAACGCGTGTTTGTAGTAAATTTTAATTTCTGTCTATAATACCCGTGGATAGCTAAATCCCGGGTCTGTTTGTACTATAATCGACCGCGGTGAGTCATTTCACCGTGGTCATCTATTTTTGGCATTTTTCTTTCTGCACCTGTTATTATTGTTGTTAAAACCCCGCAAGGATCAATATCCTGCAGTGTTCTGCTTATTGTTTATATTCATGTTATTATTATTGTGTGAGGAGTGATATGCCGTCCTAAATTCTGAGTCTCCGTGTCCGTCAACTTTTATTACGTAGAGTCCCAGGTTCGTATCCGGTATATAGAAAGTTACCCTCGGAATGGTAGGTCACGCCTACCGGGAAGGGGTTCAGTTTACGTGAGAGGGTCTTCGGATCCCGTTCTCCGCCCTGTACCGACCGGTAAGTCTAGGCTCTACGTCCCCGTACAGAGTGACCTTTCAGGTCATACTCTCTACCGTCTTTTCTACATCATCCTTTTTACGCACGCGTTTTCATTTTCACCATCTTTTCTCTTTCACTCAGAGAGGGAGAAACCCCATCTCTCTCTCAGTCCACCACGTGGCGCGTCCACATCTCTGGCGATCACGGTGGGACCTCTTTTGTTTTCTATGGTTACCCAAATATTTTCGGCACCCACGTGTGCCCCTCCACTCGGCACCTACGTGTGCCCCTCCACTCGGCACCCACGCGTGCCCCTCCACTCGGCACCTACGTGTGCCCCTCCACCCGGCACCCGCGTGTGCCCCCCTATTGCGCCCACATGCGCTACATCATTTCCCTCGTGCACCACGTGCACTCCCCCGGTCTTTTGTGATTACTTAGAGGTCTGTGTTATCTCGGCACCTACGCGTGCCCCCCTTCATTTGGCACCCACGTGTGCCCCCTCCATTTGGCACCCACGTGTGCCCCTCCACT
The DNA here is from genome assembly GCA_022559845.1 of Amorphophallus konjac. NCBI lineage: Eukaryota > Viridiplantae > Streptophyta > Magnoliopsida > Alismatales > Araceae > Amorphophallus > Amorphophallus konjac. The sequence goes on from CM040124.1 coordinate 44,534,588, forward strand.
CGGCACCCATGTGTGCCCCTCCACTCGGCACCCACGTGTGCTCCCTCCACTTAGCACCCTCGTGTGTCCCCCTTCTTATTGCGCCCGCGTGCGCTGTGTCATCCCCCTCGTGCACCACGTGCACCCCCCTTAGTCCCCTCTTTTGTCATTTTTAAGTCTGTGTTGTCTTGGAAAGTAGAACGGCTATATCTTCCTCTATCTATTTATTGTTGTTATATTCTTGTTATATCACTGCTATACATCTGTTATATTTGTGTGCTTATCTCTGCTCCATCTGTGTGTTACATATCTTTTATTCAGCACTGCATTTCATGCATTTATCCCCTTTTCTTTCTTTCTTTTTTAAGGATTAACCTCTCGGTGAAGGAAGGACTCTCCGTCGGGAATTCCTCTCGACGGACTAGGATCTCCTCCATCGGGACCTCCGTAAGTCCCCGACATCGAAGGATTCCCTCTTCGTTCACTGGGAAGGTTGTACCACTGAAGTACCCCGAAGTTAGTTACCTATCCGTGGTGAGACGAGAGTCCCTAGTTCACACGGCGGTAAAACAAAGGTGTAACTAGGTTTTTTTGTAAATTTTGTGTGAATTTTTACATTTGTTTAAAAAAAAGACAAAAAAAGAGTTAAAACAAAAACCAAAAAAGGGACGTAAAGCATTCACTTGTCTGTTAATCTATGTTAATTGTTTGCTGGTGTTTGCTATTATGCTCTCAAAAGATTGTTATGGATGGCTGCATATAATCACAATGCTTTCAAGGCCGACGCCTATGAGTCCCAAATGCGTGACCCATGTCACGATTCCTATGGAGTCTATAACTCAGATCGGGGCTACCAGTGTGAGCCACACGTCCAGCCCATGGACGTTGGTCCATCATATGAGTCCTCTTATGGAGTACAGGCCACTGCCGGGGGTGCTTCCTCCTCCATTAGTGCTCCTTATGCCTTAGATGTCCTAGCTCCTCACATCGACTCCCTTACTCCTCAACAACTTGAAGCCATCCAGGCTATCATTAAGAGGGGTTCTACTTCTACCTCTCCCCTAGGTCATCCATGCGCTATAGGTGGACCTCGTGCTGCTCCTTTTGAGGACCACATGGGCCAACCACCTCTCTCATTTCAGCATCCCTCATGGCCCCAAAATCTGGCTATACCTCATACCCCGATTCGGCCGGGTCATTCCATGGGCACACCTCACTCCCTTTCTTCTTCACGGCCTTCATGTCAAGCCGCCCCTCCAGAGTCTCAAAGTCAACTCTCAACTTCACAAGTCACACCTCTCCAACAAGCTATCATTGATAAAATTGATCAAATGGAGGAACAATTAAAGAGGATCACGAGTCTGCGACCTCTTCCTACTCCTCCTCAAGTTAACCCCCTTCACGCTAAAATCGCTGAAATAGATAAGGAGTGGAAGAAGGTAAGAGATGAGTATGAGCAAGAGCTTCTTTCAAGTCGTTACGAACAAAGTCAACTCTCAACTTCACAAGTCACACCTCTCCAACAAGCTATCATTGATAAAATTGATCAAATGGAGGAACAATTAAAGAGGATCACGAGTCTGCGACCGCTTCCTACTCCTCCTCAAGTTAACCCCCTTCACGCTAAAATCGCTGAAATAGATAAGGAGTGGAAGAAGGTAAGAGATGAGTATGAGCAAGAGCTTCTTTCAAGTCGTTACGATCAAATGGATGACATCTACTCATCACCCATTTATCACGCTAATTCATACGGCCCTCCGTCTCCACATCCATATTCATATACGCAAAACCCTCCATACCAATACACGTCACCTCACCTCATCAATACGCCTCCATCACAACATCCATTTGAACCTAATAATTATGAGGAATTGCAAATGACACCTGATCACATCTACGAAAATTTTGAAGATTTACCCACTCCGAGGTTTCTTCGTTCCTTCTCTCTCCCACCACCACCAGAAGACGCCCCTGCTCAGGACGAAGTCACTGACCCAACCCCAACCTATGAAACATCATGGTATTATGATGATGGGTCCATGCTCCAGCAACCTACGTCAACGTACCATGAGTCTCCTACTGATTCTACCCCTATCTATGAGACGTCATGGTATTATGACGATCGATTCATGCTCCAGCAACCTACGTCAACGTACCATGAGTCTCCTACTGATTCTACCCCTATCTATGAGACATCATGGCATTATGATGATGGGTCCATGCACCAGCAACACACGTCAACATACCATGAGTCAACCACTAATTCTACCCTTACCTATGAAACCACCTGGTGTTACGATGACGGGTTTACACCCCAACAACCCACATCAATGCACCATGAATCGCCTTCTATCCTTAACCCCCCACGTACCACCCATTTTCAAGGTACCAAGCCTTCTACTGTTACCCCTTCGATCGCACAATTAACCCTCGCACCATTGGCTTCCACTGAGCATTCCATTAACCCTTGTTCCCAACCAAGTAATCCTTCATCGCCTTCACCTAAAACCTCCACGGAGCCTTCTATTAACCCTTGTCCCCAACCAAGTAATCCTCCATCGTCTCCACCTAAAACCTCCACTAGCCTTGTAACTCCGAATACAACCATTCATGTTCCTCCACTCAACCTCATACCCAAACCCGTGATTAGTCCAGAGCAGGGCCCATTTATTTTTGCACCCGAGCCAACCTCGTCTGCTTCCGAGCAGGAGGAGAAACTCGTCGTGTTTCAACCTCCACCTACTCTTTTTACAACCCATTCCATTGAACCTCTATTACCCGCTGAGCCTGTTGCCTCCATCTCGCCTTCGCCACTTCAGGCTTCCACCATCCCTATAACTTCAAACCCAACCCCTCTTACTCCTCCACTTGACCCCTTACCCAAATTCGTCACTAACCCTGAGCAGGGCCCATCCATTTTTGCACCCGAGTCAACCTCATCTGCTCCCGAGCAAGAGAAGAAGCTCGTTGTGTTTCAACTTCCATCTACACCTTCCATTGAACCTCCATTGTCCGATCATGTTGTTTCCGACTTACCTCTTTCTATCACCTCTCGGAGTGGGTGTATTCTTATAAATACATGTGCCAAAGATGATGATCAAGAATCGGACAAGAAGAATTCGGTTACGGCTATGCCATTCAAAATTCAAGATTTCATATGTCGAATGCCAATTCGAGTTCTTGTACCGGTCACCTTTGAGAAGACCGAATCTCCATCTGCACCAATGTCCATCAAAAAGGACTCTCAGGAATTGGTGCTAAGTAAATCAAGGGCCAAAACAATAACGATCACGTTACTCATTGGGCAACATGCTTTCAAGGCCCTTATTACCCCTTGTTCGGTCATAGTCCAAATGGCCAATCAAAAGAAGGGGATCTCCTCATGCATAGTGATGACACATTCTACTGCCGAGGAGATGATGAATTCTATGCTCAAGGGAGGGTCAAGCCGCTCTTTATTGGAAGCTTTTGACGTTTTGTCTACTCCCTACCAACTTCCATGCAAGGGGCGAACATCTATGCTATCAAGCATATTCACACGCGATATTCCAACACCCTTGAGCAGTGCATCAAATAAGAAGCCCTTTATGCCGAAGGTCAAACTCCCAATGATAGATACCATCCATTTATCAAGGGAGTTATTTCTAAAAGAGCCATTCCATGTCAAGATCCCTACTGCACAAGCGGGACTCTTAAACTTTTGCTATGATTATTTGCCAAGACAGTTACCATTCATTTTCGAATGTCCAAGCGATCTTGTTACATCAAATGAGAGCATGTGGGCTCTGACCGCACCAATTGAACCGATTGGTCAGAGAAGGATGAGGCCATCTTTTGAAGCACATAATTGGAGAGAGCGGCCTACAAGGTCAAGAGGTCAAGAAGTCATGTTGAAGGTTGAGAGGCCACACTACGAGAGAGTATCCACCAGGAAGAAGGGAAAGCATAAAGTGGAGCTTAAGAGTGATAAATCCCATGTGGAGAAGCCATCCTGTAGCTCATCTACTGCATACCCCATTCCATCACTGCTTGTGTTGTTATTCATCTTCTTTTTATGGGCAATCCATTGGCTGAGAGGACGCTTCCCATCATCTAGATCTACGCAATCAAGCTCCTCTTCTTCTCTAGGGTCTTTGGACCCTCACATTCATCCCCCTCCGGAACCTCCGGACCCCTCCCTATTTAATCTTATGTTTTTATCCATTCCTCATCATCGTCCCCGTCCGGAACCTCCGGACCCTGCTCTGCTTAGTTCCTTGTCTTTATCCTACCCTCACATTCCATCCCGTCCGGAACCTCCGGACCCCTCCATGTTTAATTCCTTACCTTTATCCGTCTCTCATCTCCCTCCGGAACCTCCGGACCCTTACCTTCTACCTCGTCCGGAACCTCCGGACCCATATATTCATCTCCGTCCGGAACCTCCGGACCCCTCCCTGTTTAATTCCATCTTTTTATCCATCCCTCATCATCGTCCTCATCCGGAACCTCCGGACCCCACTCTGTTTAATTCATTGTCTTCCCGTCCGGAACCTCTGGACCCCTCTCTGTTTGGTTCCTTGTCTTTATCCTACCCTCACGTTCCACCCCGTCCGGAACCTTCGGACCCCTCCATGTTTAATTCTTTATCTTTATCTGTCTCCCATCTCCCTCCGGAACCTTCGGATTTCTCATATCATTCTCCATCTCTCTCAGGGCATCGTACCCTTCCTTTTTATATCCCTCCGGAACCTCCGGATTTCTCATCTTGTTATCCATCCCTCCTAGGGCATCGCGCCCTGCCTTTTCATATTCGTCCGAAGTCTCCGGACCTTTCCTTCTTCCGATTTATCCTTTTGTTCTTCCGTGGCATTGTGTCTTTCGTCCTCTTCATCCCTTTAAATTACCTTTTTGCATACCTTTTCTCAGGGCATCGCGTCCCTCATCATTTTCTTCCTCCGGAACCTCCGGATCCATACTCCTCTGATTCTCCTCCTTTACATTCGGATCCTCCGAATCCGCCTCTCTCAATTCATCAATTTCTAATTCCTCTTGATCTTGATCCCGAGTCTGACTCGATTCATGTCATATCAATTGTCTCGGGCATCTGCCCGTTCTCATACTGCTTTCGAGGCTTCAGTCCTCACCTTTGTCTTTGATTCCTTTCTTATCTTGTAAATTCTTCTAGGCACCTTCTGTCTAATCCTTTTTTATCGCCATTCCTTTATAATAAACTACAGCAGAAGACAGGAAAGCCATAAGGAGAGTTGTCCAGAGGTACACATTGGTTGGAGGACTGCTATATAAGAGAAGTCTCACTGGTATTCTTCTAAAGTGTTTTGATGACAATGAAGTTTGGAAGTGAGTAGAGGAAGCACGCTCTGGTGTGTGAGGTGGTCAGGTGAATAGCCAAATGCTTGCCAACAAAATCCTTCGGCAAGGCTTTTACTGGCCCACCATGGAAGAGGATTGTGCCGTCTATGTCCGCAGGTGTGTCAAGTGTCAACTTCACGCCGATAAAATTCATTCCCCATCTTCTTCACTTCATCCAGTATCCTCCCCATGGCCTTTCTCCATGTGGGCTTTCGATGTCATTGGTCCTCTTGGTAATCCTAACTCCCTCACTAAGCAAAAATCATTCATCCTTACTACAACGGAGTACTTCACCAAATGGGCCGAAGCCGAAGCTTACGTGGAGGTCAAAGCATCAACAGTCTGCAAATTCATCATGAAGAATATCATCTCCAGGTTCGGCATTCCAAGCACGATCATCACCGATAATGGACCGCAATTCATTTCTCAAGACCTTCGGGACCTCTGCAAAAGGTATAAGATTGCATTGCATCACTCATCACCTTATTATCCACAAGGTAATGGCCAAGCAGAGGCCACTAATAAAATATTGATTAAAATCATAAAAAAGACATGTGAGTCTAACAAGTTCTCGGATTGGCCAGAAAAGCTCATTGAGGCTCTATGGGCCTATCGCACCTCAATCCGTATCCCCACTGGGCAAACTTCGTTCGCCCTTACTTATGGGATGGAGGCGGTAGTTCCGTACGAAATTCTGGTACCCTCTCTGAGAGTACAATTGGATAAGGATCTCCCCCTCGACGAACGTCGTGATTCACTCCTTGCCCAATTGGAACTCTTAGATGAGAAACGGCTGGCCGCTGCCGAGCATGCACGTGTATATCAAAACAGACTCACACGTTTTTATCAAAAGAAGGTCATTGAAAGGAAATTTCAAGTCTGTGAAATGGTAGTGAAAAGAATCTTTGTAAAACCTGGCAGTCCACGTTCTAAACTCCAACCCAATTGGGAAGGACCGTACGTGATTCAGGCTGTGCATCCTGGCAATGCCTACTGGTTAGTAAATGCTGAAGGAGTCGAGTTATCTCACCCTTGGAATGGGCTTTATCTTAAGAAGTACTATCCTTAGATAAGTGTACATAGTGTCAAAAAATGATGAAACGAAAAATAACAAAAAATTGAAAAAATTGAAAATAATAAAAAATATATATGTATATATCCAACAAAAAAGTAAAAAAAAATAGGGAAAATGAAAAGAAAATATATAGAAAATTCAAAATGCCAATGCCTGGAGACCACCATGCAGTTAAGTCATCGCATTCAACCTCCATGTTGGGATAGGGCCTATTAAGACTTGGTAGGTTCCGGGTCTTGGTTTGCCAGAACCGTGGGGATCCCTGTCCGGCTAGTTCGGCTTATGCCCCCCTCAAAAGGGGCAACATGCATGTACACATGTGTTCTATAAAAGATCGGTAGCATCGCTCATGGTAAGGCCTCACCTAGAAGGTCTCCAGAATGCTTAAATCTTCGTTCTCTCTCTCTCTTCGACCGAATGAGACAGCCGGCGCCCTTAAAACGCTGAGCATGGGAAACACGAACACAACTCCTAGGGTGAGAGTAGGGTCCAATTCCTCGAGCATGGGTCAGAGTACGAGAAGAGGGCAGTGTCCCAGCAAGCATCCAAGAGGGATTCCATAATGTCAAAATACTATGTCCATCGTAAAAATCTGTCAAGAAAAATCAGAAAAGAAAAACAAAATCAAAGTCAAGTGAAAAGCCTGGTCGTAACCGTGCCTGATCCCACAAATGAAACCCCTTTGACTGAAAATCAAATTCTATACAAAAGGGGTCATGAGATGTAAATGCTCGAGATTTGGTCTGAAGTTGCCCGAAAGGGGAAGTTAAGTGCGCCCCTACTGGCTCGCCGGGTTAATGGTTTTGCCGGTCCTCTCAGGAGGTTTGCCCTCTATACTCTTCCTTCTCCCTCTGAAGATGAAGGCTCAATGGAGTTCCTGAAGGGTGAAACTCACCGAAGTCTGCAACCACCTTTCGACACAAACGTATGGTTGTCCATCTTGGAAAGCAAAAGCTGTTGTCGTGAAGGAGTCTCCGTGTTTCTGGCTAGTTAAGACCCTTATCTACCATCTAGATGTCTTCTTAGCCTAACCTCGGGCTTAGACCAATGCAAGCGCGTCACCTATGGGTGCGTCGGCGTCTGATTCCCGGTCAGCGTCGCGCGGTTGGTCATTTAGGTTCCAGGGTGTTCCATTACATATCATCTAGAGTTGTGAGGAAATAGACCCGGGTCGGGCAAATCATTTACCTTGAACACTTTTTGGGTGAATCCCTATGGTCGGAAGCAACTGGGAGCCTAAGCATGGCATGACGGTATTGTCATCAGGGTAAGTCTTAGCCAGCGGGATTATCATTCGAGGAGTCTAGAGGCCCAAATCAACTTAGATGTGCACTTAGGATGCCTGGGAGGTTAGCAAGAAACCCTCGTTCTCATGTAGGTTAGATGTTATATCAAGTGGTCATCATGCATTAGCAAAAACAAAAAATAAACAAATCCAAAAACAAACAAAAAAATAACAAATCCAAAAAAGTAAAAAATGTACATGCACAAAAAAAAATGAAAATGTAAAAGACCAAAAAAAATAAAAAAAACAACAAAACACAAAAAAATGAATGAAAACTCCAAAATAAAAAAAATCGCAATTTGCATGTTGGCATTTGTATGCAACATCTCATTTTAAATTTCCGTTTGCATCTGTGTGCTTGTGTGCATCATTCATCATTATCCTTTATTATTGCCTCTGTTAATAAAGGCTTGCCCCTTGACCCATTATCAAGGGCAGTTGAAACAAACACCTAATTATTGAGCAAGGGGCAAGTCAGAACAGAAATTCTGACTTGTTTGTTTTAGTGATGTGTGCAGGGATTCGAGATAGCAAGAAAGAGGTAAAAATCAAACAATAAACATTTTATTTCATTCCTCTTAAAAATTGTACATTAAATTCCACCTTCTCTCTCTACATTACTCGTCCCACCGCTCTCTGGGCAAGACGCTCTAGAGTGTGCTACCCAACTACGAAAAGCGGTACTTCTACCGGTCTGTGCTCCTCTTCCCATTTCCACACCCCGGCGTTGATCTGCGGGGGCAGTGAGGAAGCTACTAACACGAAAGCCACGCTCTCGTGCTCTTCGGTAGCGTTCCTCGCCATCCTTCAGCCACTGCTCGGCGAGGCCGAGACTGGCCCTCAATTCAAATAATTGGGCCTCCAGGGCCCTCTTTTCCTCTTTATCGGCCAATCTCTTGGCCTTTTCTCGTTCCCTGTCCCTTTCTCTCTCGGCGCGTTCTCTTTCTCTATCTTCCCTCTCCAGCTGAAGGGTGATCCTCAGCTCCACAGCATCTCTGGAAGAGTCCTCACTTGGACGACGCTGCAGTTCCTCTTCTAGCTCGGCTATTCTAGCTTCCGTCTAGGTGGTGTGCGCAAGTGCCTCCTATTTTTCTTTCTCCTGCCATACATCTCATCTCAGGCATATGCCAATGCTTGAACGGGACATATTGAATGGTGAAACCCTCACCTATACAGAAAGCATCCCTTCTGTCTCCGCAGCCCGCTGTGTGGTATGAGCAAGCTGCTCGTGGAGTAGATCCAATTCTGAGGTAGGAATCCATAGACTGGAAGAAACGCCGTCTGCCCCCATTGCCGATGAGACTGTATCGAGCTGGGCACGCTGCGACAGATAAGAGGTGACATTTAAGTGGTTAGCGCCATGAATTTGAAGTCATATCAGGAGCATGTACATATACACTTACTGATGAACCCAGAGCCGCTCGGGTGTCATTCAACTCTTGCTCCGTGTCCGCCAAACGAGCTCGTAAGTTCGTTATTATGGTGTCACGCGCATCCTACAATTATGGCTCTTGAGTTCACAAAAAAAATGAAAAAAAAAATAGAAAAATGTAAAAGATAAAAAAATGGTATCTTTTTACTTTACCTCCATAAGCCCTCCAAGCTGGAGCCTCTCTGCGTACATTGCCCTGTAAAGTCGTAGGTAATCCTCACTGTCTTGCGCTTGTGATTCTATAAGCGTGCCACCCCGCTGCCAGTCTTCATATTGTTCGGGAAAACGCACCCTCTAATCAATACAGGTTGCCGGTCCGCCCGTCTTCTTTCCGACGCTCGGAAATGTGGTCATATCCACCCATTCCTGGGCAAGTCCTAGGGTCCTCATGGCTAACCGCAGCCTCAGTGGCTCAATCTCATTCAAGCAATGGAGCCAGAGGTCCCGCCCGAACCGGGCACGGCTTCCGATTACCCACGGCTGGTCGACATCGACCATGTTCAAGTAAGGCCTCCAGTTCACCTATATTAGGTTGTACATATCTTCTTAGTTATCCGAAAATACATATTAAAAAATGGTAAAAAATGAATAAAACAAACAAAAAAAATGAGAAAAGTATCCTACCATCGATGCAGGGAACTCTTGCAGCTCCCGTCTCAACACCATCAGTTGGTAGGATAGAGGTGCTATGCTCATGATGGGTTGCCATCGTCTAGTCAGCGGGATCGCCACTGGCCGCCAGTGTCGAGCTCTCCCCATTGGAATATAATAGTAGCTCCATAGCTACACCATCATGTGTCATTGGCATCAACAAATACAAAAAAAAAGCATAAAAATAAAAACCACAAAAAAATATAATCTTTTGCCTGGATGAAGGGTGTAAACCCATTTATTGTCACCTCTCGGCCTGTCCTTTGCGACAGACCTGTGAATAGATGCGCTAGTACGGCAGCTCCCCAGGCGTACTGCCCTACTCTCTCCAAGTCCACGAGCAGCTCCAGGAAGCGGCAGTGTATGTTGTCTACTTTGGAGCCCAGTAGCAACCTACCCAGCAGAAAGAGGAGGAACCTCTCCCAGTTGGACCTCTCCCAGTTGCTGGCATCCGCACAGTATACAGCACGGGCACCTCTTTCTGCCCTTTCCATGAATTCCGCCAGGGACTCGTCATCCCGTGGACAAATGTCAGTAAGCCCTAACATCTCCATGATCGATGTTTTGGCTACTGACCTGTTCTTCTGACCGTTGAGTTCCAGTCCTAACAGTTTCTGGGCACCTTCTCGGTAATCCGCGTAAGTGACGCCAGTCACTGCCTCTCCATCCACTTTGAGGCCCGTAATGCGGACCATATCTTCCAGACTGGGCACCATGTGCCCCAAGGCATCAGGAATGCCCGACTCGCCGGATCCCATCTTTCATGTAATGCTTGGATCAGGGCAAGGTCGAGCTTTATCGGCTCGATTCGGAGGAAGGCATTGAACCCCATCACATCTAGCCTGGCCTTTTGGAAGTCCGGGAGACCTCGATACGCTGCCACTACCAGCTCCCACGAAATGTGCGAGTGCATCATACTCTGCACATACACAAAGGTGAAAAAGGGGAGCATTGCTAAGCAAGAAAGGAGAAGAAAAGGATGAAGGAAGGAAACCAAAGAAGCCACTTACAAGCTGTGATCGGGTCCTCTCACTCAGTTATCCTTCGACTTCTGAGAGTCTCCTGGAACTGCTACCTGATCTGCTCCTCTTCGAGGAGCGGGAAGACTCACCTTCTGCTCTGAAGTTGGATTCACCCTCCATCCTGAAAAAATGAGTAACACTCGCAACCTACCTTCCTTACAAACTTGCACTCCTCAAGTCTGCTCTCAAGACCTTGGTGCTTCCAGGTCGAGAGAAAGGGGAGGTATTTATAGGATCGGAGAGAAGGAGATCTAGATCTATCACCATCACCCCCAGCTACAGCCTTTGCGACAAGTCACCCTCCCTCTATTCTCACATGCCACTTTGCCATGTGGAGTAAACGGAGCGGAGCCGTGATTTGTTGACTTGTCCTCCCTATTCGGTCCAAAGATTCCCCGTGTTCATTGTCCCGTTGCGACTACTGCTAGCGCAACGAAAGAAAACGGGGGACATTTATGCGGGAAACTAGAACCAGGGGCCGACGCTATTGAAATTACTGATAGCTTCCATTGCAAGCCATGGTCGAGGTGCCCTCGGATGCCACTTTGCCATGTCAGGCGAATGCTTCAGAGCCATGACACGGTCTGAAGATTCCCCGTGTCCCTTGTCCTATTGCGACTACTTTCAGCACAAAGAAAGAAAATTAGGACATTCACGTGGGAATAGAGTACTAGAGGGCCGCCATTTCAAAGGCGGTGGTAGATTCCCTTTGAAAATCATGGCTATCGTGAGTCATCACTCCGTGTTTTAAGGCGACATCTCGTCGAGCGCGTCTCGCGGGAACCCATGTGATGGAGAAGAGCCGTAGAGGAGAAGGAACGCATCCAGGGAAAACAAGTCGCGTTCGTGCCAAGCCATTCCACTCACACATCTATATAAGGGTTTGTGCCCGTCATAAGGAGAGAGTGGGTGTGCAGGCCACTCACTAACCCTCGTCACTCTCCTGGTCACCTCTCTTCTCCCTCCTAAGATGCGAGTCCTGAAGAAGCCTCTCAGAGCTCAGTGATGCAGCAATTGATTGTCGCGCCACACGTTCCCATCTGCTCTGGCAGTGTTCTTCGCCGTCTTCCTGTCTCTCTCGCGACCCCGATGGCCGCGAAGTTCTTGGAGTCAAGGTCGCTAGCTGAGCTGCCCTATGCTCTGCCGGTAGATACGGTACCAGCTCCAGGAGCTCTTCTGCCGTAAGCTTCAACTCCCCTGATCTAGAGTGACTCTGAGCAAGTCACGTGTCGGGACACTTGTTCTCTCAGAGCTTCTCACCAGGGCCTCCTGTGCTGTTATGTCTTTGCCTTTCTCTCCACTGTCTCTCGCTTTAATTCTCTCTTCGCCATCCGGAGAGAAATCGTCAGCTCTGGGACGTATCGAGGCAATTCCTCAACGACATGTCGTCGTCATTCCTTCTCCAGTTCTGTTATCTGGGCATCGCGCTCTGACGGAGCGACACTCTCTTTCTTTGCTCAGACCACAGGAGTTAGCAAGCCTTGAATCTCCTACCTTCCAGCTCCAATCATCCCACAAGCTCAGAACAAGTGGGCGAAGTGTGTGATTGAATTTCAAATTGAATCACGCCCACCTGACTTGTGAGCTCATGCTCGCTCTCTTCAGCACAAGCCACCGTGCCAGGAACTTGTTTCTGGAAGGACATGATCTCCGAAAGAGGAACTGGAACCAAAAGGCCATGTCGACCATCCCTTGCCACATGCTGGGCACCCTGAAAAGAAAGGGAACAAATGCCGAGTAATGACTGAACACTAGAAATCCAAAACACAAAAAAGAGAAAAAGAATAAAACAAACAAAAAAATGATGAGTTGCCACTATGTGTCTTGCCACCTGAACTCTGCTTTTTATGTTTCCCCTGCTTGTGTGAATTGTTGTGACTGATTGATATTCTGTATATGTGAGTGTTTATTTCTCGTGAAATATTTCTGTTTTCACTTATGGATGTAGGCTTTGAAAGAAAAAAAAAGATGAAAACAAAAAGCAAGAAAAAAAAAGATGAAAGAAAATAAAAAAAAAGAAAAAGAAAAAGAAAAAATGGATCATCTCCCTCCCACATGTATCATATCCGCAGTGTCTTGGATTGTATCTACACTATTAGAATCTGTCAAGTACCGTACGCCTTGAATGAATTTGGAGTTTGAGTTCGAAACTCTGATAACTCCAGAGGAGTCCGAGTCGTATGGGTAGGATGTTAAGTCGTGTCGGAATGGGGACGACAGTTCCGTTTGATGTGGCGATAAACGGGCCCCGACTCATTACCGGCTCATCGAATCAGTATCCTGACCCAGTCGCCACAGCTTAACCTTGGTCAGTTGATTTCACTGCGAAAATCATTCACTTAAGTCAATTGTGCAAGCCACTATGTTTAAACACTCTGAAATGTGAGATATTCTATTCAGAGTCGAGTACCGAGTCTTCCCGAGGTTACCTTGGACTGTTTCTCTGAAAGAGACCATTGTTTGGATTTGTCCCAAAATCATCTTTTTTTATTCCCATTGGACCCGCCTTGGCTGCAGCACTCCACAATGGTTGGTAACCGCTCCCCAATGGTGAAACCTGCAGGTTTACGACCCAGGTACTTCCACGCCGTGAAGTTGGTCCTCCTTTTAGTTATTTGTGCCCCAGCGCACATTATCTCCTTCCTTATTTGTTATCATCCAAACAATTGTGGATTTCGGAGGACATTCTTCAAGGTTGTTTCGGTGAAACTCGGGAAAGATTCCCATCAGGAAGTGTTAGAGGGCGTGTCTCATCATACCTTGGCATCCGCTTTTCAGTTCACTCCATTTCATTCCAACCCACTTCATTCCATTCCACTACATGTCTTTCCCCTACAAAGCGGACGCCAAGGCAGGGCAACTGTAGACACGTCATTTTTAACATTTCTGTGATTAAATTTCATATTATGCTACGATGCCCTAAAGTGGCTTACGCATTTGACTTATGTGGGTGATTAGTCATTTTTTTAACTTTTATATAAAAATATAATAAAAAAATTCAGAAAAGGTTAGAAAAATACAAAAAAAATCAAGAAAAGTTTATAAAGAAGAAAAATACAAAAAAATCGAGAAAAATTTATAAAGAATAAAATACAAAAAAATGAGAAAATGTTATTTTAAAAAATATAAAAAATTAATAAAGGGTCATAAAAATACAAAAAAAATTAAAAAAAGGGTTATAAAAAATACAAAAAATTGAGAAAAAGTTAAAAATAATAAAAAATAATATAAACAAATATAAAACCCAAATATATATATATATGGTTGTAAATATATATATGTAATATATATATATATATATATGGTTGTAAATATATATGTGTGTAATATATAATATAAATATATATATATACATATATACATGGTTGTAAAAATATATATGTAGATGTATATATATATATATATAATTTTATTCTAATAAGCTTAAACAAAAGAAACAAAATATTCTTAATCAACTTAAATAAAATAATATTAATCATTTACCCCACCCCCTATATTCTCGGATCTGGTTTCTTTCTTGTCTACTCATCTCTACCCCACCTTATCTCCCTCTCACTCAATGCTTATCACACTCCTCCAATCAATGCCCAAAGAACTCATCTCCCTTTCTTCCTCTCCCTGTCCCCCCATCGTCCTCCCCCTTTTCTAACACATACACGGCTGCAATAGCAGGCAGAACACCCCCCTACCACACACACACAGCCTAACCACCTTCTTCTCATCTCACACCCGCAAGCAACCGCAAGTCCTCCTCAACCTCCACTCCCCTCCCTCACGGCTGCCCACCATCTCCACCTTCTCCACCCTCACGTACCCTTCCCTAGCCACCATCTCGACTCCGCTCCCCCATCTCTGCGAGCCCCTTCGTAACCAAACCCACGACCCCACCACCTCCGCTGCCACCGGCCTTCATCCTACGCACCCCTCTGTCGCCAGTTTCCAGCACCTTCACCCTCGCCGGCTACCCCCCCTTTGCATGCGGCCGCGTCGACGTGAAGCTTCCCCGCCGCACCGATAGTCACCCTCCGCCGGCCACGCCTCCGACTTCTCCATCATCGGGCTCCTCCCTACCACTATGCCACGAAGCTCCCCCTGCATGCATCACCGTTGAAGTCGACCACCTCACCACCGCTACCCCGACAGGCAGCAACCCTCCACCGTTCACCCTCCGCCTGCCGCGAAGTCGACCACCGCTCGACCCCGTCGCCACCACACGTTGCCAGACTCCGTCCCACAACACCGCTGCAGCCGTTTCCAGCCGCCCCCACTGGTGCATACAACCTTCCTCCGGCCATCTCTGCCGCAAGCCTCCCACCATCGTCTACGTTCACGCCGACGCCGCCGTTGACGATCTCCTCGCATCGTCGCTACCGAGTCCCCGTCGCGAGCCGCCCACTACCTCACGCATGCACCCAGCCCCTCCGGCACCTGCTCCACCACGTCCGCCCCCCGGTCGCCACCGCCTCCGACTGACGCGCACGCCACCCTCCTCGTCGTCCACGTTCGCACCACGGCAACCCACGGCCACCGTCCTCGTCGTCACCGGCCATCCACGGCCACCCTCCTCGTCGTCCACGTTCGCACCACGGCAACCCACGGCCACCGTCCTCGTTGTCACCAGTTGACCACGACCACCGCCATCATCGACCGCCACTATTGCTGCACCATGCCACCGTCGTGAAGCTGCCGTTGCCACTCGTCCGTGCCCGTTGCATCCTCTTCCGGCCGCCGCGAGCCTCCCTCGTCCACGCTCGCCATGCAGCCCACGTGAAGCCGCCGTTCACACCACCACCCCCAACGTCGTCGCCCAGCTGCCGGAGCAACTCCCACCGGCCACCTCGCACCTGCAGTCCCACCGCGATGCCACGCCCCCTCTCCGCGTTGTCTGCCTGCGAGCCGCACCCTCGCCGGCCACCCACGACTTCCGGCCGTCGCCTGTCGACCCCGCCGCTGCACTCACTGTCGGTGCAACCGCGAACCCACGCCGGCGAGCCCGCCTCTGCGAGTTCCCCCGTCACCTCTCTCTTCCTCTCTTTCTCTACCGCGGCTTCTCTCTCTCCCTCTCTCTCTCCCCCGCCGCGGTCTTTCTCGCTCTCTCTCTCTCTCTATCTCATTCTCTCTCTTCCCCCTCTCCCGATCGTGATCTCTCTCTCCCGTCTTTCTTTCTCTCCTCTCTCCCGCAATCTCTCTCTCTTCCTCTTTCTCTTTTTTTACTTTATTTCCCCCCTCTCTCTCTTTCTCTCTCTCTTCCCCTCGCCGGTTCTCTCTCTCCCTCTGTCTCATCCTCTGTCTCCTCTCTCTACCCGACCTCTCTCCCACGATCTCTCTCTCTTTCTCTTTTGTCTTTTTTTATTTTATTTATTCTCTCTCTATTTCTCTCCCTCTCTCACGGTCCCTCTTTCTCTCTTTCCCCTCTCTCTTACCCTCTCTGCTCTCTTTCTCTCGATCCCTCTCATCTTTCATTTTTTTATCATTTTATTCCTCCCCCCTTTCCCTGTCTCGATCACTCTCTGTCCCTCTCACTTCTCTCTCTCCCTCTCCTGTTGTTTCACTCTTCACTCTTCATTTTACACTTCATGCACAATCACACACGCCATGCACGTAAGTTATTTATTATGTTAATCTTCACTTCTTCACACACGTATCTACATCATGTCATGTATAAAGAGTGATACTGGGAGATAAAGAAAGAGAGAGGGCCTATATATTATAAGTATTTTCTCATTAAAAAGTCATATGTATAAGCCAAGAAGAATGTATAGTATACCTATCATATATATATATATATATATATGTGTGTGTGTGTGTGTGTGTGTGTGTGTGTGTGTGTGTGTGTGTAAGAATTCATGTATATGTTATATAAATATGTGTGTTGTTCTGAATTTATATAATATAGATACATATATAATAGAATTGGTTTTTTTGTTTTATTATAATATCTTTTATTTTATTTGATTGTAATATCCCCATATATATATAAATTCGTATATATACTATTATATAAACACATATTTCTATGTGTTTTTATGTGTATACATGTTTAATCGTTCTTGAATCTTTGCAGAAATAAAAGCCGATGCTCTGGCCCGATCAACGCTCCCACGTGTTCCCGTGGAAGCCGTCTCATCCCACCGTTGGCCCGTGTCCTTCTCGTGCCCGCTCGGAGCCCCCCCGGGCTTCTAAATAAGCTCCCCTCACCCCTTGTTATTTTTGACATTTTTATTTGTTATTTATGTTACTATCACGTTATTTCATGAATTGTTGTTATATCATCATTCTGACTTAATTTCTGTGTTTGTTTCTATCTTGCAGGGTAACCAACTCAAAAGTCCTCTTCTTCGGCCAGCCGAACGAAGAGGAAGAAAGAGCCCATATCATCCCGCGTCAAAGGCCAAGCGATCAATCAACCAGTTCGGGGCCCACGGTCCCTGGCGATCACACCACCAAACGCGTGTTTGTAGTAAATTTTAATTTCTATCTATAATACCCGTGGATAGCTAAATTCCGGGTCTGTTTGTACTATAATCGACCGCGGTGAGTCATTTCACCGTGGTCATTTATTTTTGGCATTTTTCTTTCTGCACCTGTTATTATTGTTGTTAAAACCCCACAAGGATCAATATCCTGCAGTGGTCTGCTTATTGTTTATATTCATGTTATTATTATTGTGTGAGGAGTGATATGCCGTCCTAAATTCTGAGTCTCCGTGTCTCCGTGTCTGTCAACTTTTATTACGTAGAGTCCCAGGTTCGTATCCGGTATATAGAAAGTTGCCCTCGGAATGGTAGGTCACGCCTACCGGGAAGGGGTTCAGTTTGCGTGAGAGGGTCTTCGGATCCCGTTCTCCACCCTGTACCGACTGGTAAGTCTAGGCTCTACGTCCCCGTACAGAGTGACCTTTCAGGTCATATTCTCTACCGTCTTTTCTACATCATCCTTTTTACGCACGTGTTTTCATTTTCACCATCTTTTCTCTTTCACTCAGAGAGGGAGAAACCCCATCTCTCTCTCAGTCCACCACGTGGCGCGTCCACAGGCCTCTAACCAAAGGAGGCTCCGGAGGAGCCACACCACAACATCACCCCGAGGCCGGTACTCCAGCACCGGCAACTCTGCTATCATCGGGATTGTCCGAGTGCAGCTCACTGGACAACGTTCCGATATGATCCCGGAGCGCGTGGTACCCACCGTACCGGTGCGTTACTCCTTTCAGCCACAAGAGAAGATGAAGGGCAAGATGATGCCCGCAACTCTAGCCGCAGTACCACAGTATCAACTGGCCTCTAGGCCAACCAAAGCTAAGCAGGTGTGGGTCCCCAAGGCAGTCCGGTTCACCTCACTGATTTAGGCGAGGCCCAGCACCTTCCGCCCGGAAAGGGCACAACCAGGACATCGGGTCAAGATATCGGCCCCCGTCTACCAGCCGACACTGGCCGCATCAGCCCCACCGGGGAACATCCACCGTCGACACCACCGACGTCACTATCAGGCTGCCCGTGCCGAGCCTACAACTCACATGCCCGTTGTTGTCAATAGGGCAACATCACCGGCTTCTCCTCTTAATCAAGATTTGGAAGGAGTGGAGCAAGCCATGAGGAACTATTTACGGGGACCAGGGAGCACTCCCCTGGGTCGCCAGAGATTACTGGGGGCAATAGCCTCCGCATTTGAAGAAGAAGAAACCCGACCGGTGCCCAGCGCCAAGTCGAGAAACTACTCTAAGAAGCGTTATCAATCCCCACTGAGGGAAGAAATGGAACCACGGAGATCGATCTTTGACAGATTGGTCTTCCCAGCTAAGCCGTCGAGAAGAACGGCAAGAAGAGGCAGAGATCTGAGGGTCTACACTTGCAACATGGCCGGAGTATTTGGCCGATATGGGGCCTTACCGACTGAACCCGAAGAAGTGGCCAGACTCGCCACAAGGCCAAGTCCTCTTACCAGAAGGGGAAGAGCAGCGAATGAGAAGGTACAAATCTGCACTGAAGAAGCTGACCACGGAGAGCCGTCAATGGCATTGGCTGCCAATGTTATTATAGAAGGCACATCAGGAGGACCATTCACATCCTCCGAAGAGGTGCCGGCCGAAGAAAGGGGGGGCACCCCTAGCCTTTCCATGAATGACCCCGCTGTATTGCACATGATGTAGCAATATCAGCGGGAGATCGAATTGCTAAGAAAATAGTTGACCGAGAGAACTGCCCAGCCCTCGACATCTGGGTAGATCGAAGCATTGTCGGAGACTCCTAGGGGCAACGGTCAGGCCTCGAAAGCTTCTCCACGGGCGGTGGTGTCTCCACCAGTCCCCAGCTACACTGGGGGCGTGCCTCTACATCAGCCACAGCATCCCACACCAGCCCCGCCACAGAACCTGCCGTTCTAGGGGTCCACCATTGCACCTCAGGCGACAGTGTTAACAACACCGCTAGTACAACCGGCCCATTTCTACCCAACTCTGGCCGACCCGGCGACGGTGAGCAGACTCATGCTTGAACAAATGATAGACATGAAGTTGGAGGAAAGGAGCGATGGTGATCACACACCATTTGATGTATACCGGGTACCTTACCCGGCACACTATGTTGCCAGGAGGCTGCCGGCCGGCATCACCAAGCCACCGAAGTTTGAGAAGTTCAATGGGCAAGGGTCTCCCCTACTATGTGAATGTTATGGGAGATCTAGCCGCAGATGAAGCCTACCTCCTCAAATTCTTTGGCTCAACACTTACCGGACTTGCTTTTGAGTGGTATTCGAGCTTGCCCGTCGGGTCCATTGCAGACTGGCCAGATATACAGAAAAAGTTTAACGAAAGATTCCACATAGCTGAACGGGAAGTGACCGTGGCGGAGCTCTACGCCACAAGACAAAGAAATGATGAGTCGGCTCTCAACTACATAAAAAGATGGAGGAACCTCAGCATGAGGTGTAGACGTCCCCCACATCAGGAGGACGCAGTGCAAATTTGTAAACATAACCTGAAGAAAGAAATCCTTGAGAGGATGATTGGCGCCGAGGTAAGGTCATTTGACCGTCTGAACAACATAGTGGCAGAGATCGAAGCATTCCTTACTCGATACTCTTCTGCTGCAGCTGCATCAAGTCAGAGGGTCAGGCAGGCCGAGAGGAGGCCAACACCGCCAGAAGTTCATACACTAGACTTCGAAGCTTTCGAGAAACAGAAAGAGAAAGCCAAAGAGACGGCCGACCCTCCTCCGTCCAGGTCCACTGAACGGCGGGAAGGTCCCTCCCTGCGGGAGAAGCTAAGGAACAAATTGTATTCTTTTCCTCGAGACAAAGCCCGGGTCCTGTTTGAATGGGCCACCAGGTATAACAAGATCACATTACCAGAACCGAAGAGGCCCGGTGACTTGAAGAAAAGGGATGATCCTCGCTTTTGCCCATATCATCAGATGTTTAGGCACACCATTGAGGATTGTTACATCTTCAAGGACGTCATTGAGTCCTTGATCAAGAAGGGGGAGCTGGACATGGCAGAGCTCAAGGTGGACCCTCCGCAGTTGCACGAGATGCCGAACCTGGCCACCACAGTCAACATGGTATCCTTATACCAGCAGCTGCCTGAAGAGTGGGCGAAAGCCAGTACACAGGCCACTTACGAAGCTTTCATCATGGCGCCAGCTCAAGACCAAGAAGGTTGGCAAGCCGCGCCGACGAAGAACAGAAGAAGAAGACAGACTCCCCGACCTACTCCGGAGGTTCACATAAGGGGTGTTACACCCCAATCAACACCACCACCAGTAGCACCGGTTTGGCATGACACAGCCCCCAGGCTAGTTATGAGGCGGCCTACTCACAACAAGAAGAAGCACATCCCGATGCAGGTGCACAAAGAAACTAGCCCGGCGGTTGAAAGACTCCAGGCTATTATTGATGGGCTTGAAGATTATGAACAGCCCGAAATCCAGCTTGTAGAACTGAAAGAGTATGTCCCCTGGGAGGAGTTCGAGTCACTCGAACTGGCTCCAGGAGCGAAAGCCGAAGTGAACGAAGAACCGCTTCTATGAGAAGAACCCCCTACAAAATAGCCACCAGCCGGTGAGGAAAAGAAGCAAAAAAAGAAGAGAAGGCCCAGAAACAAGAAGAAGAGTGGGGTGGTCGTCTCTTGCAACACCCTCTCAGCATTGTTTGACACGGCCCTCACCCTGGGGGAGGAAGAACATGAAGTGCCCGCCGAGCCGTCAGAGGTGAATCAGGCTGAAGCATCTACTTCCCAACATGCCACCAGGTCGGGAAGGAAGTGGGGACGCCCTCCTCCGGCCAACCACAACATCCTGCTTAGGGGAGAACAACCATATCACATCCCCGAGCCTAGGATCCAAGGCATGAAGATCCCCCCTCCATCAGGCCTCTACCCCGGAGAACTAAGTGGCCAGAGTGCCCCTTCATTTATTGCATATCTCACGACTCAGAGGGGAAGAGTACAGTCATGCCCCCGCAAGTCCCAGCAGACCAAAGAGGCAGGCGGCCCCTCGGCCCCGTTAGCAGTGACTCCTCCTCGGCTAGGGGAGGAGCCCGACAACATCCCAAACCTTGCCGAGTTCATGCAAGAAAAAGAGGTGACCTAGTAGGTCCCACCAGCTCATGTGACGTCCGACCCAGTGGAGGAGGCACCCACTGAGCCGGCTCCCCAGGCCCAAAGTGGGGGCAGGCGTAGCAGAGCCGAAGAAATGAAGCTACTCGAAGTCTGTGCTAATAGTAGAATAGTCAAACACCTGAAGAAGATCCCAGCCAGGTTTACCGTCTCGGAGATTTTATCCCTAGATGAAGAAACACGGTAAGCCGTCATCGCTGCACTCTAGACGCCCGCATATGTTGAAGCCTGCCTTGCAGAGATGTCACCTGAAGTAGCTGTGGCCTTCACGGAAGAGGATATGCTTCTACCCACCTGCAGGCACAATAGGCCGCTCTACATGAAGGGGTAGCTGAATGGGCACCCCATCAACAGAGTCCTGGTCGACCCGGGAGCAGCAATGAACATACTCCCCTATCGGGTGTATCATAAATATTACTTTGACGTACACCTGGTCGAGGTCAGGAACGTCAAGATTGCCGGCTTCAACCAGAAGTGCGAGGTCCCTATGGGGGTCGCAGAGTTCAACCTCTCCCTCGGTGACTTCACCACCAAGGTCCAGTTCCATGTGATCAACTCCAACACCTCTTACAAGGCGTTGCTCGGTCGACCTTGGCTGCACCAAAACCGCATGGTACCATCCACTCTGCACCAATGCATCAAGTACCCCGGCAACGAGAAACAAGAGAGAATCTTTGCCGAACTCCATCCTTTCGAAGTGTTCGAATGTCACTTGTCGGACGTCAATCTCTATTTGGAAAAGCTGAAGCAAGCCCCCCAAGCCACTCAGGACAAAGGAAAGAAGAAGGCAGAGCCTGACAACTGGTTCCCTCCACCACGGCCTGACTATGTGGCTCCCCCTCAGGTGTCATTCATTTCTGAAGCAGAAGGGGTATTTCGGGCCACCTCTCTTCCCATATACCCTACACCGGGAACACCATACCTTGAAGACCTGTTGGAGGACGTCAGAGTCCTGCCTGGGATCACCAAGCCCCCCACATAAGCTGACTGCCAGGCGGTCGAACCATTATGGACCTTCGAGGTGCCAAACCCTGGAGGCCCGCCCACCATATTTTATGTGGCTGAAGAACACCCGGTCAGAGGAGATGACGATTGTAAACTCCCTGACGAATTGCACGATCCACTCGTCCCAATCATGGGACTTCCTGACATATCCGGTCGTGTAGTCAAGATGACCAGAAAACAAGGGATCCCCCTTTGCCAGCTCTCTAGTCGGAAAGAAATGTTCAAGAAAATGTGGAAGCCGCCGAACCTGGACCGAAGGTTGCTGCAAATCACCCGGCATCCGGGTTTGGGTTTCTCAATCAAAGACTCTTATGAAGCCGATGTGATATCAGTCTCGGCCCCGGTTAGCAATAGTCTCGCAGGCAATGTAGGCTTACGGGAAGCCGAAGACCGTCAGTGCCGTACGCCCCCGGCCGATGAAGACCAAGATGAAGAGGTGTTCCTATGGAATCCATCTCCCTGCAAGAACACAGGGGAGGTCCCGCCCTCCTCTAAGGGATCAACCCCGAGTAGCTCCAACAACAGGGTGCCACTGCCCTCACCCAACATTGATGCAAAGGATGGGGAAGCGAGTCTGATTCCGGGCCCCACTCGGTGTGACTCTGCCCTATTCGCCCTGTGCTATCAGCAGCAGAGGGAAATTGAGATGTTGAAGGCTCGGCTGGATGAAGTGACCGCACTGGTGTCTGACTTAATTGGGGGCATCTTCCGCCAGTAGAACATCGGCATCTACTAGTCCCCGAACACCATCCCGAACGCCCCCATGCACTCGAAGAAGGGGGCAAGGGATGCGACTGTTTCCCCAGTCTGGCGGTCGGCCAAACGAAATCCTACATTACAAGAAAGGATGCAGAAGCCTTACTCATTCCCAAGGAACAAGACCTGAGGAATATTTGACTGGGCCTGTCACTATGGCAAGGTCTCCCTCCCGAGGTTTAAGAGGCCGCAAGATGCCCGCGGAAGTGGTGACCCCTTGTTCTGCCCTTATCACCAAATACTGGGCCACCCTATCGAAGACTGCTACGTCTTCAAGGATATTGCTCAGGACTTGATTGAAAGAGATGAGCTCAGAATCGGAGATTATGTGGTGGCGCCCCCATGTGATAGGCGACCACGAAAGAAGTATCTACATGGTGTCAGTCCAGCACCAGATTTTTGAAGATACAACTGAGAATGAGCAACCCCGGTCGCCGACGGTGGAGCAATCCCCGAAGTGGCAATCAATCACCTCGGCCCCGTCAGGAGCCGTCTATGATAATTACCAAGAAGATCCCGGAGAAGTCCTTCACTTCTCCGCGCCGGAGGACCCCTCGGAGCCGCACACAACAAGCCTGAAAGAGGGGGAAACAAGCAAAGCCTCATTGCCCAATGAGGCGGAGCCGGAAGACGCCTACGGTGTTCTTGAAGTGGAAGATGGTGAAGATCAGGATTTCATCGACCTACTATCGGCGCCGTCAGAAATTGAAGATGGCGGCCAGGCCACAGTAGATGAGCTCCTTGAAATTAACTTGGGCACATAAAGCGACCCCATGCCGACCTTTCTGAGTGCCCTCCTACCTCTGCAGGAAAGGGAGCAATATGTCAAGTTGCTGCAAGAATTTCGGGACTATTTTGCCTGGAACTACAAAGAGATGCCCGGCCTTAGTCCCGGTGTAACTCAACACACTCTGGCTATTGACCCCAAGGTGGAGCCAGTCAAGCAATCCCCCCGGCACATGCGGCTGGAATTAATAAACCATATTTGCAAAGAAGTCGACAAACTCATAGACGTCAACTTTGTAGCTGAGAATCAATAAACTACCTGGTTGGCCAACATTGTGCTAGTGAAGAAGAAGAATGGACAGATCAGGAGGTGCGTGGACTTCCGCGGCCTGAATAAAGCCTGCCCGAAGGATGACTTTTCAGTGCCCATCACCGAAGTAATGATTGATGCAACTACTGGCCATAAGGCCTTGTCCTTTATGGACAGATCATCCGGCTACAACCAAATCTGGATAGCTGAGCACGATCGAATTCATACGGCCTTCCGATCACCCAAACGGATATTCCACTACAAAAGAATTCCCTTTGGCCTCAAGAACGCCGGCGCTACTTATCCGCGGGTGATGACCAAGATATTCGACGAACTGCTATATAATAAAGTCAAATGCTACATTGATGATTTGGTCGTCAAGACGAAGAAAAGTGGGGATCACCTGAATGACCTTAGAGTCATCTTCGAGAGACTCTGGCAGCATGAGCTGAAAATGAACCCAATGAAGTGTGCCTTTGGCTACTACTGGCCGACAATATTTGATGACTGCTGCAAGTATGCCAAGTCTTGACAGAAATGCCAGGAGCACGCGACGGTGCCCAGGAGACCGCCCGTTCCGTTACACCCAACACTGCCTAGCTGGCCGTTTGCCCATTGGGGAACAGATGTCGTGGGTCCACTACCTACATCATCTGCTGTATGCAAGTATATGTTGGCGGTAACTGATTATTTCTCCCGCCGGGCAGAATCTGTTGCATTGAAAGAAGTGACTGGGGAGATCGTTGTCAGGTTTGTCCGTCGCAACATCATATTCCAGTTTGGCACCTTGAACCGAATTATCTCATACAATGGAAGCCACTTCCGCAACCAGAAGATCTACCGACTAGCAGAAAATGACAAGATCGACTAGAGGACGTCGACCCCTTATAACCCACAGGCCAATGGCTTGGCTGAAGCTTTCAATAAAACTCTGTGTACTCTCCTGTCTAAAATAGTTACTTCTAACAAGAGGGACTGGGAAGAGAAAATGTATGAGGCCCTATGGGCATATCGAACTGTATACAAAACCCCAACGGGTTGTTCACCCTTTTCCTTGGTGTATGGCTCAGAGGCAATCATCCCCATTGAGCTGGAAATACCCTCCCTTCGGGTCCCAATCCAACACGGGTTAGTCCAGGGAGAGCAAATAAATGTCGAGCGAAGGCTCGAAGAGCTCTCCAACTTGGAGGGGAAGCGGCTCCAAGCCCAGCAGAACATCCAGGTCTATCAGGCCCGGATAGCTCGCGCCTTTGACAAGCTCATCAAGGAGCGTGAATTCAAGAAGGGTGACCTCGTTATAGTCAAAAGAAGAGAAGTCATGGCCTCCAACCCCAAGGTCAAGCTAAATGAGAATTGGCTTGGACCCTATGTGATCCAGAAAGTCTATGAGGGCGGAGCGTATGTAATAGTCAACCACCGGGGGGTGGTTCAGTTTCCACCCCTTAATGGTAGGCATCTGAGATTGTATCACGCTCTGATTTCCCCATTCAATGAATAATACACTTCTCCGCTCCACCACGGGCGAATTTGCATTATCATTGTCCGGATGGTTTGCCACTATTCACTATGCATTTCAAAAGAAGGAGCCAAAAAGAGAGACGAAGGAAAAGAAAAGAAGAAAGAAGAAAAGAAAAGAAAAGAAGAAACGAAGAAACGAAAGGAAAGGAAAAGAAAATAAGAAAATAAGAAAAGAAAAGGAAAGTAGAAAAGAAGAAAAGAAAAGAAAAGAAAAGAAGAAAAGAAGAAAAGAAAAGAAAGGAAAAGAAAAGAAGAAGAGAAGAAAAGAGAAGAAAAGAAAAAAAAGAAAAAAAAGAAAAGGGAAAAAGGGAAAGAGAAAAAAGAAGAAAGAAAGGAAGAGGAGGAGCCAGCCCTCCTTTATTAACCCTCACTCTCGTCTTCAAGAATATTTCAATAAACGAACAACCATGTCAGCCCTTGACATCCTGTCGGCACTGACAAAGCACACCCCGCCCGAACCTTTCGTCCGGGATTGGGGAATCAACATTTCTCCTTGCGTTGGCACCAGCCCCGTACCAACGAATATTTCAATAAATGAATAACCATGTCAGCCCTTCACATCCTGTCGGCACTGACGAAGAACACCCCGCCCGAACCTTTCCTCCGGGATTATGGAATCAACCTTTCTCCTTACGTTGGCACCAGCCCCGTACCAACGAATATTTCAATAAACAAACAACCATGCCAGCCCTTGACATCCTGTCGGCACTGACGAAGAACACCCCGCCCGAACCTTTCCTCCGGGATTATGCAATCAACCTTTCTCCTTGCGTTGGCACCAGCCCTGTACCAACGAATACTTTAATAAACGAATCAACCATGTCAGCCTTTGACATCCTATCGGCGCTGACGAAGAGCATACCGCCCGAACCTTTTACCCGGGATTGGGGAATCAATCTTTCTCCCTGCGTTGGCACCAGCCCCGTACCAATGAATATTTCAATAAACGATCAACCATGTCAGCCCTTGACATCCTGTCGACACTGATAAAGAACACCCCACCCGAACCTTTCGTCTGGGGTTGGGGAATCAACCCATCTCCTTGTGTTGGCACCAGCCCCGTACCAACGAATACTTCAATAAACGAATCAACCATGTCGGCCCTTGACATCCTGTCGGCGCTGACGAAGAACACCCCACCCGAACCTTTCGTCCGGGGTTGGGGAATCAACCCATCTTCTTGTGTTGGCACCAGTCCCGTACCAACAAATACATCAAGAGACAAACAAACCACATCTGTCACCGGCACCCTGTCGGTATAGACGAACAACCCACTTTTGACCGAGACCTCCCGTCTAGGTCATTGAATGAACAAACTCTTCTCTCCGCCCCTTCGGGCGACGAACAACCCACTTGTGACCAAGACCTCTCGTCTAGGTCATTGAATGAACATGCTCTTCTCTCCACCCCTGTGAGGTCGAATCAACCTACTCGGGTCGAACGCACTGGTGACATCATTTGGTTAATCGCACGACGAACACGGTGGAGTGGTCCCCTCGTCCCTCCTCAGGAAGGGCGAGCACTCTCCTATGCTCCTACGCAAACCCTACCGGTGGTGCGGACACCAGAGCGACCGAGAAGCACGAACCGGCGAGCCGTCGATACCGTACGCGGAGCACCACTCAGGCTACATCGGCTTCCATCTGGCTCGGAGATAGTCTGGAGACTCCCCCTCGAGTCTTAGCATTTATCTTATTTACTGAGATTTTATTTGTGTGTAATGTGTGTTTATTTGACTTTCTTCGGATTGTAATTCGGATTGTAAGAGGGGTTTATTTGTAATTTAGGACCACCTGGGTCCCGCAGGCCCCCCATCCCTTCTCCCATTGATCCACCTCATCTCTTGGGCCCATGTGGGGTCAGTGAACCCTCCAAGGTCGGCTTCTAGAAGGGTTGGACCAAGGGGGGAACAAAGGGTAGAAAAATTCAAAATGTGGAACCAAGAAGTCAAGGGGGCGCCCCTAGCTTATTATAGTTTAATAGGTTTGAAATATTATTTTATTTGTTTCAAACCACATGGGAGAAATAAATTGTAGACTCCCTCTTTTACCCCCCACCAATCCTAGATCTAGAGATAGAACTAGTTTTTTGTATTTTCTATAAGAACCATGTATTTTCAATTTTGAGTAGAATTAATGCAAAGAAAATCTGGAATTTCTTCCACAAGGTAAGGGCCGCCCCTCACTCTCTCTCTCTCCTCTCTCCCCCTTCTACAGCTGGGAAGGTTGTCAATCAGAGGTGTGAAGCCTCATCTATCAGGTGTGAAGATCATCGCCGCCGCCGCCATCGTGCCGCCATCACACCACCACCAGTGTCGCTGGAGTTCTGTCCACTCAGAATAGCCCCCTGATCTCAAAATTTCTGCTCTCAACTACGAGATCTTCTGGAGCCCAAACTTTCAGGGTGAGTTCCATAGGTCCAACCCACGTCCCAGAAAAATTGGTGGAGCTTCTAGCATTTGTTTTCCATTTTCCATTTTCGTTCTCCCCCTCCTTCCAGATCTGCCTGCAGTCTGCCCAGTTTTCTAGAAACCAAATAGAAGATTCATGAACCCACCTTCCCCTGATCTGAATGACTTGATATTTTTATTGGAGGTTCTGTCTAACACCCCCATCACCCACGAATTTTCGTGGAATATTTAGAGTCCTCTACCTATTTTTAAAAATCACTGTCACATCCAAAATTCAGTTCTGTCTCTGCTGTCCAGATCCGACCACCCGGTGATAATAAATACCTTTCCCCATCCAAATCTCCACCAAATCTTTCAAAAATAGTATTCCCATCTTCCTATCTCTTCCCTCTACAACTTTTATGAAGAGATAAACATCTACTTCAGAGGTCTACATCGCGGTCAATGTCAATTCTCAGTCAGATCTCAATCTACCTGACCAGATCTGAGACTAAGCACAACCATATTGTAAAATCTGCCATCAAAATTACGTCCCCGAAGAAATTCCAGGAACTACAGAGGGTCGAAGGATTTTGAGCCAGCGTTCCAACGGCGGTAGTTTCGTGCCGATCCGACATCGGTGCTTATCGCAGCAACAGATCTCGCCGGGTCACGCGCTGTAAAACAGCAGCATCAGATCCGTGGGCAGCAACTCCAATACTTGGAGATCGGAGCCGATCGACCACCTCCCGGTGTTCCAGTCCGACCGTCATCCAGGGGAGCGTGCCACCAGGTGTTGCCATCACAGCGGGACCCACCCCGTCAGATCCGGAGGATTGAGCAGCATGTGGGCCCCACGAACCTGCAGATCGCGCCGTCCGGACAGCACCAAAACGCGGGTTTCGGCACCGACAGAGCGACATCAAGATGATGTCCGTCAACCTAATTCCCGATACTTCCGGGCCCCACATGTGACATGTTACCTCCCTGCCTGGAGTGGGTCGAAACATTTCTACCGCTGTAATATTTGTTAACCGGGAGTACGGATTTGGCCGGGGTTGTCTACCCCACACCGGGAGCGTGGAGGTACGGTCTTAACTTCTTGGCATTTCATTTGCTTAGCTAGTATATGGTCATATGCCGCTGTGAGAGCGTAGGAATCTAGCCCGTGAGTTCATGTCACCGCTATGAGTGAGAGAGTGACCCGTCCCGTGGCTCGATCCGAGCACGGAAGTGAGTCGACCACCCTTGACTCTGCTGGTTTCTCAATCGCGCGGATCCGCGCTTTCCCTCGCTTGGGACGACGAGTGAGCTTGTGTTTCTGTTAGCGACGTATAGCCCATAGGAACTCTTAGTGTCGGGCCGAAGTGTCTCCATTGTTCGTATGTTGCTGGCCGTGTCTGCACTTAGAGTCCGAGGTCCGTATTACTTAGAGTCGGTCCCCCTCTGTCCGTCCCGCATCAGTTTGGTATCAGAGAAGTCGAGTCTAGGGTAGTCTTTGCATAAGTCTTGCACGATCTAAGTCGAGTCTAGGATCATCATTATTTTCAAAACAAAAAAAAAGTATTTTAAAATTACATTTCATCCCGATAATACGGTATATTAAAAGGTGTTGTCCGAACGTTAGGCTACGCTTATCGGGAAGGCCGCACACTTGCGTGAGGAGATCTTCGGGTCAACCCTCCGCCACGTACAGGATATTGGCTAAGTCTAGGTGCATTAGTCTGTGTCTCCTAGTCCGTCTGTCTTTGCATGCCCACCCGTCGAGGCACCCAATACTCGCCACCACCACCTATGGCGGATTCCCGAGCCCGTAGTTCCGATGAGCCCTCGACTGTCGAGATGTTCCGAGCCCTCATGGATCATCTCGATATGCGTATGGATGGTCTTAGTACACGTCTAGATGGCGTAGGAACGCGTCTAGAAGGGAGGATGAAAGCCCTAGAGGATCGGGCCGAAGCATCGGACCAGTCCATTCAGGGTCTTGTAGGGAGGATTGTTGTCCTTGAGAGGGCCCCAGTAGCGGTGCAACCCACGTCGACAAATGGCCAACAAGAGCCGGGTCATCATCCTGTTGCTCCAGGGGCTCAAGGGGCAAATGATAGGAGGCAACAAGTGCCCAAGGTGGATGATTATGCATCCGACAATGAGCAAGGGGGTTATGATCGTGATCGTTGAAACCAACGACGGAATCGTGGTGATGACGACGACCGCGTTCTTAGGAGCGTGCGTGCGGACCCTCCCCTATTTGACGGGTCTCTGGACCTGAAGGTCTATTTAGATTGGGAGGCCGGCATGGATCGGTACTTCGAGTGGTTTGAGATGACAAACCACCAAAGAGTTCGGTACGTGAAGATAAAGTTGCATGGGCAGGCCCAAACTTATTAGATAAATGTGGAGAGTTTGTTAATTTAGTGACATCAACCCCCGATCGATACTTTGGATGACATGAAAATCAAGTTGAGGCAGAAATACCTTCCTGCCACATACCGCCAGCGTCTCATAGACAAATGGCAAAGTCTCACCCAAGGGAGCTGATCCGTGACTGAGTACACCTCCGAGTTTGATGAGTATTACTTGCGGTGTGGAGTTACGGAAGAGAGCACCATGGCCATCTTGCGCTTTCGAAGAGGTCTGCGGCCGAACTACCAATATGAACTTTTCCACCGCAATGTGACCACTTTGGAACAGGTGTATCAGGTTACTCTCGAATTGGAGCAATTCGAGGCCGAGTTTGAGCCTACCCATCGGTTGGGCCCCTTTCCCATTCGTAGTGTCGAGCCCCGTCGCTCTTCAGGCACGTATCCGAGGGCCCCCATGGCTCGACCTCAGAAGCCTACTCGTCCTGAGCCATTCGCTCCTAGGCCTCGCTCTCCACCTCCGAGGGATATCCCTCCTTGT
Organism: Amorphophallus konjac; assembly: GCA_022559845.1. Taxonomy (NCBI): domain Eukaryota; kingdom Viridiplantae; phylum Streptophyta; class Magnoliopsida; order Alismatales; family Araceae; genus Amorphophallus; species Amorphophallus konjac. The sequence goes on from CM040124.1 coordinate 44,565,601, forward strand.
CCCCAACCCACGGCACCCACGGCCCGTCCACCGGCACCCGCACCCGTTGCTCGTCCTTTGTTGCCTACACCTCCTATCTGTCAGGAGGATAAGGGGAAAGGACCTTTGATCGGGGAGCCTAGTGGATCACGGCAGCAATGTTATCGCTGCAATGGGTTTGGCCATTTCGCCAACCAGTGTCCCACTCATCAGTCTCTTGTCATTGGGGACACACAGGCCGGGGATACCACCTCTTCAGATCTTGTGTTAGTCAGCTATGAAGCAGATCAGGAGCTAGCTGACGAATTCTATGAGATTGAAGGTGATGGCCAGGATGCCCAGCATTTGGACAATACCCACTTGGGGGTCGTCAGATGTATTCTCACCCAGCCACAGGCCAATGATGACTGGCGTCGGACCACCATCTTTCATACATATTGTAGGCTGGGCGAGCAAGTGTGTAAGGTGATTATCGATAGTGGGAGTTGTATTAATGCAATCTCCACTGGCGCTATCTCACGTCTTGGTCTTACTCCCGTGGACAATCCTTGCCCCTATCGAGTATCATGGGTGGATTCCCCCTCCTTTCCGATCCGACTGCGGTGTTTGCTCCCACTGTAGTTCCATGCCTACCGTGATGAGATCTGGTGTGATGTCCTCCCCATGGAGGTGGGTAGTATCATTCTTGGTAGGCCGTGGTTATTTGATCTAGATGTCACACTCCATGGCTGATCGAACACCTGTACCTTCGACCATGATGGCCAGCGGATTACCCTCCACCCCTCTCAGCCCAAGAAGCCTTCAGTTAGGGGTCCTACTAGTCCTAGTACTCCGGAGCCTTCCGTCCTGGGACCCAGTACCCCATCCCCAGCTCGGGCTATGACCATTACCTCTGGCATAGGCGAGCCCTCGACTAGGAGGTTGATGATGATTAGCTCCCGAGAAATGGAGTGGGAGGCTAGTAGGGGCAGCCATGTGTTTGCTATCACGGTCCGAGAGGTGGATCGAGAGGCTGAGGGTGAACTTCCACCCGATGTCATTCCTATTCTGCAGGAGTTTTCTTATATTTTTCCTGAGGAGCTTCCCGAGGGACTCCCACCCATGCGGGATATTCAGCATGCTATGGACCTGATTCCGGGCTCTTCATTGCCCAATCTTCCGCACTATCGCATGAGTCCCACGGAACATGCCGAGCTAAAGCGGCAGGTCGATGAGCTGATGCAGAGAGGGTCTGTTCGGGACAGCATGAGTCCGTGTGCTGTTCCCTCATTACTCACCCCAAAGAAGGATGGCACGTGGAGAATGTGCATTGATAGTCATGCCATCAATAAAATCACCGTGAAGTACAGGTTCCATATTCCCCGCCTGAATGATATGCTAGACATGATGGCCGGTGCCACTATCTTCTCGAAGATCGATCTTAAGAGTGGCTACCACCAGGTGAGGATTAGGCCAGGTGATGAGTGGAAAACCGCATTTAATACCAAGGATGGTCTATATGAGTGGTTGGTTATGCCCTTTGGGTTGACCAATGCCCCTAGCACCTTCATGCGACTCATGACTCAAGTCCTTCGACCATTCATTGGAGTCTTTATGGTTGTGTATTTTGATGATATCCTTATATATAGTCGCTCTAAAGGGGACCACTTGGACCATATACGGCAGGTCTGTCTGCTTTTGAGGCGAGAGCAGTTGTTTGCGAACCCACAGAAGTGTGCCTTCATGACACCCCAGCTTACATTCTTGGGTTTTATTGTGTCTAGTATTGGGGTCTCCGCTGATCCGGAGAAGGTCCGGGCCATTGTTGAGTGGCCGGAACCCCGTACGGTCCATGATGTCTGCAGCTTCCATGGCCTCGCGACGTTCTATCGTCGCTTCATCCGCCGATTTAGCTCCGTCACTGCCCCGATCACGGACAGTATTCGGAAGGGCACGTTTGTATGGACGAAGGCCACTGCTGCTGCCTTCACGAACATCAAGGAGCGCATGACCCAGACACCGATCCTTCGATTGCCAGATTTCTCGAAGGTATTTGAGGTCTCTTGTGATGCGTCGGGTGTTGGGATTGGAGGAGTGTTGAGTCAGGAGGCCCACCCGGTTGCATACTTCAGTGAGAAATTGAATGACGCGAAACTGTGATACTCCACTTATGATAAAGAATTCTACGCAGTTGTCCAGGCTCTTAGGCATTGGAGGCACTATCTTTTACATCAGGAGTTTGTCTTGTACTCTGATCATGAAGCTTTAAGGTTCCTCCATTCCAAAAATAAGCTTAATGCACGTCACAGTAGATGGGTTGAGTATCTCCAGCAGTACACATTTGTGCTTAAACATAAGACTGGAGTGGAGAACAAGGTGGCTGATGCCTTGAGTCGGCGAGCATGTCTGCGGACTACCATGAGTGTTGAGGTCGTTGGGTTAGAGAAGATGAGAGAGACTTATGTTGACTGTCCTGACTTCGGTCAGATTTATGCCACTCTCCAGGCCGGACCCTCGAGAGATCATGATGACTATGTGCTTCAGGAGGATTACCTCTTTCGAGGAGGCAGGCTTTGTGTTCCCCGAACTTCGGTTCGTGACTTCTTAGTCTGGGAACTACATGCGGGAGGTCTAGCCGGCCACTTTGGTCGGAACAAGACTATCGAGGCTGTTGAGCACAGATTTTATTGGCCGAGATTTAAGCGTGATGTTGCTCAGATTGTGGCCCAGTGCCGTACATGTGCTACGGCCAAAATGAAGAAGTAAAGCTTGGGCCTTTATACGCCTCTTCCCGTGCCTGATGCTCCGTGGCATGATGTTAGCATGGATTTTATTTTAGGATTTCCATGTACCTCTAGGAAGCATGATTCGGTCTATGTGGTGGTTGACCGATTCTCGAAGATGGACCTTTTCATTCCCTACTCGAAGACTTCGGATGCTTCGAGGGTAGCCCGCCTATTCCTTACTCATGTGGTGTGCAAGTTCGGGTTGCCTCGTACCATAGTGTCTGACCGTGATGTTAGATTCATGAGTTATTTTTGGAAGACACTGTGGCATATGTTGGGTACTCACCTCAAGTTTTCCACTCCATATCATCCCCAGACAGATGGTCAGACCGAGGTGGTCAATAGGAGTCTAGGTGACCATTTAAGGTGTCTTGTCAAGGACCGTGTAGCAGATTGGGATCTCATATTACCACTGGCAGAATTTGCATATAATGATTCGGTTAACATGTCTACCGGTATGAATCCATTCGAGATTGTCACAGGTCGTTGGCCTAAGAAGCCAGTAGATCTTGTCCCCATGCCCATTCATGCACGAGTGTCCGAGTCCGCCGAGTCATTTGCTAGGCATGTTAGGAGTCTGCATGACGACATCCGTCGTCACATTGAGGCCAGCAATGCACGGTATAAGGAGCTATCCGATGCCCATAGATACCACCGTGAGTTCCAAGAGGGTGATTATGTCATGATCAGGGTAAGACCTGAATGGTTTCCCTCTGTAACCGTAAAGAAACTGCAAGCTCACGGAGCTGGTCCATTTAGAGTGTTGAAACGCGTTGGATCCAATGCGTATGTTGTGGACCTGCCCGAAGAATATGGTATAAGCTCAACTTTTAATGTGTCGGATCTAGTTGCATATAGGGACCCAGCGGTGATCCCTAGTGAGCCTTTCGAGCCATCTCCCCCCATTGAGAGTGATCCCACACCTGAGTGTCCACCTCCAGCCACATTTTCACGACAGCAAGAGCATATAAATCATATACTGGATGAGTAGGTGACAGTTACGAGGAGTGGATCCTACCCGCGCTACCTAGTGCGTTGGAGAGGGTGACCCGCCACGGAGGATACTTGGATCACCCGTGGAGAGTTGCAGCGGATAGACCAGGACCTACTGGAGCACTACCTGAGCGATGCTGACCCTTACTCGACAGGGTCGAGTTTCTCCCACCCAGGGAGAATTGGTGCGGACACCAGAGCGAGCGAGAAGCACGAACCGGCAAGCCGTCGGTACCGTACGCGGAGCACCACTCAGGCTACATCAGCTTCCATCTGGCTCGGAGACAGTCTGGAGACTCCCCCTTGAGTCTTAGCATTTATCATATTTACTGAGATTTTATTTATGTGTAATGTGTGTTTATTTGGCTTTCTTCGGATTGTAATTCGGACTGTAAGAGGGTTTTATTTGTAATTTGGGACCACCTGGGTCCTGCGGGCCCCCCATCACTTCTCACATTGATCCACCTCATCTCTTGGGCCCATGTGGGGTCAGTCAACCCTCCAAGGTGGGCTTCTAGAAGGGTTGGACCAAGGGGGGGACAGGGTAGAAAAATTCAAATAGTGGAACCAAGAAGTCAAGGGGGCGCCCCTAGCTTATTATAGTTTAATAGGTTTGAAATCTTATTTTATTTGTTCCAAACCACATGGGAGAAATAAATTATGGACTCCCTCTTTTACCCCCCACCAATCCTAGATCTAGGGATAGAACTAGTTTTTTGTATTTTCTATAAGAACCATGTATTTTCATTTTTGAGTAGAATTAATGCAAAGAAAATTGAGAATTTCTTCCACAAGGCAAGGGCCGCCCCTCTCTCTCTCTCCTCTCTCCCCCTTCTGTAGTTGGGAAGGCTGTGAATTAGAGGTGTGAAGTCTCATCTATCAGGTGTAAAGATCGTCACCGCCGCCGTCGCCACCGCCATCGTGCCGCCATCGCACCACTGCCACTGTCGCCGCAGTTCTGTCCACTCAGGACAGCCCCTTGATCTCAGAATTTCTGATCTCAGCCACGAGATCTTCTAGAGCCCAAACTTTCAGGGTAAGTTTCAGAGGTCCAGCCCACGTCCCATAAAAATTGGTGGAGCTTCTAGCATTTGTTTTCCATTTTTCCATTTTCGTTCTCCCCCTCCTTCCAGATTTGCCAGCAGTCTGCCTAGTTTTCTAGAAACCAAATAGAACGTTCATAAACCCACCTTCCCCGGATCTGAATGACTTGATATTTTTATTGGAGGTTTGGTCCACCACACCCATCACCCACGAATTTTCGTGGAATTTCTGGAGTCCTCTACCTATTTTTAAAAATCACTGTCAAATCCAAAATTCAGTTCTGTCTCTGCTGTATAGATCCGAACACCTGGTGATAATAAATACTTTTCTCCATCCAAATCTCCACCAAATCCTTCAAAAAAATTATCCCCATCTTCCTCTCTGTCCCGTGTACAACTTTCATAAAGAGCTAAACATCTAATTCGGAGGTATACATCACAGTCAACACTGGTTCTCAGTCAGATCTTAGTCTGCCTGACTAGATATGAGACTGAGCACAACCATATTGTAAAATCTGCCATCAAAATTATGGCCCCGACAAAATTTTAGGAACCACAGAGGGTCAAAGGATTTTGAGTCAGCGTTCCAATGGGGCTGGTTTCACGCCGATCCGATGTCGGTGCTGATCGCAGCAACAGATCTCGCCGGGTCGCGCGCTGTAAAACAGCAGCATTAGATCCGTGGGCAGCAACTCCAATACTTGGAGATCAGAGCCGATCGACCACCGTCCGGTGTTCCAGTCCGACCGCCGTCCAGGGGAGCGCGCCAAAAGGTGTCTCCATCACAGCGGGACCCACCCCGTCAGATCCGGAGGACTGAGCAGCACGTGGGCCCCATGAACCAGCAGATCGCGCCGTCCGGACAACACCAAAACACGGGTTTTGGCACCGACGGAGCGATATCAAGATGCTACCCGTCAACCCAATTCTCGATACTCCCGGGCCCCACGTGTGACCTATTACCTCCCTGCGTGGAGTGGGTCGAAACATTTGTACCGCTGTAATATTTGTTAACCGGGAGTACGGATTTGGCCGGGGTTGTCTTACCCACGCCGGGAGCGTGGAGGTACGGTCTTAACTTCTTGGCATTTCATTTGCTTAGCTAGTATATGGTCATATGCCGCTGTGAGAGCGTAGGAATCTAACCCGTGAGTTCATGTCACCGCTGTGAGCGAGAGAGTGACCCGTCCCATGGCTCGATACGAGCACGGAAGTGAGTCGACCACCCTTGACTCTACCAGTTTCTCAACCGCGCGGATCCGCACTTTCCCTCGCTTGGGACGACGAGTGAGCTTACGTTTCTGTTAGCGACGTATAGCCCATAGGAACTCTTAGTGTCGGGCCAAAGTGTCTCCATTGTTCTATGTTGCTGGCCACGTCTACACTTAGAGTCTGAGGTCCGCATTACTTAGAGTCGGCCCCCCTCTATCTGTCACGCATCAACTGGGCACTCCCCGAACAAGCTATTAGTATGAACATGCACTCTATCAGGGGGCAAGAAAAAAAAAAGAAAAGGTTCCCAAATACCATACATACGTAAGAGGCACGGGAAATAGTTGTATTATATTCCTTTTGAGAGATTTACATGTGCCTCGAGGCACACCCCGATGTTACATGCAAAAGAAGGGAAGGAATAAAAAAAGGGGGGGGATTGGTGGCTAGTCTATTCCCCGGAAGATCTCCTCGAGAGGGAGGATTCTGACACAAGGAAAGTTCACCATTTCGCGCAGTCGGCCTTCCCGTGCATCAAGGCGCTCCAGCTCAGTTATCACAGAGGCTACTTCGACCTCGGTGACGCCTAGTTCCCTGGTCTCTTTAACCTCGATCGCCTCCGCCTTGACAAGATCGGACTCAGCCTTGGCAAGCCAGCCCCTGAGCCTTTCTATCATGTTCTCCAAGGCGTGGATGTTGGCACGGCACTCGTCCAAGGCCCTCTGGTGGTGCTCCCTATTGTGCCCCGGACTGTTTTGACGGAGATCATGTATGAAATGTCATGAGTTCTCATTGTGGTTGATTCACATTGAAATACATATTTGATGAATGATGAGGTTGATGAATTTCAGTCTGTGTTTGATTGATTTGGCTATACCAAGCAAAATGCTCAATAACGCTAAAGTCTGACTTGGATTAATTTGTTTGAATGAGTTACTTTGGTTAAAGATTGAATGAATGGATTGTTTATTCTACTTGATATGGAGTGAGTTGAGAAGTTTACTGCCTTGAGTGAAATGGAAATCCATACTGTGCAGGTACAGTGTGGGTTTGAGGCTCAGAACATGGAAATGATAAAAAGACCATATTTGAAGGTTGCTCAAAAGGTAAATGAGAGGGCAATGATTCAAATATAGAAAACACAGGTTTATTGTGAGACCTTGCTCACAATTTGAAGGCCAATGATGAGAATGTTTGTACTAATTGGATCTGAGTTTGAATGGAATGATCCGGGTAAAAATTCATGCTTAATCATGTTTATCTGAGTTGTATGAACTCCTTTGATCAACATTGATATATGTATTTGATTTGTGGAGGTTTCATTTGAAGTTATTCAAGTTTTGCTGCTGTCAGTAAAAGTGTCGACCTCAGGGGTCGACACTTATTTGTGGAGTCTCTGCCTTGCATTGAAATACAGGACACTGGCAGAAAGTGTCGTCCTACGGGGTTGACACTTTCACCAGGTGTCTGCTATTTTGCTAAGGCAAAACTCTCGTGAAAAAGTGTCGACCCTGAAGGTCGACACTTTCAGGTAAGTATGTTCATTTCTGTGAAAACAGAATGTTCGTGAAAAAGTGTCGACCTCGTAAGTCGACACTTTTCATCACGAATGTTTTGTTCTCTTCACAGGCCAAAACACTTCGTAAGAAGTGTCGACCCCATGGGTCGACACTCGTGTCGCGGTTTTGCTTTTATATATGTTCTGGCAGAACCTTCAGGAAAAAGAGTCGACCCCATGGGTCGACACTTTTTCTGAACGTTCTTACGGGTTTTCCGGATCTATTCGAAACCTTTAAGGGAGGATCAATTTGGTATGGCTTTTGACCCTAATAGCCTTAGGGCGACCCTTGCACTTTGTATGTGTTATAAAGGGGGTTTATAATGGGCTTTTATGTCTTTTGGGGGGATCAAATCTCCTTGTATATAGCCGCCCCCTTCCTTTCGATGAGCAAAATCCCAAGATCTTCTAACGTGAGTTTTTCTTGTCTTGAAGGAGGAGGAGGGTTTCCCATCGGCTGGAGGTGAAGGAGAGCTGCGCTAGGTCGTCTTCCATCGAGCCCAAGCCTAGAGTTGGAGGTCACGATCTGCATCCTCTACATACGGAACTTCGGGCGACTACATCTTCTACACCGGCTTCATCCAACCTCGGTTCTTTTATTCTGAGTGCTACCCTCTTTATATTCCTAGCATATTTAAGGATTTGTAGGGAAGATCCATATTGTTCATCATCTTCTTAGTCATCTTGTGTTTAGAACATTCATCTCATATTTGGGCTTGTATTTCGTTTCATACTATTTCTCTATCTAGACATTTTCGGAGCTTGCTCCGAGTATGTGTGGGTTGTCTCGTCGTCGTGCGAGAACCCGCGTGTGTGGGCCGTTGAGCCCGTGTGTGTGTGGTTGCTACCGTCGAGCAGCGTTTATAGTGAAATTCTCTCGAGGTGAGAGGGGTGGACGTAGGATGGCACTCGGTGCATCTGAACCACCTAAAAATACTGTGCCGTGGTTTGCTTGTCTGGTGGTTGTTGATATCTATTTTTCTGTTCGCTATACGAGTGTGAGACGGTGAGACGTGAGTGTACTCAACTGTCCGTCCATATACAGTTGTCGAGTGAGTATATCCTTGCGCTGGGGAGTTGTGAGAGCTTGCTTGATTTAATTTCACTCGTTTTTATCAAGCCTCTGTCCTAGATTTATTCTACATATCTATGGTCTGTTTGGGTTGTGTTTATATTTGCAGAAAAGGGTGGGCAATCAATTCACCCCCTTCTCAATTGCCTCCTAACCGGGCCAACAATTGGTATCAGAGCCTCAGCTCTACTTTTTAGAAAATCTAGCGGTTTTTAGAGTGGTCTGTTAGGAATGGCCAACAACCTCAACAAGGGGATGATGTCCGAAGGGCATTCTATTCAACGGCCACTCTTCTTCGATGGGAGTAATTACCCATACTGGAATAATAGGATGACCGTATTTCTTAGAGCGCAAAGTCATGAAATATGGACAGTTATAAGGAATGGTCCGTATGCTGTGCACCTCGATGAGGATATGTGGGATGATGATGCTATAAAGAAAGCCACTGTGAATTTTAATGCTTTGAATATAATTCAGTGTGCTATTCACCCTAATGAGTATGCTCGTGTCTCCATGTGCAGTAGCGCCAAGGAAATGTGGGACAAGCTAAAGCTCATCTATGAAGGTACCACAGAAGTCAAGGAGACAAAGGCGAATATGCTGACCCGTGACTACGAGCTATTTAGAATGAAAGATGAAGAAGATATCTCCCAGATGTTCGCGCGACTCATGGAGATCACCAACGGACTAAAGTCACTCGGAAGAGAGTTCACCAACAAGGAGTTGGTACGGAAGGTGTTGAGGTCACTGTCGCCAAGCTGGGACACCAAGGTGACCGTGATAGAAGACTCCAAAGATTTGACAATGCTCACCATGGATGCACTCATAGGGTCATTAATGACCTATGAGATCAATGTGATCAAAAGGATGGAAGAGGATCCAAAGAAGAAAAGGCCAATCGCCTTGAAAGCACTCCCGGAGAGTGTCTCAAGCCCAGAGGAATCGTTGGGAACCACCGACGATGATGAAGTTGCTATGCTGACAAGGAAGGTGAGACAATTCCTGCGCCAAAGAAGAAGGTTTGGTGGGAAGTTCAGGAAAGGGAAGAGGCAGCCAAGACAAAGAAATGAACCATCTAAGGCCGCCGAAATCATTTGTTATGAATGCAAGAAAGTAGGGCACATGCGAGGAGAATGTCCCGAGCTCCAAAAGGAGGAAAGGTCGTCAGGGCAAGAAGCCAAAAGCCATGAAGGTAACATGGAGCGATGAGATGAAGATGAGCCCACGACCGATGATGAGGAGCAGGACATTGAAGAACTCGTGAAGATGATGTGTCTGATGGCCAATAGCGACAGTGAACATGTAACTTCTGACACTGAGGCCATTTCAAATGAACAGTGGGAACTTGCTTATGAAGAGTTAGATGAGAAATATAGAAGAATGAAAAATGAAAATAGGACTTTAAAGAAAAAGATTCATGAAATTGTTCACTCATCTAATTCTTGTGGAAAGTGCAATTTGCTTGAAATGTAAATTAAAAATCTGAAAAATGTTAATGATGCTTTGGAAACCAAGTTGTCTTTGTTTGAAGAGAAAATAGCATGCTTAGATATAGAGAAGAAAAATGCATTTAAGTTGAAAGATGAAATCCAAGAAAAGCATGACCTCTTGAACAAAGAGTTTGAAAAATTACATGTTCAACTGAGTGAATGTGACAAAGAGAAAGAAAACTTGAAAGAGAAGAATGAGAATTTTGTCATTGAAATTGAAAAATTGAAAAATGGGAATGGAAAGGTAGTGAGAGAGAAAGGAAAACAAGTTGAAAAGAATCAAAGTGTAATGCATAGCAACAAAAATCATGCTCATTATGCTGTAAAGAATTCATTTTATCAAGGAGAATGTTCACACACACACACTTTGGAAAATAAACTGTTAATTCCAAATTCCCCTCAACCTTTAGAAATGTAAATAAAAAGAAAGATTTTGGTAGGAGAAGACCCACGTGTTTTTATTGTGGGAAAATAGGGCATGACATGTATATATGCCAACTCATGCAATATGATATTGAATTATTTTTCAGTAGATACTTTGAGTCACTTAGGAACGCTAACGTGAAGGGACCCAAGCTTGCTTGGGTACCCAAATCAAAATGAGCATGGTTGGTAATTGGTGCAGGTCTGCATGAAGGCGGGAGACAATAAATGGTACATGGACAGCGGATGCTCCAGGCACATGACTGGAAATAAACACCTCTTTGCAGACTTTGCTGAGAAGAATGGCGGAACGATAATTTTTAGAGGATATGATAAGGGTAAGATTATCGGAATTGGGAGAATCGGTAAGGACCCTAACCATTGCATTGAAGATGTTTCATTAGTTAGAGGTCTTCATCATAATTTGCTTAGTGTAAGTCAACTTTGTGACAAGGGTCACAAAGTGATTTTTGAATCTTCACATTGCACGATCATTGATGCTAACACACAGAAAATTAAGTTCATAGGTGTGAGATGTAACAACACTTATCAAGTTGACTTTGATGAACTTACACCAAAGAAATTGTGTTTAGTTGCTAACAAAAGTGAAGATGTTTGGTTGTGGCATCGCCATCTTGGGCATTTAGGAAGTTGAACCGTCATGATTTAGTCAGAGGTCTTCCTAAAGTGAATTTTGAAACTTCAAAAATTTGTGAAGCATGTAATAAAGGAAAACAAACCACCACATCCTTTAAATGCAAAAATATTGTGTCTACAGAAAAACCCCTTCAACTGTTGCATTTGGATCTATTTGGTCCCACCAGGACTCGCAGTCTTGGCGGGAAGCTTTATGGCTTTGTGATTGTTGATGATTTCTCGCGATATGCATGGGTTTTATATCTTGCTAATAAAAGTGATGCTTGCAATGAGTTCATTGATTTTTGCACAAAAGTCCAAAATGAAAAGGGATATTCAATTCAGAAAATTCAAAGTGACCACGGAAAGGAATTTGGGAATCATGAGTTTGATGCTTTTTGCAGGAAGCAGGGGTACGAGCATCAGTTCTCCTCACCAAGAACCCCTCAACAAAACGGAGTGGTCGAAAGGAAAAACAAGACACTCGTGGAGATGGCGCGTACCATGCTTGCCGAGAATGGTCTTCCACGGTACTTATGGGCAGAGGCGGTGAACACCGCTTGCTACATCACAAATAGAGCAATGGTAAGACCAATCCTTAAGAAAACTCCATACGAGCTTTACAAAGGTAAGAAACCCAACATATCTCATTTCAAGCCATTTGGTTCAATTTGTTATATCTTGAACAATGGAAAAGACAATCTAGAGAAATTTGAAGCAAAAAGTGATAAAGGGATCTTCCTCAGGTATGCTCTAACATCTAGAGCTTACCGTGTGTATAACACTAGAACACTTGTTGTCGAGGAAAGTCCACATGTAGTAGTTGATGAATTCACAATGAGGAAATCGAATGATGATCATTTTCTTATTACAGGTGAGGGCGAAGTTGAAAAGGGAGAGTCAAGCAAACAAGGTGAGGTAGCAAATCAAGAAGAAGAAAAAGAACAACAAGAAGAAGAAGCGGATCAAGAACAACATCCGAACCTTCCACACCAATGGACCACGCACAGGGACCATCCATTGGAGAACGTGATCAGCGGTGTGGATGAAGGAATTCGAACTCGGGCTTCAATGAGGGAAGTAGAGATTCAAGATAATCTAGCCTTACTTTCCAGCATTGAGCCTAAATCGTTAGATGATGCTTTAAATGATAATTCTTGGGTTCTCGCCATGCAAGAAGAGCTACACCAATTCCAAAGGAATAGGGTGTGGTTCCTCGTGCCCCGGCCTGATGACCATCCTATCATTGGAACTAAGTGGGTTTTCCGAAACAAACTTAGTGAAGATGGGGTGGTTGTGTGGAATAAGGCAAGATTAGTAGCCAAGGCCTACTCTCAAGAATTTGGCATTGATTTTGATGAATCATTTGCACATGTGGCTAGATTGGAAGTAGTTAGAATTTTACTTGCTTATACTTGTCACAGGAACATTAAACTGTTTCAAATGGACGTGAAGAGTGCATTCCTCAATGGAGTAATCAAGGAAGAAGTGTACGTGGAGCAACCACCGGGCTTTGAAGATGAAAGATTTCTCGACCATGTATTCAAATTGGACAAGGCACTATATGGTTTGAAACAGGCTCCCCGGGCATGGTATGATAGATTAAGTTCATTTCTTATTGAAAACGGCTTCAAACGAGGTAACATAGACCAAACTTTGTTTACAAAAACTTGTGATGATCATTCATTAATTGTTCAAGTTTATGTAGACGATATTATTTTTGGAGCCTCCAACACAAAAATGAATGATGAATTTGCCCAACTTATGCAGGGGGAGTTCGAGATGAGCTTGATGGGAGAGCTCAACTTCTTCTTGGGATTACAGATAAAGTAAATGGATGATGGCATTTTCATCAACCAGAAGAAGTATACACAAGAAATCGTGAAGAAATTTCAACTTGAGACTGCCAAGCCCTTTGCAACACCAATGTCCACCTCACAGAAAATGGAGGAAAAAAAAGGTAACAAAATTGATCAAAAACTTTTTAGGGGTATGATAGGATCCTTGTTTTATTTGACTGCTAGTAGGCCTGATATACACTTCAGTGTTTGTCTATGTGCAAGATACCAATCTTGTCCTAGGGACTCTCATTTAGCGACCGTGAAAAGGATCTTCAGGTATCTGAATGGAACCCTTAACCTTGGTTTGTGGTATCCAAGGAATAATTCATTTGATTTACATGCTTTCACTGACTCTGATTATGCTGGTTGTAAAATGGATCGAAAAAGCACAAGCGGTCACTGTCAGTTTCTTGGGGGTTGCATGGTTTCATGGGCCTCAAAGAAACAACATTGTGTGGCTTTATCAACTGCTGAAGCCGAGTATGTGGCTGCCGATAGTTGTGCGGCTCAAGTGCTTTGGATCTAACATCAGTTGCTGGATTTTGGTTTTTCTTTAAAGAAAACTCCCATAATGTGTGATAACACTTCTGCAATAAACCTGTCCAAGAATCCTGTCTAACATTCCCGCACTAAGCACATAGAAGTTAGACACCACTTTATAAGAGATCATAGCAATAAAGGTGATTTTGAACTTATTTTTGTTGATACAAAACACCAACTTGCTGATATATTTACAAAACCTTTGAATTCTGAACAATTTTACTTTCTAAGAAGAGAATTAGGAGTGTGCAGATTAGACACTTAGATATTTTGAGCTGAATTGTACATACACTCTTTTCATCTTTTTCACAAAGAAACTGTTCACATTGCCTTTTGATTTGCACATAAAAGTTTTCATTGTCTTTAGTCTTCAAACCTTGTCTTTTGTCCATACCACAGTGAATAACAACTTTGGTTATTATACATGCTTTCAACCTTTTGCATCCGCATGTACATTGCATATACTTCATCAATGTGTGCATGAATGCCATGATTTACCAGCATATCAAATAGTGTTAGTGGAAAGGTGGATCAAGTCCACCTGGAAGCTTTCATTATGTGTGAGTGTGGTCTTCGGACCTAAGTACTCCGCCACGTACCGGTAATCAAATTGCTTGAAAACATCATTTTAAAATGCTTGAGTGTATATAATTTACACACCTTTCAGTTGAAATCTTCTAAGACCTTACGCCCTTGCTAAATAAAATGCTTTGACTAGGACATGTTTTAACATGGCACATATTAAGGGGGAGGTTTTTGCTATAACGGTACATACACTTAGGGAGAGACATCACCATGAATAGGCTAATTCATCTCTTACATTCTACGCAATCTCTCACACAATTTGCACATGTGAGTTAATGAATCTAACTAATAAGGATTTCACTTATTCCACTTAACACAGTTTAGGACTTTGGAACCCCTACATGGAAATCACGTGACTTGTGAGGAAAAAGCTTTCAGCCCCGTCAAAAAAAGTCAATAAGTATGATTTGACATGAAGTAAATCGGGAATCCCCCCTGAGATAAAGGAGGAAACTCGCATTGAAAAGTGTCCTATCCACATTATTATAAGTGACGATGCCGAGTAACCGGGAAGTGCCCCTGAAACAAAGGGCATGACTCGTGTCAAACGGTTAGTCATCTTGTCTTTCAAAAATCAAAATAATCTAGGGGTTGTGCGAAGCTACCAAAAGTCGAGCACGTTGTATGAAAGTGTAGGGAAGAAAAGTTCCTATTTGTGTTCTTGAGAAAATCTAAAAATCCATGCTATCAAGATTTCATTGCTCATATTTCACATATTCATCTAGGGAGTGATTGTATGGATGTACACCTTGAATCAGCCATATTTCATGAGTCTTGCAGTACCACTTCTTATAAGCACTACCCTTTTACTATTGCACATGAAATTCATGTTCTTGGTCTATAGCATATTTCCTAACCCATTCATAAAGAACATGTTTGCTATTTCATCTTATGATGAGTGCATATGTGCTTGACTGGTCATTACTTGCGTTTTATATGCATCTCATTGAGTTAATTGTGCATATTGAGGCTTAACTTTCATCCTTTACCGTTTTAATAATCCCCTATTTGACTCTGACAAAAAGGGGGAGAAATAACTTTGTGCATTGCTTGAATGAAGATTCATGACTTGCTTAGTTTTTGATTGATTATGTTTTTGGCAAACAGGGTGAGTTGATCTCTACATGTTGATTCAGCAAGTTATGAATTCATGACTGAAAATCATGCATCTGGCGTGCATGAGAAAATGGTTGTTTTGGTTCAAAAATTGTCATCCTTCATGCAAATATTATAGTTCTATCAACAGTTTTATCTTCGTCAAAAGGGGGGAGATTGTTGTGCCCCGCACTGTTTTGACGGAGATCATGTATGAAATGTCATGAGTTCTCATTATGGTTGGTTCACATTGAAATACATATTTGATGAATGATGAGGTTGATGAATTTCAGTCTGTGTTTGATTGATTTGGCTATACCAAGCAAAATGCTCAATAACGCTAAAGTCTGACTTGGACTAATTTGTTTGAATGAGTTGCTGTGGTTAAAGATTGAATGAATGGATTGTTTATTCTACTTGATATGGAGTGAGTTGAGAAGTTTACTGCCTTGAGTGAAATGGAAATCCATACTGTGCAGGTATAGTGTGGGTTTGAGGCTCAGAACATGGAAATGATAAAAAGACCATATTTGAAGGTTGCTCAAAAAGCAAATGAGAGGGCAATGATTCAAATATAGAAAACACAGGTTTATTGTGAGACCTCGCTCACAATTTGAAGGCCAATGGTGAGAATGTTTGTACTAATTGGATCTGAGTTTGAATGGAATGATCCGGGTAAAAATTCATGCTTAACCATGTTTATCTGAGTTGTATGAACTTCTTTGATCAACATTGATATATGTATTTGATTTGTGGAGGTTTCATTTGAAGTTATTCAAGTTTTACTGTTGTCAGTAAAAGTGTCGACCTCAGGGGTCGACACTTATTTGTAGAGTCTCTGCTTTGCGTTGAAATATAGGACACTGGCAGAAAGTGTCGACCTACGGGGTCGACACTTTCACCAGGTGTCTACTATTTTGCTAAGGCAAAACTCTCGTGAAAAAGTGTCGACCCTGAAGGTCGACACTTTCAGGTAAGTATGTTCATTTCTGTGAAAACAGAATGTTCGTGAAAAATGTCGATCTCGTAAGTCGACACTTTTCATCATGAATGTTTTGTTCTCTTCACAGGCCAGAACACTTCGTAAGAAGTGTCGACCCCATGGGTCAACACTCGTGTCGCAGTTTTACTTTTATATATGTTCTGGCAGAACCTTCAGGAAAAAGAGTCAACCCCATGGGTCGACACGTTTTCTGAACGTTCTTACGGGTTTTTCGGATCTGTTTCGAAACCTTTAAGGGAGGATCCATTTGGTATGGCTTTTGACCCTAATAGCCTTAGGGCGACCCTTGCACTTTGTATGTGTTATAAAGGGGGTTTAGAGTGGGCCTTTATGTCTTTTGGGGGATCAAATCCCCTTGTATATAGCCGCCCCCTTTCTTCCGATGAGCAAAATCCCAAGAGCTTCTAACGTGAGTTTTTCTTGTCTTGTAGGAGGAGGAGGGTTTCCCATCGGCTGGAGGTGAAGGAGAGCTGCGCTAGGTCGTCTTCCATCGAGCCCAATCCTAGAGTTGGAGGTCGCGATCTACATCCTCTACATCCGAAACTTCGGGCGACTACATCTTCTACACCGGCTTCATCCAACCTTGGTTCTTTTGTTCTGAGTGCTACCCTCTTTATATTCCTAGCATATTTAAGGATTTGTGGGGAAGATCCATATTGTTCATCATCTTTTTGGTCATCTTGTGTTTAGAACGTTCATCTCATATTTGGGCTTGTATTTCGTTTCATACTATTTCTCTATCTAGACATTTTCGGAGCTTGCTCCGAGTGTGTGTGGGTTGTCTCGTCGTCGTGCGAGAACCCGCGTGTGTGGGCCGTCGAGCCCGTGTGTGTGTGGTTACTGCCGTCGAGCAGTGTTTATAGTGAAATCCTCTCGAGGTGAGAGGGGTGGACGTAAGACGGCACTAGGTGTGTCCGAACCACCTAAAAATATTGTGCCGTGGTTTGCTTGTCTGGTGGTTGTTGATATCTATTTTTCCGTTCGCTATACGAGTGTGAGACGGTGAGACATGAGTGTACTCAATTGTCCGTCCATATACAGTTGTCCGAGTGACTATATCCTTGCGCTGGGGAGTTGTGAGAGCTTGCTTGATTTAATTTCACTCGTTTTTATCAAGCCTCTGTCTTAGATTTATTCTACATATCTGTGGTCTGTTTGGGTTGTGTTTATATTTGCAGAAAAGGGTGGGCAATCAATTCACCCCCCTCCCAATTGCCTCCTAACCTGGCCAACACTCCCTGTTGTCCCTCCGGACCTCCAGGGCCTGCAGATATTCATCCCTTTGGGCGCTGATGGCTGTGAGTTCAGTGGGGGCCTGTGTCTCAAGGAACTCGCGGCGGTTGACATACTTCAGTAATAATAGAACCCGTCCCGACCATTCCTCCAGCGGACAACCCATTGTCTGCAGGGCCCCAGTCAGCTGCATGACCACGGTATGCACCCCTCGGTATGTGGGGTGGGGGTCGGTAAACATCATGGCTCGCAGCGTCAATAAGGTCTGACGGACCGGCAGGTCCGAAGTAACATGACCTATTGAAGACATGGCCAGCAGGCTGAACTCGACAATGCTGTCCACCGCTGCCCATAGCTCGGCATCCACCGCTGCTGATGAAAACGGGAGGGTCAACGCCGAGCGACTAGATCCTTCAAGCCCTGGGGATAGTCCCTGGCCGATCACCGCAAGTGGCGAAGGCGAGACTGCTACTGAATCGTCCGATGCCGCCATGATCAGCGGCTGCTCCATTCTCACTGGCTGGGCGAGGTCCGCATCCGGTGATGACGTCTCCACCGCCGGGATAGGGGCCACGGTCTCGTCCGAAGAATGAACGGCCACAAGGACCAAATCTGATACCACAACGGACAGACCGGCTTCTGCCTCTGCTTCTTCAGCACGACCCGAGTCTGTCGTCGCCTCACAGGCCGGAAGGGCAAGAGTCGCAACCTTGGTCGAGGGAACGGTATGAGCTGTGGCCGGGATCGATGCCACTTCTGAGGAATTTTCACCCCCCTCTGCTTGAGACTCTCCCGAGGGTGCCGTAATGACTGTCAATATTTTCCCCATAAGTCGGGCTTCCTCGGGGATGACCGGCTTTGAAATCGGTGGGAGCGGGATTACAAGCCGCGGAATGGCTCCCATCCGCAGAAGAGATGCCAAGGATCCCACGTCCGATCCCAGAAGTGTCTTCAACCTCCGGGCAGCCTGCAGACCAAAGGATGAGCTCCACTTGGGGACGGACTTGCGAGCTCGAGTAGCACGCGCTCTTCGGGGCGTTGTTATTGTCTGGCCATGCAAAGTGAGGTTAGTCACCCACCATGTGAAGTAAATTGCTGAATTCTCAAAGAAGTCGAGGGATCCCCATGCTTACCTCGTCCACCGGCACTACGCTGCACTCCGGCGTCATTTCTTCCCGAATTTTGGCTTCAGGCATTATTTCCTCTCGGGCCTCGATCTCCGGCGCTATCTCCCCCACTTCCAGGGCTTCGGCTGTCGGAGTGGGAGTCTCCGTGACCGTGTGGGAGGCATGATCCTATCTAGCTCAAATAAGTCAATAGCCCCTAGAGGAAACCAAAAAAAAAAAAGAGAAGAAGAAAGTATGTACTCACGACTGCTGTTGCCTCTTCTGGTGGCGGCACCTGGACCGCCGGAGCAGAGGCGTCCGAGCTTGCTGCAGCCTCTTCCTACCGCAATGCCTCGATTATATATGCCAATTTGTCCAAACCCACAGTGGTCTTCTCCTATGTGGCGGCCGCTAAATCTGGGGCATGGATTTCTATACCTTCTGGGAGTCTGTTCTTGTTTCAAGCTGAAGAACGACAACGGCAAAGAGATTAGGACGCGGCCTCGAGAGAAAATCCCAAATAAACGAGACCACACTTACAAGTGCCTGCTCCACCAGGCTAAGAGAAGCAGATAATACCGGGGCTTTCCAGGCGGGGACTTGAAATCTGGGTTCCTCGGGTGCACCCTCGGTTGAAAGTGCTTTGTCGAAAGAATAGCCGTAATCTACCTTTTCGCCTGACGAAGACTTGGTACGAATGGGCACCTCTTTTGCTGTAGAGGGAGCTCCCACATTAGAGTCCGGGGTCGGGGCATCGTCACGTGAGCCCGCTAGTTGTGACTTCCCGGGCCTTGGCCCTCCCCTTACATAGGTCTGCTCAAATGATTTCATCCAGCGGACCACCTTTGGTCGAGTAACCGCCGCATCGGCTCCTGCCAAAGTAGAGCATGACTTGAGTTAAACCGTGCCCGTGAGGTCACGAGAAGTTAAAGAGATCAGTCAAGAAGAAAAAGAAGGATACCTTCTCCTACTTCCACAGCTGGGATTGGCTCGGGGATAGTTTCTTCGATGGGTTGCACTGCCCCGTGAGTCGCGGCTTTACCTACGCCGGGAATGGATACAGACGTAGGCTTCTCCATGACGGCTGAAACAAAGAAACACACACGTGTTACAAGAAGGGTCCCTCTTGATACCCAAATAAGCCCCGGAGAGATTCAAAGGCTAGAAGGCCTAACCAGTAGGCCGGCTCAGCTCCGCCCGAGCGGCGGCAAACTCCTCAAAAGATGGGGAAGGAAGAGTTGGAGGGACCGCCGAGGCGGAGGTAGCTTCCTTCCTTCTCCGCTTCGCCCTCCGGTGTTCTGCCTCCTTAGCAGCATCTAAAGCTTTCTTAACCCGTGACTTCGCCCGGGACTGCTTGCTTGCCTTCGGCAGAGGCGTAGTAGTGGGGGCTGGCGGCGCCTTCTCAAATTGGGAGGGCTTCTGCACCAAGCAAAGGAGGTTCCTCTACTGCACCAGTTGGGCGCTGGAGGGGTGGTCTATCAAAAAGGAAGGATGAAGAAAAAAAATTAATCAATTGGTCAACCATCATTATGAAGAAGCACGACAATGGAAGGCAGAGGTAAAGAAGCACCATACCATGTAGGCCGGTGTATAGCCACAGAGTTAACGGCCAGTAAGTCAGGGAGGGTTCTTTGTCCCGACGGGCCGCCTCTCGGACCAGCCAAAGAACGTCCACAATTTTCACACATCGGTATGTGAGATGCGCTAGGTCAGCATGCTGCTTGTATGCAAGGTGGCAGTAGAGGCTGAAGTGGTCCATGCCCCACCCATCGGCATAGTGAAAAGAAATGTTCAGGCGCTTGTCTAGGATGAGGGCTGTCTGGTCCTCCACTTTCAGTCCATGCACCCGAAAGAGAACATATAGCAATGTAGTTTCTATATAATTTTCGGGCCTTCATTCTTCCCTCCTCAAGAAGGTGCGGTAGGGGCATGTCGGGTCCGTCTCCGGGCGCCAAGTGTGAGCTGGTGTGCCCTCTTCCTCTATCGGAAAGGGCTAGTTAACGAGATCCAGACGGTCTCCCCCGATCCTGCACAAATGACTGAGGGTCTTTTTGAACTCATCCCTGGCCACGGGCGACAATTTGGGCTGTGGGGACGGTCTGGCCTCTCGGGCTTCCTTACGGGCAGTCATGTACGCAACCACCTCATTCCCCTTGCCTTGCTTTAGTTAGAGCAGATGTTCCGGATCAATATCCAGGACGGGCGCCGACTGTTTACTCAAGAATTTTCTCTCGACGCCATCCCTGCAATCAGTTCTGCACAACCGATAGAAGCCCGTCCTAGCATTCCACCACTTGACATAGTCTACTGTCACCCGTGGGACTCATTCGGGCGCCGGTACTCTGAACGCAAACTCATCGACCCGATGGAAATAGTCCCACCAAGACCGGGCGTGCTCGACAACCGGGCTGCCCCGAAGACTCCGTACGGGCAAAGGAAACTGGGCGTTGTGCATAGGGATATGCTGATCATATCCAAAGTTGCACCCGAAGCGGAAAGGGTAGTAAGGCTCCAGGAATAAGGTGTCCCCTTTCCTAAAAACCAGCATGCTTGAGCGGATAGACAACGCCCAGTCGCGAAGCTCCGGCTCTATCAGCGGGCGAACCACGGTCTGCTGGCTAATGGGGTGAGGATATTTCTCCACTTGATCATCCCAGCATTCTCTCTTGCTACTGACCAAGGGACTAGAATGGGCAGCCAGTGTCCAGAAGTGAATGTTGCCGGGTGAGTCCTGTGGAACGGTTGTAAGCCTGCCCCGAATGTTGAATAACTGCATTGTTGTCAAGCTCGCCTCAGCATTCGCAAACTCCAACATACGCGGAAACAGTCCCCATGATTGTATGGCACGTGGGGCGTACTCTGGGAATAGAGAACATACCCAGGCATTGAAAAAGTGCAGCGGGCCGATGAAGCGAGCCAGGCGCGGGAATTGATGAACACTGACGTCCCTCAGCGTCTTGACTATGAGGCACAGTGCGGTCGGGCACAGTGATAACTTGATACCCCATGCCATCTGGCAAGCGGGGTAGATAGTGTCTGGCCAGATGATGATTTCGTCCCCGTATGGCAAAGCAAAAGAGCAGATCTAGTACGTGAAGAAAGCTACACAGTGGGTCATCGGGTCAACCCCTGCTGGGTTAGCACCGCTCCGACGCCCTTTAGAAGTTGGGAGCGTCACCTTGGCCTTGCCCTAGACCCGCTTCTTCCGGACCACAGAAGCACCGACACAAGGGAAAGCTTCATATTTCTTCGACCCATCAAAAAAGTACTTCAGCCACAGGCTCAGCCGGACCCTCTTGTGGTCCCCACGAGGAGGCTGCTTCCCGCCATGGGATGATTGATACAATTCCCGGTATGCCTTCATGAGGAATCGATAAGAATACCCCAGTGCATAGATGCCGTCCCCGTCGGTCTCGTCCTTAATCAGGTCAGGGAGGCACACCTCCTCATACGGCTCCCCGTCAATAGGTAAGCCGCTCAGCTGATGCAGACTCCGCAAGTCCAGCGAAGTCTCGCCCTCTACGGTGTAGAATGTGTTTAGCTCAGCATTGAAGACCTCCATCATCCCGCAGTAGCGACCTTTGGAGATCGGGTAGTCGTACCGGGAAGCATAGACGCTGTGGTAGACCCCGGCCCGGATCAGCAAGGGAGCGTAGTTGAATAATACATAGTCGGTGAACTCCACCGCTCCCTCCCAGAAAGAGTGTGCAGCTTGAACCTTGAGTTCCCCGAACCAGCCTAGCGCGAGCTCATGCTTGAATCTGATAGCCATACAGTCCAGGAGGTAGGGCTCCTCCCAGTACCCCCACTTTAGTGGCGCTAGGAATAAATCGAAGCGGGGTTGCTCCTGGTGCACCCTCCCTGCTGCATTATCCCAATGGGCGGGAGTAAACTACGGCGCCCGTACCAGCTTGCCTTCCACTGGCGTCACCGTCTCCAGACCCAACACAGGGTTCCACTCCCTTGGCTCGCCCACCAAGTACATCGGTACGCTCCGACGGACGCTGTACAACAAGCTATCCCGAAACTACAAGATGGCACGTTCGGCAGTCCGGATGGTCCTGATGTCTCTCTTGTCATGGCGGCAAAGATACTTCAAAAAATGGAGAAGGTGCTTGTCCTTCGGATAGTCCCTTCGGTAGTCACCGTCTCGATCACATGTGAAGCCGTTGTCGGTCAGTCCAACACGGCCGAGGTCCAGAGTGTCGGTTTTAGAGTTAGAGGACTCGGCTAGTTTTGCCACCTCTGCATGTTCCCGGTCGAGGTCTTCCACATTGTGCCACGTGATGGCAGGGACGGCCAGTGAGAGACCCGACTTGACACCCCTAGGCCGGAGGCGTAAGGGGAAGACACGGATGCGTAAGGGGAAGACAGGGATGCGCGTCCACATAGAGTGACGGCCCCAACAAAGTCACAGTGTGCCCCGAGGGTGACACCGGATGTTCCTTCGATCCGAAGTGATCTCCCTGGCCCGGCGCACTACTACCCGTTTCCACCGGCACACCTGTGCTGCACCCCCACCGGCGCACTCGTGCCACGCTCACCCAGCACACTTGTGCCCTATCCGCCACCGGCACACTCGTGCCCCCATCACCCCGGTACACCCCGTGCCTCCTCCTACCGGCACACCCGTGCCCCACTCAATCCGGCACACTCATGCCAGTTTGCCCCGGTACACCCATGCCCTCTTCACCGACACACATCGTGCCCTCGCCACTGGTACACCCGTGCCTCTCTTCAACGGCACACCCCGTGCGTCTCGTCCCAACGGCACACTCCGACGCGCCGTGACCGCCTCCACCACATGCCGAAGAAGAAGAAGAAGAGACGAAGAGGAAGAAGAAGAGAAGAAGAACAAGAGAAGAAAGAGAAGAAGAGGAAGGAGGAGAAGAGGACGATGGGAGCCTAGGACTTCGTCGTCCTCCGAGCAAAAAGGGACAAGACGAAGAGCGAAAAAGAAAGAGAAAGAAAAGGAAGAAGAAGAACGGAAGAGGAAGAGAAGAGGAAGAGAAGAAGGAAGAAGGGAAGGGGAAGAAGAGGGAAGGGAGAAGGGCGTTGTGGCCTCACCCCAGGCACCGGCGACGGCGGTGAGAGGCGGTGGCGACGGAGGAATAGAGAGAAGAGAGGAAGAGAGAGTGGGAGTTGAAGAGACAGAGAGAGAGAGGGAGAGAATTCGAAAAGGAAGGGGGGGAGTTTCGAACTCCCCCGCCCCCTTTATAGTGGCTTTAGAAAAAGAAAAAAAAGAAAAGAAAAGAAAGAAAAAGGGAGAAGAAAGAAAAGAAAATGAAAGGAAAAAGAGAGAGAAGGCAAAAACAGAGAGAAAAGAAAAAGGAAAAAAGAGAAAGAAAAAAAGGGGAGAAAAAAAAGAAAAAGAAAAAAAAGAGAGAAGAAAAAAATAATAAAAGAATATATATATATATATGTGATATAATAAAATATAATAATAACAGAATATCAATATATGATAATATCTACATTATATACTTTATGTACGTACGCCCGATAATGTACGTTAATTCCATGAATGCACCCACGAGCACCGTCCGGCTCATCCTTCGCCGGCGCTGCCTGTGGGTGGGGGGGATTTGTGGACATGTAAAATTGTACGCCCACGTGTCCCACCGAGCCCCCGCATTGATGTCAGAGTCAAAGAGAGAAGACCCGGAGAGACTGGTCATCCAGGGCTCCGGAGAATATTACCGTCCGGCAGATCCTCACATTTGCACCGGCGCATTAAATAGCAAAGAAAACACAGGAAACCCCTCCTGAACCTATGCACTGCTATGGACCCACCCTCGAGTCCCTAACGATGAAGAAATGTCCCAAAGGGTACACAATTGTAAGTCCCCGAAGCAAAGGCAGAGGCCCCTTCCAAATGGCACACTATGTGCCCTTTCAACGGCACACTGCCTGGAAGGCTCTCAGCGGCACACTCCCGATGTCCCTCAGCGGCACACTCACTTTGTGCCCTTCACCGGCACACCCAACTCGTGCCCTCCAACGGCACGCCAAACAGCCCTTCCAACGGCACACTCTGTGCCCTCCACCGACACACCCCTTGGAAGGCCCTTTCAACGGCACAACGTCCCAATGCCTCATCAACGGCACAGTAGTTGTGCCTCATCAACGGCACAGTCTTCGCGCCCTCCAGCGGCACGCTCCAAGTGCCCCTTCCAACGGCACACTTCAAACGAGCCCTCCAACAGCACAACGGTGTTCAAGCTCTCCAGCGGCACACCCAAGTAAGCCCTCTGACGGCACAGCGTTGTGACCTCCAGGACGACACAAGCCGGCAGAAAACACAATGGTCATTGTGTGGGACCCTTGGCGCGCAGCGTGGCCACCTCAACGCCAGCTAGCCACCTGCTATCGTGTCACCCTTTGATTCGGTCAAGAGGACTTCGAGCTGACGAAGATGGGACCGGAGTCAACCTCGGATGGCAGTGCCATCATGAGCACCCTCCGTCAATGACACACGTATAAACCCCCCCCCCCACGGCGAGAGAAAAATGCATGCGAACAGGAACAAAAAAAGAGAGAGCAGATACGAAGGCAGCCACACACGAAGGAGAAGAAGGTAGAAGAGAATGGAGAGATGGAGAGGGAGTGAGCTAGATGTAGAGGGGAGGGGAAGGAATGGGGTGAAGGGAGATACCCTCCCTCGTTCCAACTCTCCCTCAACACCATTCTCTATTCTTTTTTTTCTTTCTTAGTTCCTCTCCCTTCCCCTTCGTTTTGGGATGCATTGTATTGTAGTTGGCCTTCGGACCATGATTTTTGATATTTGAGGTCTTCCATGAATACAAAAAGTGTCTTTTGGAGTTTTATCTCCTGTTGCGTTTGTTGTTTTCTTCCCATCGTCGGCCTGTGATTTGGCAACCTTCTCCAGCCTTTCCACCCTCTGTTCTACCTGGCTTCCCATGGCATTGACCTGCGTAGTCAGTGGGTACTATTCCCGGACTGATAGTGGGAGGTTGGCCTCCTCTTCCTCTTAGAGTTTCTCCATAGCCTGATTATCCTTCTTCTTTCCACGGGTTTGTTAGCGCCTACTACCCCCCTTTTAGCACCTGGGATTTATCCACCAGCCAAAACTTTCCCCTTGCCTCCATTTCAAAGCCCATGGTGCATGTGTACCTACCTGAGTCTCCCACCGGCACACCCCTTGGATGCTTACCCGGCACAGCCTTCCCTATCCTCCCGCCCGGCACAGCCTCCCCAGTACCTGCTCTGGCCAGCACACCCCCCCCCCCTGACTCCCTCCAGCGGCACACCTTGGCCGTGGCTTGTCCGGCACACCCCAGCCATTCTAGTCCGGCACACCCTAGCCATTGCCTCCCCGGTGCATTTGTGATGTGTGTCAGTCTAGTGGCTTCCCCTTCTGTGTTTTCTCCGAGTTTTCTAAAGTTTTCTCAAAGGTTGCTGTCTCGGCACACACCTTAAAATGTTGGGTCATGCCACTCCTTGTGGGCGTGTTCCCCTTTCATCCCCTTACCATTCGGGTCAAAGGGAGATGCTGTCAAATTTTTGTCAGAAATAACAACACGTTAAAGGACAAAAGGAAGTAACAAACAAATGAAGTGAGTAACAATAAAACATTCTAATCAAAACAAAGGAACTATGCAAGACCCAGGGAATTGAACTACTGAACATGGCTTTGGACTTAACTACACAGCAGAGAATGGGAAGCTTGATTGTCTGAGGCCCTCCATCAAAATTGCATGAACAAGGGACCTTCTCTCAAACCCTGCTCCACCCATCTGGACTTTGCCCTATCTACGCTGACCCTTCACCCAATCTCTACCCGGTACACCCTCCACCCGGTGCACCCTTGGCTCTCTCATCTGGCATACTTTAGGCCCCCCTCTCACATCCTCAATCTGCCCTCCCCAACGGCACACCCATAGCCTCCCAGCAGTACACCCTCCAACCCTGGCCGGCACCCCCTCAACTCATTCTTATCCGGTGCACTACCACCTTCCAACGACACACTCCCCATGCCCTTGCCCGGTACACCCTAATCAGCCTAGCCCGGCACACTCGTGCCCCTTCTTCTCTCTCTGTTGCACTCTCACCTTCTCCCAGCGGTGCGCCATCCAACAACATTGCCTCTCATGCATCTCCCAGTTTGCTCAGACTTTACCCAGCATGTGCATGGACCTCATCTCATATGCACTGACCTTAAACTCCAACGTGTATAGGCTTTACTCCATGTGCATCGACCTTGAGCTTGAGCGTGCATAGACCCTGCCCATATGCTCTGACCTTGGCTCCTCTCGCACAGACCTTGCCTGAACCTTGCACAGACCTAACCTTGCACAGACCTTGCCTTGCTCAGACCTGGCCTTGCACCAACCTCGCCTGGACCTGCACGGACCTTGCATTGACCCAACCTGGAGCTGCATCGACCTTGTGCTGGCCCGGGCGAAGCTGCACCGACCTTGCCCAGCATTTCACCGACCTTCTCAGCCCTCTTCAGCCATTGCACTGACCTGCTTTCAACCTTGGCAGATTTGCATTGACCCAACCCCAACTTGTATGGACCCTATTCCATGTGCACAGACTTTGAACCCGAAACCTGCATAGACCCCAAACCTAGCTTGCACAGACCTCGCCATATTAGCACAGACTTTACCCCTTTAATAGTTCAAACCTGCTCAGACCTCCCCAGCGGCACACTCTCGCACACATCTACTCCGGTACACCCTGCATTCAAAGCATCACACCGAAGAAAAGAGGGTATAATAATAACGAAAAAAAGGGGGAACTTTATATGGTGATGACGATAAAAAGGGACTTTGATAAAAGAATGATAATAAAGAAACACATAACAAAAGGGTGGGACAACAAGGAATGCAATAATATATAAGGGAAGATCTCCATTGATCCATGGGCACTAAAAAGGGGGGAACCAACAAAGAAATAGTAATAATTGGAAATAGATGATAATAATGAACGATGACGGTAATCATGAATAAAATAATACGGCCTTCGTCTCCCTCGGGCTCCGGAGCTGGGAATATTAATGATGCCTTTGTGGGCCGGGCCTCACCCTCGGGAGTCACCCCTCCCGTCATGGTCATCGTCCGTTCTCATTCTGGGCCAATATTTCATCGAGATCCTCCTTCTCGCCGGGATCTGATCCCACCTTCGTATCAAAATTGCCATCTCTTGGCAGATATTTGCACGGATTTATCCCCGTTACCGCCTTGCTTTCCGTATGGACTTTTGTCCAAACACGAAATGGTCCACCAGCGACTAACATAATCTGAGTGTTCATATCCCTGACACGGGCTTTCAGTATAGCCCGATCCCCCTTCTTTTCCTGCATTAATTAGTACCTCTTTCGGTCGTGGAGCCCTTATTTCCGGCAATTAATCAATGGTATTCCCCTCTCCGAGGGGATGTAAATGACACCGAGACCTTTATGGTGCGGTAGGTCTCAGTCCCGACACGAACCACACAATCGTCTGATCGAGTCAGATCGAGCACACCATGGGCTTCCACGAAGTCTGAATAAATCGTCACTTTGTGACTGGCACGCCCACGCACTTAATAAACCAACAAACAAACGGAAGAGACAAGAGATAATCAATCGATAAATAACTGCGTCCACAGAATCGTGTCACCGTGGTTTCAGACCTAGGGATTAGGCTAGATTGACGTCGTCGTGTCGTCACGTGCAACGGTCTTGACCCCGAGTCGTGTGACTCAAGGACCGTTGGATGCGGTAGGTCTAGTGGGCTGTCCAGAGTCTGGTGGCGTCGTGCCGCTTGGTACTCCGCGTTACTCGCGATGGGTGATTGCGTGGCTTTCCATGTTCACGTTTAGTGACCTCCCACTAGTCGTAGTCATCTTACAGCACGCGTGTGCTGACCCACATGGGAGTGGTGGAGCGGCTTACCCGAGAGAGACGATTTTTAGGCTGGTTACCGTAGGGCCTCTCGCCTTTGTAGCCTGAGTCCGGTTGGGGGGGAAACTAGCTAGAGGACCCGACCTAGAGCTGATGGTCTGTGTGTGCACGCGTAGTTGGGGGCAGAGGACACGTGCTGACGAGCGCGACCCCAGCTAGTCCTTGTTTTGTGTTCCTGGTTACTAGTACGGTGTCTCAATCTTCGCCTGGGACGTGATAGCGAGACACCTGAGGCTGTGGACTAAGTCGTCAGTGGATGCATTCAGCCTTGCTTCTGGTGGGCAGTGCTCCCGTCACGTGACGTGAGTTTTCTCGTGAGTCGAGTTCCGCTTCACGTCTGCGAGACGTGATTTCGTGTGTAGTTTCGGGCGTTCTCCTGGAGTCGAGGTCTAGGGTTTCCCGTGTGCGTCACCGAGGGCTTCTCCCAAGACGGCATAGAGTTCACGACGGCGAGGTCGTGGCTGTGTTTCCTGACCGCGTGGTTTCGGTGGGCCTTTGTCTGTGAGGATAGGCCTTCACGACAGAGGTGTCGTGGCGCTTGTTAGTGTTGGTGTGCTACAGGCCAATTTAGGGCCGCGTAGACCCGATATATGTACGATCTTGTTCATAATTAATAAAGTGGTATTTGAGCATAAATATGTGATTGCATATTACTTTACGATGTCCCTAGGATATGTGATTATAAAGTCAATTCGAGACAAGATCTCGATCATGAGACTGACTTTACATGGACACATACCTTAAACTATTCCTCGTTGGAGGGTAATCACTCGGGGACTTTGATTACCTATTAAACCAGTACACATTATGTGTGACTGACCAGTCTCATGGTCATTGGTGCGGGGCACCAACACATATGTGTAGGTGTATGTCTTTAGAGGATGTATACTGAACTGATCCGCTATTAGATCTTCAGATGGTTGATTATACCTAATATCAACTGAAGATTCAACTGTCTCAGTAGTATCGTTGGTCCTTTGACCTGAGACATTGATCGGATCTTACACGAGGACTGGGATGGTTTAATTACTTGGCTAAGTGACTTTAACCATAAGTCACGAATTATCGAGTCATTAACCATTTCAGGATACGTGTGAAGATCATCAATGGTCAAGATAGGATTGCTCACTGTCGGGTATATATCAGACAGTTAATGGGTCATGACACTAACGCTCCATTAAATCCCTGGCCAGGGTCGTGTGAGTTCGTTTAGAACAGACGTCATACACTTTAAAGGAGGTCATGGTCAAATGGCACGATCATGGGGTTTGACAGAAACCATACCCTCGATCGAACTAGACTCATAGAATGAGCGAGGGATTATAGCGATGCGGCAACTGTAGACTTACAGGTACCAGACATGCTGGTTTAAACCCGGCGTCCTCTAGGATCACGCGGATTTGCTTGACCCAACGTGATCAAGGGATCGGAATAAATCAAACTATTATTCGACTCTAGTAGAAGTGAATAATAAGTTTAATTTACTTCTAATTGGGAATTAGAAGTTAATGGGTCTTAAACTAGAGTGACTAAGGGCCTAGAGGACCACACACAATGGATTCTTGGGTGACAGATTATTATTGTACAAATGTATATATTAATTCCCTTGAAATCCTTTTAGAAAGGCATATAAGAGGAGCTTAATATATATGTACAATAATGAAAAGGATATATATACAATTTTGGTCATTATGGGCTCTTTTGAAAAGGTCCTAAATCTATATATATAATCCTACGAGAGCTCTCTTCCCTCTTGGCTTAAGCAAGCACTAACAGCAAGGGAAGAAGAGATTTAACTCTCCCCCTTCCTCCCTCTTGCTCTCTCTCTCTCCCTGGAAGCTCTCTCTCTCCATAAAGGGAAAGAAAAGGAAAGATCGGGGCTGGGAGACGCCGTCGCTGCGCAAGGATCCGTGTGGATCTGCTCTAGAGGCCGTACTTCTATGCGGCTCGGTGTCCGTGAGATTCTGCATCAAGCATAGCGGACACCGTCGTTCCGCGCAAGGTGAAATCTGCAACCCGTAGTTAGGGGTTGGGTAATTACTGCATCGATTAGAGCACAGATCTAGGATTCCATCTAGTCGGATTCGGGTAAATAAATTTTTGTTATCCGCTGCGTTGCCCGTACTGTGCTGTATGGAACCTTATAGTGGTATCAGAGCCAGGCGGGTGCCGCCTGCGTGCGCACGGGGGGTGGGCGCCGCGGTTGCGGACCCATCCACCCGGCGTTGACCGGTCGAATTTTTTTTATTATTATTTTGTTTTTTAACGTATGCTTCCTTTTGAATTTAATGTGCTATTAATATATATTAATGAACATATTAAATTAATCTAAATTTTTATCTCAAATATTAAGTGTGTTATCTCAATAGTAAAAATTTAAATGTTAAATTTTATTTAACTTTTTTGAATTTACTAAGGTGAGATAATTACTATTAACATTGAGGTAAAATGGTAATAATTGAAGTTACTTTAGTAAAAATTTAATTTTTAATTTTTTAATTATTAGATAATTAGTAAAATCAGAATTTAAATTTTATTGAAGATTAAATGTATAAAATTCAAATATTTGAATTTTTAATTATTAGATAATTATTAAATTCAAATTTTGAATTTTAAAAAATTGATAACTGAGGATAATTATATTATTTAAATTTATTTTCAAATAAAATTATTGGATAATTAGTTTGAATTTAAATTTAAATAATTATCATGTTTAAATTTTAATTTTAAATTAAATTATGAGATAATTAAATTTAAATTTAAATTTAAATAATTATCTCAATTGTCTAACTTATTTGAATCATATTCAAATATGCTTGCCCCTATTATGAATGATGGTTCTTTACGTTGTTTGCTTAATTTACCTTGCATTGGCTTGCTTATGTGTTTAATTTTAGTTAATCCTGCTTCGATTTTTAAAATTAAACAAAGCTAGCCTATTTTTATTTGCACATCCCATTTTTAAATCCAAAAGTAAGGATTATTTTCAGAAATAACCCTTGATTTATTTTTTATATGAATGGGTTGGCAAGTGATCATAGACTTGGTTAATGTAATTAATTGGGGTCTGCGAACCTCCTTTCTCTCTCTGTTAAAATTCCTATGTACTTCTATCTCTCTTTACAGTTGTACTCGCCCTAAGGGCTGCTGAAATTTTAATGACATGTAATTTACATTTTCCCGACCTGCGTGCAGTGTAAAAGTTGTAATTAATGCGGCGTCGGAGTTTGAAAGCGCGGAGCACACCCGACGAAGACGATCCAGCTGTTTCGGAAGTGGGCCGGATGTCTTAGTTACATTAGGAATAAAGTCCATGATCACTTGCGATTTAATTTTACATTAGATGCATTTACTTTGTGCAAACTACTAGGTACGGTAAATATATTGGATATATTTATATTACCACCTAGGGTGAGATCAAGATAAAATTAAATTCCCTCGTGATTAAATTTTAGATCTGGTAAGTGTGGCTCTAGGAGTCGTCGTGGCCCTCCATCATTATGGAGTGAATGAACGTCTTCATTCCATAGATTTGTTGTGCTTTCCACAAGGTCCATGAGTTTGGGGGCGGGATAAAACTCCAAGGCTCGGCCTCAATGGGGTGAGGAATTAAACTCGGCCTTGTTGTGCTTTCCATAAGGGTCGGGTCATGAACTCATTGCTATGTAGTAATGATGGTTAGATCTAACCGAGAATATCTTTTGTTATACTTTCCACATGGGGATGATTTCTCGGGGGCCGAATATCATATATTACATTAGATGCAAGTGCCTGTTGACTGCCCTTGAGATGATGTATGGCTTGTTGTGCTTTCCACAAGGTCGTACATCAGTCTCGTTGGGATTCCGGCCCACTAGTTGATCTCGTTGATCTCCCGTTCTATATACTGAGGGTTATATAGTTCGATCGAAAAATAGTGGGACTAACTAAGATGGAAAATCACATCTAAGTTAGAATTTGAACATATGCTAAGTTATCTTTTATTTCTTATCCAGATTACAATGTCGTCGTCCAACCCCCCTCCGCGGAATCTTGGATGCCAAAAGACTGACTGGACCGAACTACTCGAATTGGCTGCGTAATCTACGCATAATCCTCACTGCCGAAAAAATAGCCTACGTGTTGGACACGGTTCATTCTGAGCCAGCTCCCGATGCCGACGAGGGCGAGTTAATGACTTATGCCAAATGGTCTAAAGACTCTTCCCTTACCCAATGTTACGTGTTGGCCTCTATGGCTCCCGAGCTGCAGAGGTAATTAGAAAAGACTGATTGTAGAAGCATACTTCTTAATCTACGCCAACTCTTCGGGGAGCAGGGTAGGATTGAGAGGTATGACATCTCTAAGAAGCTTTTCAGGACACGGATGTCAGAGGGTGCTTCAGTACAGGCTCATGTACTGAAAATGATGGAATGGATTGAGAGACTCAATGCACCGGGGTTCAAGTTGGATCTTGAACTATGCATTGATCTTATACTCTAGTCATTGCCCGATTCTTTTTCTTCCTTCATCATAAACTTTAACATGAATAGAATTGATGTAACTCTCCTGGAGCTGCTCAACATGTTAAAGAGTGCTGAAGGAACTATGCAGAAAGATACATCATCTTCTTCTGTGATGATTGTTGGCCGAGTCAACAAGAAAAGGAAGGCCACCCAGATATCCACCAAAGGTGACAAAGGAAAGGGAAGGGAAGGAAGAAGGTCATGGGTAAGCAACTCGCCAAAGTTGACAAAGGGAAGGGCAAGAAGAATGAAAAAGAAGACAAGTGTTTTCGATGCGGGGAAACATGGCATTGGAAAAGGAATTACAAGGTAATTCTAAATGAAGGTAGTTTTGTCATAGACCTTAATTTGTCATATATGGAATCCACATCATGGGTATTGAATACTGGATGTGCATCTCATATCTGCAACTCTGTGCAGGTGCTGACAAATAGAAGGCGGCTAGGCAAAAAGGAGATTGAACTGAGGATGTGCAATGGAGCTTTAGTTGCTGCCAAAGCTGTCGGGACTGCACGCCTCAGTTTATCTTTAGGAGTCATTCTGGAGTTGAATGACTGTTATTTTGTTCCTAATATTATTAAGAACATTATTTAAATCTCTGGTTTGTATAATATTGGATATACATTGGCTTTTAATAGCACTGGGTGCTCTATAATGAATAATGGTTTGATTATAGCCAATGGTTCATTAGTCAATAGTCTTTATGTATTAGATACACGTTCTAATGTTATGCAAGTTTCCAATGCTGATGAAGTGAATTCTGCATATCTATGGCATTGCAGGCTTAGTCATGTAGGCGAGAAAAGAGTCTCTCACCTACACTCAAATGGATATTTGAATTCATTCGAATACAAGTAATTTGATACCTGTGAGTCGTGTCTCATGGGGAAGATGACCAAAGCTCCCTTTAGTGGACATGGTGAGAGGGTTGTTGACCTTCTCGAGCTCATACACTCGGATGTGTGTGGACCCATGTCCATGGAGGTAAAAGGGGGTCACCTCTATTTCATTTCTTTTATTGATGACTTCTCGAGATATGGCTATGTGTATTTAATGAGACATAAATCATAAGCCTTTGAGAAGTTTAAAGAATACAAGAATGAAATAGAGAAACAGACTGGCAAGAGTATTAAGGCTCTTCGATCGGATCGAGGAGGTGAATACCTTAGCCATGAATTCACTTCTTATCTTAAAGACAATGGAATTGTTTCTCAGTGGACTCCACCGTATACACTACAGCACAATGGTGTATCCGAAAGGAGAAACATGACATTGTTAGACATGGTCCGATCCATGATGTCTATGTCAGAACTACCATTGTCTCTCTGGGACTATGCCTTAGAGACTGCAGCCTATTTACTGAATAGGATCTCAAGTAAATCTGTTCCTTTTATACCATATGAGATGTGGAAGGGCAGGAAATCAAATTTTAATCACATTAAAATTTGGTGGTGTCTTGCCCATGTAAAGAGGAACGATAGTGATAAGATTGAGTCGAGAACCGATAAGTGTAGGTTTGTGGGATATCCAAAGGAGACATTTGGATATTATTTCTATCACCCTTCTGAGCAAAGGGTCTTAGTGACTAAGAGAGTTGTATTTCTAAAAAGAGAATATCTTCTCCAGAAAGACAGTGGGAGCCAGATAGAATTGGACGAGGTCCAAGAGCCACAACCCGTAGACATAAACTCATTAGATGAGACTGTATCGGGTTGTCCTATTCAAAGTGAAACACAGACACTACGGAGATCTGGTAGACTACCAAGAGAACCTGAGAGATATGTTAGACATGTCTTATAGAGGTTCTCTAAGGTATGCATTGATGAGGATGAAGATCCTCAATCCTACCCGGAGGTGATCCGTAGTGCGGACTCCAAGAAATGGCAAGAGGCAATGGATTCAGAGATCCAGTCCATGTACACCAACAAAGTTTGGAACGTGATTGATGTATCCGAAGGGAAAGTCCATATTGGCTACAAATGGATTTTCAAAAGGAAAATCGATGCAGATGGACAGATTGACACATACAAGGCCACATTAGTGGCGAAAGGGTATCGTAAAAGGCAAGGCATTGACTATAACGAGATTTTTTCACCGGTAGCTATGGTTAAGTCAATCAGAATCTTCCTTGCCATTCCTGCATACCTGGATTATGAGATTTGGAAAATAGATGTGAAGATAACTTTTCTGAATGGAAATCTGTCAGAAGAGGTGTACTTGGTACAGCCTGAAGGATTCACCTCCAAGCTACATCCTAATAAGGTATGTAAACTTCAGAGGTCCATTTATGGATTGAAGCAGACATCTCGGAGCTGGAACTTAAGATTTGATGAAGCTGTCAAATTTTTTAAGTTCATTCGGAATGAAGATGAACCCTGTGTTTACAAGAAGGTCAGTGGGAGCTCTATGACCTTCTTGGTCATTTATGTTGGTGACATCTTACTCATTAGGAATGATGTAGGGATGTTGACATCAACTAAGTCTTGGTTGTCCAAGACCTTCTCCATGAAGGATTTGGGAGAAGCATCCTATGTGCAGGGCATACGGATCTATCGAGATAGATCTAAACGGATGCTAGGATTATCCCAATCCATGTACATAGATACTATCCTCAAAAGGTTTAGAATGAAAAATTCCAAGAGAGGTCTCATTCCTATGAGACATGGAATTTACCTATCTAAGAGGATGAGCCCTAAAACATCTGAGGATGTAGCACACATGAATAAGGTACCCTATGCTTCGGCTATAGGGTCAATCATGTATGCAATGCTATGTACACGGCCTGATGTTGTCAATATTTTGAGCACTGTCAGTAGATATCAGGCAAATACAGGCGAAGAGCACTGGAAGGTAGTAAAGGTCATCCTTAAGTACTTGCGAAGGGTTAAGGATCTTTTTCTGCTTTATGGAGGAGAGGACCTACATCTTAGAGCTTACACAGACTCTAGTTTCCAGTCAGATCCAGATGACTGTAAATCCATGTTTGGGTTTGTATTCATGTTGAATAGAGGGGCAGTCAGTTGGAGAAGCTCCAAGCAAGATACGACTGCAGATTCGACGACGGAGGCAGAATATATTGCTGCAGCTGAAGCTGCTAAGGAAGCCGTCTGGATGAAGAAATTCATCTTGGAACTTGGCATAGTTCTCGAGATATCAGCTCACATCCCATTATTTTGTGATAATAATGAGGCCATCGCCCAAGCGAAGGAACCGAGATCTCACCAAAGGTCGAAACATATTCTCTGGCGCTTTCACCTTATTCGGGAGATTGTTGATCGCGGAGATGTGACGGTAGAGCTTGTACCGTCAAAAGATAATATAGCAGATCCACTAACTAAGCCTTTGACACAGACTGTATTTGAGCGCCATCGGGATAAGATGGGCCTCAAAGTTGTGGGCAATTGGCTGTAGTTCAAGTGGGAGATTGTTAGTGTTGGTGTGCTACAGGCCAATTTAGGGCCGGGTAAACCCGATATATGTACGATCTTGTTCATAATTAATAAAGTTGTATTTGAACATAAATATGTGATTGTATATTACTTTACGATGTCCCTAGGATATGTTGTTGTAATGTCAATTCGAGATAAGATCTCGATCATGAGACTGACTTTACATGGACACATACCTTAAACTGTTCCTAGTTGGAGGGTAATCACTCGGGGACTTTGATTACCTATTAAACCAGTACACATGATGTGTGACTGACCAGTCTCATGGTCATTGGTGCGGGACACCAACACATATGTGTAGGTGTATGTCCTTGGAGGATGTACACTGAATTGATCCGCTATTGGATCTTCAGATGGTTGATTATACCTAATGTCAACTGAAGATCCAACTGTCTCAGTAGTATCGTTAGTCCTTTGACCTGAGACATTGATCTGATCTTACACGAGGGCTGGGATGATTTAATTACTTGGCTAAGTGACTTTAACCATAAGTCACGAATTGCCGAGTCATTAACCATTTCAGGATACTTGTGAAGATCATCAATGGTCAAGAAGGGATCGCTCATTATCGGGTATATATAAGACAGTTAATGGGTCATGACACTGACGCTCCATTAAATCCATGGCCAGGGTCGTGTGAGTTCATTTAGAACAGACGTCATACACTTTAAAGGAGGTCATGGTCAAATGGCACGATCATGGGGTTTGACAGAAACCAT
Source organism: Amorphophallus konjac (assembly GCA_022559845.1). Lineage (NCBI taxonomy): Eukaryota > Viridiplantae > Streptophyta > Magnoliopsida > Alismatales > Araceae > Amorphophallus > Amorphophallus konjac. Next base: position 44,602,758 of record CM040124.1, read on the forward strand.
ACCCTCGATCGAACCAGACTCATAGAATGAGCGAGGGATTATAGCGATGCGGCAACTGTAGACTTACAGGTACCAGACATGCTGGTTTAAACCCGGCGTCCTCTAGGATCACGCGGATTTACTTGACCTAACGTGATCAAGGGTTCAGAATAAATTAAACTATTATTCGGCTATAGTATAAGCGAATAATAAGTTTAATTTACTTCTAATTGAGAATTAGAAGTTAATGGATCTTAAACTAGAGTGACTAAGGGCCTAGAGGATCACACATAGTGGATTCTTGGGTGACAGATTATTATTGTACAAATGTATATATTAATTCCCTTGAAATCCTTTTAGAAAGGCATATAAGAGGAGCTTAATATATATGTACAATAATGAAAAGGATATATATATAATTTTGGTCCTTATGGGCTCTTTTAAAAAGGTCCTAAATCTATATATATGATCCTACAAGAGCTCTCTTCCCTCTTGGCTTAAACAAGCACTAACAGTAAGGGAAGAAGAGATTAACTCTCCCCCTTCCTCCCTCTTACTCTCTCTCTCCCTGGAAGCTCTCTCTCTCCATAAAGGGAAAGAAAAGGAAAGATCGGGGCTGGGAGACGCCGTCGCTGCGTAAGGATCCATGTGGATCTTCTCTAGAGGCCGTACTTCTGTGCGGCTCGGTGTCCGTGAGATTCTGCATCGGGCATAGCGGACAGCGTCATTCCACGCAAGGTGAAATCTACAACCCGTAGTTAGGGGTTGGGTAATTCTTGCATCGATTAGAGCACAGATCTAGGATTCCATCTAGCCGGGTTCGGATAAATAAATTTTTGTTATCCGTTGTGTTGCCCGTACTGTGCTGTATGGAACCTTACAGCGCTGTCCTAGTAGCGTGACTAGGGTGGTTCGTTGTTTGGTGGTCCCGCGACTGTGGGATCGGGGTGCTGAGTTCCATTTCGGTAGGAGTAGCTGTAGCGCCGAGTTTTTACCAGCCACCGATTTGTTGTTCTTGCTGTTACTGTTGTTCTTGCTGTAGTTGCCGCTTTCCGTGACGTCGTTGTTTTCGGTTGGGGTTCCGCGGGACCCCTACTGAGCCAGTGACAGGAGGCTCACCCCTACGTTTCAGGTGCGGCAGTTCTTCCTCGGGGTTCGAGGGCATTGCGTGTAGGTTCCTAGTTGCCAGTTCGCTGGGCCGAGTGTTCACTTAGCGTGTGGTACGTTTTACTACTTTAGACTGTACTTTCTGTTGGACTGGACTCTATTATAGTTATCTATTTATTTCGGTTTATTGTGAAATTGTCCTACCTTATTTCTTATTTCTATGTACACCACACCTATCCTTTTAGCCCTTCCGAGCCCTCCCGCTCCTGGGCGACGGTTCGGGATTCGATTAGTATCGGGTCTTCCCAGTATCCGGATCTCGGGTCGTTACAAGCAGACTATGGAGGAAGAATCAGGGCTAGATTTTATTATTAACAGTATGCTTAATGACACCGATACTCCTGAAAATAATCAACAACCGTCGCAAAGGGAAGCTTCGAAGGTTGAGACAACCGGGGCCGCTCCCTCTATGTCCAAAGCCATTTCTTCATCTAGTAATAGCAGACTTCCCAAGGTAATGAGGATTCAATTGAAAAGTTAGTGGGCCTAAGTCATGAAAGGTTGACCTTGGCAGAGGAGATGCTCCAATTACAAAAAAAAAAAGCTATACCGCCAATAGGTGAGGTAATTAATATGCTCATTAACTTGCCTGGACTTCCTCAACATGATATCTATAGAGCTATTGAGCTTATCAGGTCTATCGAGGATTGTTCCATCTTCATGGCCCTTCCAAAAAACTTTGAAAGTCGGATGGATATTTACTTGCACGGGCTACTATTGAAAGTTCTTCATATCATTTTCATACTTTCAATTACCTGTGCAATTTTTACCATTCACATTTTCTTATTTAATGAAATGTGAATAACTTTTACCATATTTCATTTACATGGATTGGTTCATGATATGCTCTTCTGCACTTTTAATGTTTCTTATTTTTGTCATATAAGATTTTTAAATTTTACATCATCAATGAATTCTGGAACTACTGATATCGATCCTTCACTTGACATACTCATCAAGTTTATGATGGATGAGGAGTATTGGGAAGAAGTTGAACATATAATTCTCTTTCAAATATTGTCCTCCCACATATGTATCCTTAGGACCCCAATACACACAGATATTGGTCGAGGTCATAAGTGGGTTAAACAATTTGTTGGCTCAAGGTGTTTAACAGTCTTTGTGAGAGAATGTAAACCCTTCTATTGTCTTGGATATTTGATATTTCTTGCTTCATATTGATGTTTTAGAATGAGTTAGTCTTAGTAAGAACATATTATTGTTTCTTAAAGATGGAAATGTTAACGGGAATTGAACCACGCTCCCCACTCCCAGCCCATAATGGTTATATGTCAATGTGGTTATTTTTGATATGGTGACGTAAGGATACATTGTCATTGTTAATATTAATGAACTTCAACTAACTTGAGAAATATGCTAAGAAGTAACATTTTGATAATGATACAATCTACATATTGTGCTATTATGCATCTTTCTTTATTTGCATGCATTTCTATTTACATTTCTAACTATGAATAGTCATTGATAATTATTTAAATAACACCACTCAATCTCATATATCTATCTCCCCTTAAAATACATATTTATCAAAATATTAAATTTAATGATGATTTCGAAAAAATAAAAATTCAGTTCAAATATCTTCATTTATACTATTCATGATTATTAAGAAAAAGTATCAAAGTTAATTTTAATTAGTACTTATTGATTTTTTAATAATAAATTAGTTAAGATTTTCATTAATGATAAATATGATAGTTAAGTAAAAAAATTTAAGTCATTGACTATGAAAGATTTTGCATAAGTCTCCATAATTAGGAATATAATTATTACTAATGATGAAGTAAATGAGAAATAAAATTAAAAAGAACATGATAATTAATATTATTTTAATCATATGAATAAAAAATAAATCAATAATCTAATTACTACTAATTAACATATTGAAAGATAATCATTTCATCAATATTAGAGTTAATCATGTTTTAAAAAGATATAAAATTTGAAAATAACTTCAAAACTACTAATTATTTATCATTACACCAACGTAATTATTAAACATTACCCTCGTTTTTTCTGTATAACGGGGAATCTAGCAGAGTGGTACGAAGAGTTGAATGATTATTTAACCACCCGAGTTCGAGTCTTATCTTACGCATCTTGTCACCCTTTTTTTTACCGCCGCCATAAAATCTCAGGCTCACATCTCTCGAGGAGCCGGATAAGCCCCCCCCCCCCCCCGGGGCTCAATCTCGGGTCCCTCCTATGAAAAGGAGGACCTTTCCCACCGAGTCACTCGGGGTCCTCTACATTACCCTCGTTGTTACTGAGCATTATTAATATTAAAATAATATCTCAAATAAGACTATCATTTGTACTACTCATGATTATTAAGAAAAGTTATTAAATAATATTTTCATTAGTACTAATTATAATTATCAATAACAATTAATTATGACCTTTATTAGTGGTAACAATGATTGTTAACAATAGTTAAATAAGTAATTTCATTATGTTTAAGATATTAAAATTTTGACTAAGTCCTGTTAATTCAACTAAGTGGAGAATAACATCATGTCCTTTAATCCCGGATAAAAAAAAATTCCAACACTTATCATCATTCGTATAGCCCATTTTTACTAAACGAAGAATAAGAATATTCATATACTATCCCGTCGCATACGAAACATATATGAAAATAAGAATAAGGATAAATTAATCTAGCATGACTTACGTCTATTCTTCTCAAAATTTATCCCGATATGAAATATGACCTTTAAGATATGTGCATGTAATTTCTCACACTTTCGTAACTAGCCACACTCTTTATGGACATAAGTCATTATTAAATCATCATTGGAGAAGTCGAGGAGGACAGAAGAAGGAAGAAGAAAACACATCCAACAATAGTTGAAAATCATATTTTTTTGTATTTTAACTTCAAAATTGATAAAATATAATCATCTATCTATTATTAATAAAAATATCCAAATTATTACGAATATAATTATTTAATGTAGCTGAGAATAAAACTTCATGTAAACTTTAGATTACAAGATTGTACTTGGTGGCTGTATCGATGGATTTGAAGCAAAAAAGGAAAAAAAAATTTGAATGGCTAGCTATGTAACCATATTCATCGAGAGCTTCCAAGTGGATATAAGGAAAATGTAACTTCATTTAGCTAGTTTTAACATCAACGTACGTATGAGATCAAATAAACCAAATATCTTTATGTTAAAATGTGTTGTTGTCAGTGATAAAAGCATCATAACAGATAGTTTCGTCCTATTTGTACTCTAGCGCCTCCAAGTTAATGAATCCTCTAACTATTACATCAGGTAAAACAGTTTGGTGCACCCAAAAAAAAAAGACACAATCTAAAGGCCATATTCTTGGGCCGGACGATCTCCCCAAACCAATAGGCAATAAAACCCGTCTAGCCAAGTTGTACAGCCCAACAAAAATAAACCGACGAGTTTAGTTTACTGCTGCACATTATGTGTTCGCAACACCTTTAAATTTTTATTTTTTAAAAAAATTGAAGTGGCTATCAAAATACTCTAATTTGAGATGTAAATTACGTCACCATTTGATTATATAAAAAAATAAAAATAAAACATATCAATTTTTAAAAGAATAGATTCCACACTATTTATTTGATTTGATTTCTTTTTTATTTCTTATTGAGTAATTCAATAATGACGTGACTTGTATTTTAAATTAAGATATCTTAAAGATAACTTTAAAAAAAATTAACAAAAATAAAAAAATAAAGACTCTCCACAATGATAGTGTGTAACACACTCTTGAGTGTGAACCTTACTCTAAATTGCCTGACTTGGTCCATCTTGAAAGATTATTTTGGACTGGACTCGGGTTAACTCCTTACCAAAGTTAGAGTTAGACTAACTCAAGATTATTTTGGACTCGGGTTCACTTTGGTAAGGAGTTAGAGTTAGACTAGACTAACTCAATCTACTTGAGTTAGTACAGGGTTAATTCATTTTTGATTTGATAAGAGGGGAGTTAGCCCGAGTATAAAGAGGTGGGTTAAACTATCTTTAATCCAGTGTGATTTGATAGTTAGTGGGTTAAGTTAGGGATAATTGAAACTCAAATGACACATTTACCCCTCCCTTTTACAATTTTTAATCTCTCTCTCTCACACACACACATGTTAACTTATTATATTACTTTGGGTCATTTAAATTATAATTAGTATTGATATTGATATTTGTCTAAAAAAATATTATTTGACTGGTATATTAAATTAATAGAATCTATTATTTATTCTTAATAAATTTTTAACATTTAAATCACTTGCCATGAAATTGATAGATATACAGTAAGCAGATAAACACTCACATAGTAAAAACTTATGTCAACATTAAAATATAATTAGTAAATCTAATGATATTTTCATGAACGATTTTAATACTTTAATAATATATTAATTATTGACAATATAATTTTCTCATCTATGTGAACACCCTATTAAGCTCATCTCTCTCATTTCCCTTGCCTCTCTCGTTTATCTATCAGGCTCTCACTCTCTCGTCTGATTGTTTAAAGTGTGAATTTTATTTAAATAAATATTTAACAAATCTTTTCAAATTTACCAGTATTAATAATATTATTATACCGGCTTACAAACGAAAAAAATATAATATATCTTTAAAATATTTATTGTTCCCCCTACCTATTCTAAAAAAAACGTAAGTCTAAAAAAATTCAAATATCCATTAAATTGCTACAACGTTTGTGCATTAACGTTTCTACATAAACGTTTGTGCATCACCGGAGATGCCCGACACTAGTGTCACTTACTGCAACATTTTGAGTAAACATAAAGGCTCCATCCCCCTCCATTGTAAAATGCATTTCAGACAAATGAGAACAAGTGTAAATAATTGTACACATTTATTCATTTAAATTCAAAAGAGTACATAAATTTTGTCTGATACAGTGTCTTTGTACATAAATTTCAGGCTAATGACATGTGAATCATTTGTTACCAATGTGGTAAGCATATAGACAAGGGCAACTTCATAGTTTATCATTTGCTACGACTACTAGTACTTGGAGTAGAACTCTGAATAGGAACTTGGACCAAGGAATGAGAGCCGATGCCATCTTCTCAGAAACTCTGCTACACGTGTTACCACCTGATTGAAACTCCAAAACACAAGGAAAAGAGATCAGATGCCAAAGTACAAGGTCATAAATACCACGGGCATACAAAGAAATTGATACTCCAAATCCCTTGACATGATTTTATTGTCCGCAAGTACAGAAAATGAGGCAGGTAAATATACATTAAATCCACAAGTTTATCTTACTTTCAATGACAAGATGCACACACATGTTACTGAATTAACACAACGTCTATGATCAATGCCATCTTTCTCCAGAAAGGAGTTTAGTGCATCTATGTTTACCTGAGGAAAGGTATATCCACCGTGTGAAGCATGGTTTTAGTGTACGTACTTACATCTAGGAGTGTAAAACAGGCTGGATATATATCCACACCTGACCCCTCCTTATACTTGAGACTGGTTGTTGGAAAACTTGAGATGCAATAGAGGTAATTTCACCACCATGTAAACCATCAAACACTGGAATGCAGACCAGTCTTTACTGAAAAATGCAACAACTCCCATGGCAATTAAACACGATAATAATCATTTCCTCCCCCAAGAGCCCAAGAGGAGAACCTCCAGTACAATCTACTTACATATTTACCACAAGTGAGAATTTACAGAGAACTCCGGAAGACCGGCAGATGAATGAAGCAAGATGCTGAAAGGAATAAAAGGATTCAGTCGAAAACAGTTTCATAAAGATGAAAATGAAGGGGATCTCTATTAGTAACGCTCCACTGGGTCCCCAAAAATACATATGTATAGAAACAAAACTCCAGAAAGCTCATGATAACTATCTTATTTTGGCACACATGAAAATCATATCTTCTGTTCTGGGAGAAGACGAATTTATTAAGTTCCTACAAATACCATTAGGTAAAAGATTCACAATGATAAATGCATCGCAGACCTCCCCAGAGGAACTCAAACCAAGAACAAGTTTAAGAAAAGCCTCCTAGACGAAAAAAAAGCCTCCTAGAAAAAAAAATTACCAAGTGACAATGCAATCTTTCTCATACTATTTATATTGAAACAACAGCAACACAAGGCAGCACAAGGCAATAATTTTTGGAGGCACTCATTTGTAACATACCTGTTTGTAACGAACTCTGAAACAGAAATCAGGATTGGGCCTGTGATTGGATATATTGAAGAAAATATTAGTACGACATTTTGAAATTACGTACACGAGTATTATAAAGATAATTATACGACATTTTACCTATACAGATTTTATTGTCAATGAGCTTGGCACCCTTCAATTCAATGCTGGGTAATAGTCAACAATCTTTGATAGTGGGTGGGCTCAGTATGGGTTTTGGGGGTATGTCTAGTCATTTTTCACGTTGGGGTACCACAAGTGCTCATCCGACCCTAACATGAAATCATAAAACCCATTCCTCATCGCCCCAACCCTTAGTCGGTGCACACATGATGCCGCCTCATCCGGAGCAATGACCCAAATATCACAAGTGACATGATTGTGGTGGAGTTGTATTGTTATGCCGTCTACGACACTCATACATGCACACGCATGACAAGTTAGGCATGCACCGGGGGTAACAAACATGGAGACTTACTAAGGGCTGTTTTAAAAGAACAGCGGATACTCGGACATTAAAACAGTTGACACATGCAAGAAAGGGTAGACAATCACAGATTCAAATCAAGTAAAATAGAATTCATGACATGCGGGTACATGGCCCAATCCTTCCCTACGAGCAAAAGATGCTTAGTAAAATATATGATGAAATGCAAAATGCATGCACATGAAGCTTTTAAGGCAAACTAGCATCGACCTAACATGCATTGCTATAGGCAAATTATGTTGTGACATATATACTAACCTGTAGTGGATTAATTGAAGCAGACAAATACCTTCATCAGTCATAAAAATTTCCGCAGACCCATTAATGTTGCTTGTCAACAGATCAGATGCTATTCTCACAGTCAGCAGAAGTTCTGGGGAAGCTAAGGAAAAAGTCAGTGGACTAAGTTTGAACTACCAAAACAGAACTCCAATCTGTGGGAAGATCCAAAAACAGCACTCAATTCTCTAATAACATGAAGAGCAATCTGTAGGAATATGTCAAAGAGGAGCTAGACAAAGTATATACTTTGGATGATTAAAGCTTCATATGCAAATTGCCATGAAAAGGAGAAGTTTCAGATGCCAAAACAGATTGTTAACTGTGTGTGGGCTGTTTTAAAAGAACAGCGGATACTCGGACATTAAAACAGTTGACACATGCAAGAAAGGGCAGACAAGCACAGAGTCAGATCAGATCAGATGCTATTCTCACAGTCAGCAGAAGTTATGGGGAAGCTATGGAAAAACTCAGTGGACTAAGTTTGAACTGCCAAAACAGAACTCCAATCTGTGGGAAGATCCAAAAACAGAACTCAATTCTCTAATAACATGAAGAGCAATATGTAGGAAGATATCATAGAGGAGCTAGACAAAGTATATACTTTGGATGATTAAAGCTTCATATGCAAATTGCTATGAAAAGGAGAAGTTTCAGATGCCAAAACAGATTGTTAACTGTGTGTGGGCTGTTTTAAAAGAACAGCGGATACTCGGACATTAAAACAGTTAACACATGCAAGAAAGGGCAGACAAGCACAGAGTCAGATCAGATCAGATGCTATTCTCACAGTCAGTAGGGGAAGCTATGGAAAAACTCAGTGGATTAAGTTTGAACTGCCACAACAAAACTAACTGTGCGTGGATTGTTTTAAAAGAACACCTGATACTCGGATATTAAAACAGTTGACACACAGAGAAAGGGCAGACAAGCACAGAGTCAAATTAAGTTATACCCATCCCTAGTTTCATATGCCAAAACACAACCCGAGTTACTTCAGAAACATGGGAATTGACCATGGATTAGCAGTTTGCACAATAAAGAGATAATTGCAACAGTCAAATGAAAGGACATATCCAGATAATCATACATGATTTTTACCTATGCATTTCATCTGAAGCCATTTTGAATTTTTTGGGCTAATGTACAAGATTTTACCTATGCATATCACTGTAGCACTTTCCAATGAAACAAGATATATGGCCCAATTTGGACTGTTCACCTAATAAAAAGCATAATATTAGTACGAGATTTTGAAATTTTATTGAAACATGTTGAAAGAAATTGTAAGACAATTAGACATGATTTTACCTATGCATACAAAATTCCCAATGACCTCGCCACCCTACAATTCAATGCTGGGTAATAGTCAACAATCTTTGATAGTGGGGTGGGCTCAGTATGGGTTTTGGGGATATGTCTAGTCATTTTTCACGTTGGGGTGTCACAAGTGCTCATCCGACCCTAACATGAAATCCTAAAACCCATTCCTCATCGCCCCAACCCTTAGTCGGTGCACACATGATGCCGCCTCATCCGGAGCAATGACCTAAATATCACAAGTGACATGATTGTGGTGGAGTTGCATTGCTATGCCATCTACGACACCCATACATGCACATGCATGACAAGTTAGGCATGCACCGGGGGCAACAAACATGGAGACTTACTAAGGGCTGTTTTAAAAGAAGACCTGCCACACGATATTAAAAGAGATGACACATAGTGGAAACCAGATATATACTGAGTCAAAAGGAGCAAAATAGATGTTATGGGACATGGGTACATGGACAAAATATTCCCCAGGAACGAAAGATGCACAGTAAAATAGATCAATTTTGCAGCCATAGTTGTGTAGCAATAGTGTCCCTAAGATGCTCTCCTTCCGTAATGTCTCGAGATGCCACAGGGATGTTCGGATCCACCTCCTCGTCACCCGCATCTTCAACATCAAGCGGTGCATGTTGAAAGTAGAAGTCGTCCCCTTGCTCCCGACGTATGAAGTTGTGGACGACACAACATGCAATCACAATTAGTATCTGTGTGCGGATTGGGTACATGTTCCCCTCTTTCAACGTTTGAAACCGCATTTTTACTACCCCGAATGCGCGCTCCACAACATTTCTCAGTTGAGCGTGACGGTGGTTAAACTTGTCTCACAAATTTCGATACCCTCTACCCCCACGGCCTTGATATTGAGATATGTGATAACGCTCTCCCCGGTAAGGACATAAGAAGCTACCAGTGTTGGCATACCCGAGATCGGCAAGATAATATTTATCTGAAGTAATAGGTGGTAAATGAGACAATGTGTACATTAATCATAAAGTCAATTTTATAGAAACTGAGGTTCAATATGAACTCACCTGGAGGAACTCTGAAACCCCCCTTTTCTAGGGCCCAAGTCAAGACCTTTTGATCACCGGCTGAGCCTTCCCAACCGGCAGCTAGATATTGGAACTGCAAATCAAAAGATACAGCAGCCATGACATTCTGAGTAATTTGTTGCTTACGATTGCGATATCGTGCATGTTTTGATGTTAGAACGTTGGCAGGGATGTGCGTGCCATCGATTGCGCCCAACGCATCCTACATTTGTTCGAATGTCTCATCAAAATGACCAAACAGATGAAGACGTGCAGATTATAAGTTACCTTAAAGTAAGGATAAAACTTGTCATTATGTCGAACGAACGGATGCACCTCTGCTGTTGCGGTGGGGAGCTGGAGGTATGTTCGCCTAAGCTCAACTATTGCCTTACAAACGTGGTTCACATAATAACTTATTGTCTGCGACGAGTGTTGGAAATGCTCACACATGGCACCCGTCGCAACACCGTGACCCATTGCGTATAAAAACATCGCCAGTTGCTCTGTTGCAGTGACAAAGCGACTGTCTTTAATCAATTCCCTACGTATCAGGACATCACGCAAACGAATGAACGTAGCTTGGTTTAGCCTGAACATGTTATAACATCATTTTTCATGACCCCTTAATATGTCATGTACCCACACATGTCCTGTGTACTTAGATGTATGCATAGGTCTGGGCACACGCACATCGTTAATTTCTTCAGCCATCACATCTAATAATTCTTCCACTATAAGATTACTCATGTTTTGTAAAACTATAACCCCCTCGCGCATTAGCTGACGCATTAAAATATTTGCATCCATAATATCCTGTCATACACATGCATGAGATATGACAAATGTTATATTACAAGATACAACATGCACTGTCATTGAGGAAAATACAGGTAGACAGACATCTTGAGCCATTCAAAGCAATAGAAAATACATGAAAATCATATCATAGATTAACTGACACATTAAACTCAATAGGAACGAACGAGAATGATGAAGATGGCAATCAATATGACGAAAAGGAGGAGAACGATAATGAAAAGGATAACAATGATAGATAGGTGATGCATAACAATAGGGGTAGCCCTCTGGGGCAGGTTGTTAAGATAAGGGTTCACGTCATTCCTGCTTGCCACCACTCCGCTTGCGTAGGTCACAACAGTAGAGTTCGTTGTGGCAATGGCTCGGAATGCATCGTTCGCATCTTCAATTGATGTAAATCCCTTGTATCTCGCACCAGAGAACCCATTCACCTGTGCGTAACACTCATCCCAAGTGTAGTACACACCCGGGCAACGGCCAACCCACACCACATAGCACTTATACTTCCCCATGATCCAACTGTGTCACACCCTGCATGCATGTGTAACCAATACATGCCTGAATGAAGGGTACATGAAACAGCCATAATAGTACATGTCTTCATCAAAGGTACAATTAAAAGTACATGCCACAAACACATAACAGTACATGCCTAGATAAAAGGAACAAGAAACATCCAAATTAGAATACATGCCAAATGTTGTAATCATAAAAGTCCCACTAGGTGGAGAATAAGATAGACAAATAGAGAGACTGCTATCATGGTGAACGCCATTGCTCAGAAATAAATTGCCTCAACAGAGGCGATATGTCATGTACGCCAACTTGTCCTCGTCATCTAATGCCATGAACACAGATCGAACATGAGTGTCTTGGAAAAGATCCGAACCCGCAAACAAAATTTCCTGAGTGCAACCTGGCAATTCCTTCAATTTTTGGAGACACTCTCTGATTGTGCATGACTGCATAGTGGTGGTAGTTGTAGAAGATTCTCCAGTGCCAAGCTTTTTATACAACTCCGCCATATGGCTGTTCATAACACAATACTTGTTTAGCGCATCGGTGGCATTCTCCATCCTCTTATTACGTGTTCCCCTACCAGTCTTGTATGAGGGTGTGCCACATGTCCTCATCTTGTTGGGGGAGGTTGCCTCATCGTCATTTCGCCGCTTTGTAGGTGGTGAAGGAGTGAATTCCCCTGTGCCACTGCATCCACCCACTGACGATGGAGTAGGACCTTGGCAGCCACGGGAGCTTGGCATGAATAAGGGGTCAAAATCAATCTCCAGATCAACTAGGGGAGCATTAGGTTGAAGACCCATGGTAGTAAATCGACGACGACTTAAATCATCTGAACCCAATTGTTCAAGGGGTGACTCTTCATCTCCCCAAGACCGCCTTTGTGACAAGTCATTGTCCATTGTGCTTCCAAATCCTAAACATCCTCTGGACATGGTATTACCACAGAGAATGTCCATTTCTGCCTTGTACTCATATGGCTTCCCTAAGAGCTTCTTGTATTCGTTGTTGGCCTACGAAACAAGAAGAGAACCTAAGTACGATATAGTGGACCTATAACAGGAACATGACATTTTATAATTGTGTTGTAATAACAGCTTACATACCGCAATTGCCTTCGCCCAAGCACCCTCCTCAGGTGGCGTAGGCATCTTGTTGATGTCGTCCCATCCCCAACCAGTTCGTGATAACAGTTGTTCAAGTGTATGGTATTATTTTTTCAAATTCTTCCACCTGGTTTGTAAATTATTTTTGTCTACCCCTTTTTTAGTCTGATCATTGAAGGGTCCTATAATATCATTCCATACATGTTGCTTGAATGTGCCTTGGTTGCACGTGTTCTTGTGATGTTGGTCGATCAAAAGGTTTAATAACAACTTATCTTCCTTAGTTGTGAAGTTGGTTACTCGCGGTTTCCCCTTACTGTCCGCCATGAACTACTCTACAAAGAAAGCAAAGAAGATAATCTTGCTCACAGAACATATTTTGTACAGTAGCAATGACACATGTAGCAATGACATATGTAGCTCACAGAACAGAATTTTTACAGTAGCATGGACCTTTGTTGCCGGTCTAAACAAAAATCCTAACCTAACACATACAGAAAGAATATAAATATTTTCACATAATTATCAAGAGACAATAACTCATCCACACATTTCCATACATTCTGTAAAGATAGCAATAATAAAACAATAAACCAACATTTACACTGTCAATCTAACCCCTCCCCACCCCTAAACGACAACCTAATAAATCTACAAAGTAACATGTCTGTGCAGTAAACTTAAACAGATTTTTAATAGTAGCAAGGATAGAGTTTTAACACACATTATTAAGACACAAAGTTACCTTACATTTAAATTACAACTTTTTTAACATAAGGCTGAGCTATTGGCATAAATGTAAATCTTTTAACACACATTCACAAAGTGTAAGGTACATGTAACATCTCTGTGCAGTTCAGATTTTTAACAGTAGCAACGACGCATGTAGCAATGACATTTGTAGCTCACGTAACAGAATTTTTCCAATAGCAAAGATCTTTGTTGCCTTTATCAAAAAAATCCTAAGCTAACACATAAAGAAAGAACATAAATATTTTCACATAATTATAAAGAGACAATAACTCCTCCACACATTTCCACACATTCGGTAAAGATAGTAATAATAAAACAATACATCAACATTTACATTGTCAATCCAACCCCTCCCCACCCCCAAACGACAACCGAATAAATCTACAAAGTAACATCTCTGTGCAGTAAACTTAAACTATAGATTTTTAACAGTAGCAAGGACATAGTTTTAACACACATTATCAAGACACAAAGTTACCTACCAACCAATGTTTTGAGGGGCATCCCCAACAAGAAAACACTTACGGGTAGCAATGAAGTTTGATAGCAACGACATCACAAACGGATCCGGCACACCAGCACCTACAACACTGATGATCCACACACAATGGGGACAGAATGATGCTCGCCAGAGACAACAACGGTAACACCACCGTCACCCGAAATCAACCACAGAAGTGGAAGAGAGACTCGGGAGAGGTCGACATGATGAAGCCAAGAGCAGCTGAGAAGGGGGCGAGGGCAACATATGTGCTTAAAAGGAAAGGAAGGTCATATGTTCACTCACGAGAAAGGTGTAGACTGCAACAACCTATGCGTAGCAGGCGGAAGGGATTCTCTCCCACTCCCCGTCGCAGGAAGACGGTAGAACGAAGCATTCACCTTGAAACCCTAGGACAACCACAGAGTCCCAATCTGCCGCGTGGGTCGCACACACATCATGGACCTGCGAGGACGAACGACATCGATCGCTTGAGGCCGAACGGCTTTGATCACCTCCGGAGGAACCACGGCACGGAAGCAACGGCGTGGGTCGCAGGGAGCTCGGTGCTCAGAAGAGAGTTTAGTAGGGGGAATGGATACGCAGGAGGAACGGCGAGGGAGAAAGCAAGGAGAAGGGGAAGGGTTTCGCACCTCCGGATGTGGAAGGTCGAAGGCGAGATCGAAGCTCAGGGGAGGGTTTCGCAGGAGGACGACGATGCGTGGGGGAGGGAGAAGTCTTTCGCGAGGTCCCGATGCGTTGCAGCATCCAAGGCGACAGAGGCGCCATCAATGGGTTTGGCGAGGGCATGGTAGTCATTTGGACAGACCCGATTTCGAAACCCAGCTCAGGAGGTGGATTTCGAAATCAGGTGTTAACACCCGTTTAATATCCGCTTAACCCTAATCCAGGGGATTAGGTAATCAAATCATAAACTTGGTTAGTCCTGGGTTAACATTGAGCTAACCCAGGACTAAACCTTTACCAAAGTGAAGCTTAAAATTTTCGTACAAAATCTAACCTCATACTATCTCTCTCCCTCTTTCCTTTCCCCTCTTCAATAACTCTTCATACGTTCCAACGATAGTTGAACAGTAGATTAGTCTCGATCGACCCGTCAAGCCTCTATATCTACCTCCCTCCTCTACATAACCTCCCTTTCCCACCGATCCCTCTCGTTGTCTCCAAAACTCCATATATTTAATAGAGTCGAGTTAATTCGGATATTTAATTATTACCTATCCTAATTAGTTTGACTGTACGAATCTCATATTCTAGTCGATATTTAAAGTAAGAGTCGATATCCGAATTAAAGATTGATTAAATTATTTGAGAAAAAAATAAAAAATAAGATAATCTCGATTACGATATCTCTAGATCAAAATAAAAATAATTATTCTTTCAAATAATCTAATCTCACTTATTGTACCCTCTTAACCTATTATGCAAACAAACATAATATTAAGTAAGCTCCCCCGCAGCACCCCCCCTCTCATTCTTTCACCCTGCATTCCTAGTGTTCGTCTTCATGACCGCAAGACCATTGTCTCATTTGCCTTCAACGCCGGCATCTCTTGTCCCTCCCATCTCCGGCATCCTTGGGAAATGACCACTACGCTAAATTAGTTATAGTGAAGTGGTACTAGTGTGTGTGTGTGTGCAGCCACTGGGGTACGTAGTTCAATCCTGAGTTGACTATGAGGCTTAGGCATTGTCCGTATCAGTAATATTGCAGGAGCTCTAGCCTCCATCATACCCGGTTCCTCCCTACGTACAGTCCTTTCTTTTTCATCATATTACTCTGTTTTTCCAACTCATTACTCATTTTTGTTGGTTTGAATTTGTTTAATAAGTTTCTAAAACAATGGTAAACCTGCCAAAATTTTGAATGGGAATTCTTATTCCGTGTTCGAGTCATACTCATAATCAGATTTTTCAATAAATTTCTTATTTTGTGCTCCTCTTATGATCAATTTCTTTTTTTTCCTTTTGAGGGGGCTCTCTCTCTTTTCTTGTGTGTCCCTTCGCCGTCTTCTCACAGTGCCGGCTCATCAACATCTCTTGTTTCACATGCATATATTGTATAACGTGCTGCTCTTGTTCTTCATTCTTATAGTAGTCTTATTGTTTTTGCTTTCTTTTAAGTTATCTTAATTGCTCTTTGCCCCTTTTTTCTCACCATTTATCGAAAGCAATCCTCGCTAATCCTTTTAAAGAAGGATGAAAAGGGAAATATGTAATAATACTTTTTTCTCTATTTTACCAAAGCAAAATAATTTCAGGTTAATGCATTTTAAATGTATTATTTAATTTTAAAATTTTTATATCCATTTGACGTGTGGATGCTATTTATCCATCTCTATATGTTGAAAAGGATTACACAAAAAGTCAATGTAAACTCAATATCAAAGAAGTTTATTTGCGTGATCGAATGAACGTTAAGCAGGGTTTGTCGTCTCGATCGGATCGATCGTCTCGATCACGGTCTAAGACGAAATGATACGAGTTAATATCGTTACGTACCGAGACATAAAAAATATTATATATATATTTATTATAATATATTATAACTCGAATGCTCTTCTAACTCAATTGGTTAAGTGATATATAGTTTAAATTATTGTCCATAGATTGAATCTCGCCCCTATCATCTTTTGAAACATTTTTTAAAATAATTATATAAAAAAACGGATAAAAATGATGTTTATAACACATTTGAAACTAGGGATCTCACGTTTGATCCCTCAACCAACGTACCTACAAAATGTCTCACGGACTAGTTGTTCCACGGACATGTCAAACCTTGACGCCAAGTGCCATTGTTTTGTTATTTTTTAATTTAAAAATAGTTAATATACTCCATAATCTTATTGGTCCCACAAATAAAGAAAAATCATATCTCCTGCCCCCTGCAGCACCACACCCCTCGCCCCAACAACCGAAAAAAAAGGAAAAATTATTTGGGTGATTATCAAATTTGTATCTCATTGTGATTTATGACGAAATTCTTCTTTATTTTGAAGATTCTCGGGCAGAACCGTTTTAAATCTTCATTTGATATCCCGTTTTGCAACCCTTAAGCATAGAACTGCATATATTTACATCCAAAACACAATTAACTAAGTGATAACTCTACATTAATTTTTATTGAGATTTTTATATCTATATCCTTACAAAATATCATATTTATATTTATCTTCCTACTTTTACCGTATTATCAACTATGTACCCTTCATATATACTGTATTATTACGGTTATACCTCCGACGTAACCTCCGTCTCCTTAACTAAAATAAAATATGAGTTAAGAGAAAAAATAACTAACCTACCTTTAGGTTAGCATTCTCTCTCTCTCTCTCTCTCTCTCTCTCTCTCTCTCTCTCTCTCTCTCTCTCTCTCTCTCTCTCTCTCTCTCTCTCTCTCTCTCGTGCCCAATAGGTGTTGATTATGTCGACCCACTACCACCGTGAGTCTGCGATGGTCCAGCGACGTCGGCGACAACATGGATGTCCCTTGCCGACTGCCTCATCCAATCGCGACCGTTGTGGCTACGTTGCTATAGATCAAGTTACATGGAATGATGAATGGGCACCAATGTAGCCTAATCCGATGATGTGGGGGAGAAGGAGGACGGTAAAGACGAGATGGCGACGGCACATGAGGAGGGGGAAGAGGCGCAGCTATAGCCGTGGGACTCGGTGGTGCAGTCCACGCAGAGGCAGAGTAGGTGGGTGTAGAGGCACTTGGGGCAAATGTCATCAATGTGGGATTGGGTTGAAGGGTGTCATCGGACACCTCTTGGCCTCATCATTTTGGGTGGGGCGGAGGAGGGGTGGGGTGTTCACCGTGACGCGAGCATGTTCTTGAGTAGAGAGACAATGGCGGCGATGGGGCGTGTAGCGACCCGAGAATCCGATTACCGGGAGAGACCCGATAACCCGAGATTCGAACTGCCGCCCACGAGCCGGGAGGGCTCGGAAGGGCTAAAAGGAGTGTGGAGGCACAAAGAAATAGAAAATAAAGCAGGACAATTCAACAATTAACAGAAATAAATAAACAACTACAGCTACAACAGAGTCCAGTCCAACAGAAAGTACAGTTTAAAACAGTAAAAGCGTACCACATGCCGAGTGAACACTCGGCCCGGCGAGCTGGCAACTGAGAACCTCCGCACCGCGCCCTCGAACCTCGAGGAAGAAGAACCGCCACACCTGAAAAGTAGGGAATGAGTCTCCAAAACAGAGACTCAGTAGGGATCCCGCGGAACCCCAACCGGAAACAATGGCGGTAGCGGAAAGGAGAGCTACAACTACAGCAGGAACAGCGAACCGGTGGCCAGTCAAAACTCGGCACTACAGCTACTCCTATTGTACCAGAAACACACCCCGGACTCACGGTCGGGGGCTACCGAACAACACTAATACCGCTTACCGAAGTAAAAACCTACGGCAACCACGCCGTAGTGGCCTGTCTCCCAGGACACGGCCAACATGGACACGCTGTCCAAAGTGCAACCCTGACACCTGGTCACGGGTACCGCACGACAAGACGCGACATCGGTAAAGTCGCTAGCACTAGTCTCACAGCGCGAAAACCAACACACGCGCCACGGCGAAACAACCGAAAACTCAACGGTCGACACGACCGAAAACCCGAAGGTCAAAGTCACGGAAACTGACAGTCTGACACTCTCTATCAAGAATAGGAGTAGCTCCCACTAGAAGAACGACCGGAAGCGTCCCCTGACGTCTTACACCGCGTCACAAGTGTCTAACTACAACGTCCCGGGCGTGAGACTCAGACACGCAACAAGTACCACAACAAGAACTAGCTGGGGTCACGCTCGTCAGCGCGTGTCCTAAGCCCCCAACTATGTGTGCACACACAGACCATCTGCTCTAGGTCGGGTCCTCTAGCTAGTTTTCTTCCCCACCGGACTCTGGTGGCAAAGGCAAAGGGCCCTACGGTAACCAGCCTAAAAACCGTCTCACCGGGTCTCGCTCTCCACCACTCCCAGGTGGGTCCGCACCCGCGTGCGCAGGAAGCTACGACTAGTGGACAGGTCATTGAGAGAGTGGACTCTCAAGACAACGGAAAATAACGTCCGAACCCGACGAAGTACGGAGACCGTCCCACGTACCAGCACCGTCGCACGGTGACCACAGTCGGAGAATGAACGGGACTCACAGTCCACGGGCCGCACGCTCGGCCACGCAGAAGCGCGGAAACAAGGTTCCCAAAGTAGCTCACAGGCCGCCAAACCAAATCCCACTCTCAGGGAAAGGCGGGAACCCTCCAGCTCCAGGCTGGACAACTGGACTCGCGGTCCAAGGTCACATACATATGGCCCACACGGAAAGCACAAAAGTACGATTCCCAGGGCAACGCACAAGCTGCCACGCCGATAACTGGAGTCACAGTCCAAGGCCGACCACATGGCCCACTCGGGACTCATTTCCCAGGAAAGCTCACGGCATGCCGGGGAGACCCCACCGCATCCCCACCGACACACGGTGACTCGGTCTAGCGTAACATGAAAGCCCGACACGCGAGAAGTCACCCGGACTCTCAAACCCATGGGCATGCTAAACGAGGTAGCACGGTCCTCCCGACACCCTCAAAACACGGACACAGAATCCCACGGGTGTCTGGGGCACTCGCAAGACCGCAAGTCGACCATTGGGTCCCAACCGGGTCGACCGGGGATCCACACATCACGGAACAAGGCGGAGAACACGAAAACTCACCTCGGCGCAACACAGAGCCTGACGGTCTAACCTTGGGCCATCACAGTCTGTGACGGTCCAAGCCTCGACCGTCACAACCACTCTGACGCACCAACAAAGGGCCGTCAGACGCTCGGTGCAAACCGGTTGTGACGCGCCTACCCTAGTGCATCACGGTCTCTGACGCGCCAGCTCTAGTGCGTCACAGTCTGTGCCCTCGGTGCGTCACAGGCTGTAACGGACCAACTCTGGTGCGTTACAAGGTGGGAACGCGTCCGCTCTGACGCACCCACACAGGGGCGTTACAAGGCTGTGACGCGCCAGCCTTGGTGCGTCACAGGCCTTGACCCTGAACGGTTAAAACCAACGACTGAAAGCCAACGGTCAGATCGTCCCTGACGGTCCAACCCAGGCGCGTCACAGCACCGTGGCGGTCTATCGTGGGACCGTCACACCCACAGACCACCAGTTGGCTAAACGGGCCCTGTGACTAGGGCTGTCAATGGGCCTGGCCGGTCCGACAGGGCCGCGGGCTTGGCCCGATTTCGGGCCGGGCCGCAAGGTCTTTTTAGGCCCGCGAGTTTTTAGTCGGGCCTAAAAGCCCGGCCCGACTAGACTCGCGGGCCGGGCTCGGGCTTTGAGTTCGGCCCGCGGGCCGGCCCGGCCCGATCCCTTTTTTTATTCTCACTTCAAATTTTAAAAATTATTTAGTCAAACTTATGTTATTTTACTTAATTAGAAATTTTAAAATTCTCTTTTCACACAAATTATGTAATTAATATCAAAATTTTAATTTATTTAGTGAGATTATAAGTTTTATAGTATTAAATCTATTAATTTTTATTATTTTTATTATTTTATTTAAGTAGTCGGGCCTGGCCGGGCCTTAGACGGGCTTTCAATTTTTCACACAATGTCGGGCCTGACCCGGCCCGGCCCGACATAGGTCGGGCCCGGGCCGGGCTCGGGCCTTACTCTTGATAAGTCGGGCCCGGGTCGGGCCGACCTAAGCCCGGCCCATTGACAGCCCTACCTGTGACGCACCCACCCTGGGGCGTCACAGGCTGTGACGGTCACTGGAAGGACCGTCACACCCGTCCGAGAGCGAAACTGCGGGAAACAACCCAAAAATCTGATCCATGCCCCGATCACAACCGGGTGACGGGGAAACAAAGGGGAATCCATCCCCAAGCCCCTAGGCATGTATGTAAACCCCTGAATCGGCCAAAAACGCCGTAAAACGAGAGATACGGCTCACTCCCCCAAAACATGGATTTTCCTTAAAATGCGAAAATAAACTCGCTCGGCTCACCACGGCCTACAAAACTCATAAAAAAGGGAAAGCACGAGCTGGGGGTCCATCTTCCTACCTCCACCGAAGATTTCGCGCCCCGAGCTCGCCGATCCACGAAGAAAACGCCGTTAAACCCTCGTCGCTTCACGAACCCGCGGCCGAGCTTCCACCCGCCACCGGCCCTCGATCCTCGACCCGTTCCCCGTTCCTCGCTTCCCACCATCGCCGCCTCGCCCTCCTCCGCCACCGTCGGCCGCCCGGGGAGAGGGGGAGAGAAAGAGATGAGAGAGAGTGAGAAAGAGAGAATGAGAGGGGGAGAGAGAAAATGGTTAATATATATAGAAAAACCCAAAAATTATAAAAATTTAGAAAATTACAAAATATTATCTCCGCGATCCTTGGAAGGAACACAACGCAGTGGTATTGTCCCGGAGTCGAAGAACGTTACGGTTCGCCCTGCACAGAGTTCCGAAGGCACATCAGGGAAAAATACGTGTAAAGCACAAAATACACTCCGAGACCCACTAAAAGATCCGAAAAAAACATGGGGCATTACAGGGCAGATCTTCACATCAATGTCGGCGGTGGGTGCAACTATGTCAGAAGGAGGAGGTCGTGCAATTCCACAGAGCCTTCTGCATCCTGAAGGGCGTCGATACTCAAGGGATCAAGGTTAAGTACGACGAGGGCGACCTTGTCTTCCTCCCCAAGTCTATCTTCGAACCTACATCGGGTGCTAGAATCGAAGAGGTCAGAGAGGAAGAAGAGGAGGCCTAGGGGGGTTTCGTTAGAGGGGAAGAGGATGGGAGATGGGGGCTGGGAGGAGTGCACGCGGGGGTGTGGGTTTGTACGCCGGCAGGGGGAGGGGGGTCAGGAGGGTTGGAGGACGGGTCTGCTCATTGAGGGGGAAAGATGGAGGCCAGGAGGGGTGGGGGTGCACGTCGGAACTCACTGAACGTGGGGGAGAGAGAGGGAGAAGGGGACCTATTAGAGGTGGGGAAGAGGGACTGCATGTGACACCTCTCTCTCTCTCTCTCTCTCTCTCTCTCAAATGGAGGTGTTTTTGATATTTTATATTTTCAAGCAGTTTCTGTGAGTATATTCTCATAATATTCATCATGGTTGATGGTCCGAGAATTACACGGGCATAATCGCAACAATATCAAATATATAAGGGATATACGTGTAGATATGTAAAAAGTAAAAAGATAAATATCAATATAATATTTTTATAGGGGTATAGAAGTAAAACTTCTTAATTTTTATAAAAAAAAAACATGCACGCCTCAAAATCGGAATTTATTAAATAGTTGTATTGTGGAAGGGGAACCAATTTATTCCTAATGTTACTTGGCACCACATTTGATGCGAACAGATATGATCAATCAGGTCACATCAACGTCTAACAATAAATTGACATTTCATAACAGAGAGGTGGATTGTAGTACTTGTTTGTCAAGGAAGGAATGATGTTATTAAGTGTTTTTTTTTTCAGATTATGAGATCACATAAAAAACTTAAAATCCTCCCCCTCACCGGTTCACTGCTAGACGAGCAAGGTCTCAAAAGGGCTTCGCTTTTACTCCCCCCGCCGGTGGTTCCGGTTCCGAAGGTGCGGTCTGGTGGAAAAAATGGGCTGGCCTACTAATTAATAAGAAGGGAAAACCCCTCACGAGATCCGCGGTCCCCTCCGCGCTCCGCTCTGGTTTTGCTCCTTCTGTCCCGCACGTCGTCCTCAATCTCGCCCGAGAATCTGGTGGCGACTGCCTAACCACCGTGGTCCTTGATGAAGGGGTAAAGAAAGGAGAAAAAAAATTACCTAACTCAATAATATAATTCTATATTGTTTTTAGTAGGTAAACAACAAATGAATAAATACGGGGATTTTTATTTATTTCGCTATTTGAAATTAATATCTGTATAAATATTCACCTCATATTTTGTTCAATCAAATATACCAGCTTTTGATCCTAGTTGAACCCATAAGCTCCAAAGTAATGAATTATCTACTTTTTAATCAGAGATGATTAATTAAGTAATACCTCTTGACAGCAGTACTTAAAATTTATTTTTGCTTCCCCGTCATAATTTACCTTACCCCCCGACCTGACCTGACCTCCCGATTGCTCTCCCTCTCGTCCTCTCCTCCGCACCACCACCACTACCCAGCGATAAACAAATGACCTCTCCAGAAAATTTAGAACCAGTTAGCCACATAGAGTGTTGCCCCCCCCCCCCCCCCCCCCCCCGCCCTTTTGGACGTTTGGAAATTGCCATGTTTGAATTTCTCAAACTTAAACAATCATAAATGCACCTCTCAAGTTTAATTTAATCCCATGTAGCGTAGTTGCCCAATTCTAAAATACTAATCCTACCCTTACAATCTGATGTGAAAGGTTTTGACATATTAATTTCAAGTTCACCTTTCCAAACAAACAAACCCTTCCAATCGCTTGGCTCACCACGAGATCACATAATCTCATGTGTGTCGTCATTCACACGCAGTGTCACCGACTTTGTAAGATAATAATTAGTTGTTATTTTAAACACTTATATCAATAATAACTTGATATTACTATTAATAGCAAGGGCAAGGGACAATATGCCTTCACCCCCCCCCCCCCCCCCCCCCACCACCACCTTCCCCTTCAGTTATTTCTCTTTCACATTCCTCATCCATCGACTATGATATATATTGATATTCTAAAATCTCAAGCCGTTATTATCTCTTCCGGCAACATTTCATATTATAATTTTTTTCTATAATCTTTTAGAAAGAGAAAAAATTAGTGAAGATCATCTTTTGGAGATTACGAAGAGTGTTTCTTTTTCTTTCTCTCTCTCCCTAAAATTCATAATTCAATTTTTAAAATAATCTGATATATCAAGAATACATTTGGTGAGATTTTCCGAGGATAGAGATTTCAATACTATAACCCCTATTGTGTTCCCAAACCAGGTCTAAAATCTACATGAAAACTAATATTCTCTACGGAATATATATGTATGTTTCAGAATTTTGATATTACATCAAAACTAACATTCGAATGTGACAAAACAAATGATGAGGAATATGGCCCCGGCCCGTTAGGTGGAATTCCAAACTCACGAAACAACACATACATCGGCTTTCAGGTGTGGGGTAATCTAGTTTCTTTTCCCCTCGATCCGAACATAGCCCATTAGACAGCAGAAGAAAGAAGCTGTGCCAAACAGGATCTGTACATCATTTTCCTACAACCCAGATTTTATGTTCAAAAGACAACCGTAGAGATCGAAAAGTGGCCTCTCAAACCGTGCATTACATCTTTAAAATTTGTTTATCTAAGAAGGAGAGAGATTATCCGAGGAGAACATCTATGAGCGACGAGAGAACGCTATAAGGAGCTCTGAATGTATGTGATTTCAGGGGATAACTATCTAATGTCTAAATCAGACTTAGAACAGACGAGGAGTGCTCGGGTGAGAGAGTAGAATAGAGAGTATAATGAATGTAGGGTGCCAGGCAGTGGCGGAACCAGGAGGGGGTAAGGGGGGGGCAATTGTCCCCCCTTGACTTGGGTAAATCACTCTATCTTTACATTTGCCCCCCATCCCCTGTCGAGTTTTTTGGGTCAATTAGATGTCTATCGACGGTGGATACCTAGGTTTTACGATTAAGTTAAAATGTCTACTGATGGTGAGTATTTGTCACCCACATTCATTGGTTTATTGTTTAGGACGGAGATTTTCTTTTGCAAGATATAAACCTAAAAGAGATAAAAGAGGATAAAAGTAGCACAGTAGAATTGTAAAAAGGTATTGCAACCGCCGATTGAGAAACTTTGTCAGTAGCTATGTAGGGTTATTTTTTGATGGTTGAGCATAAATAAAAAAAGACTATCGGGTTGTGCTCAAGGTTGATTTGTAGGCTTGTAGCAGGTCTCTCCAATCCGCACGTCCGCCCCCCCACACCCCACTCCACTCTGAGGAACTTCCCTGTCAATACGGTGAGTTTCCCCCCTTGCTCAGTTCTCTTGTTATCTATTTAGTGATTTTTGCTGGAATCATAGAGTTTTACCATGGGATTTTACCTGGGGAAGACATTTCATTCAGGACTTTGATTATATCTTTCTTTTTAATTCTTATTTCATGTATTTTCAATCACGGGGTTTTTGCATGTCTCAGTAACTTAACCTGGTTCTCCTTCTCAGTTGTTCCTGTTTGTGATTCATTATCTCGATTATATAATATAAAGTCAGCTCTTACTCGTTGAAAACACTACACCTAATTTTGAAGCTGAAGCAGTTTTTGTGGTGATCAGTAGATGAATGATAATTTTGTGATATATATTGAGAAGGAGGCATTCGAGAGTATTGACAATGAGATAACAATGGAACGCTTTCAGAATACGAAGACCCGTCATGGACAATTCACTTGTAAAATATCTCCTACTTGAATGAAAATAAATAATTTTTATTATATTAATTATATTTTACCTCCCCCTTTTAAATATTTCTAACTCCACCATTGGTGCCAGGGTTTTAGATTACTTACCCCTTGGCCGTTCTGTCAGGGAATTTCTTATAGGATCTTTCTCGAGCGTGTCTCTGTCGTTTGAGTTACTTGATTTGATTGAGAAACAATTATCCGAGATCATGAGATTACGAGGATACTGAGTCTAAGAACATGTGCCATGTAAATCATGAAATAATTATGTGCGCGGGACATGAGCCCAAAGCCTTAGGCCCCTTTTGGTAATCGGGTGGGGATAGCTTAATCGATCCGACAGGGTCGATTACGTTACCCCTGGGCGGTTAGATGGGCATGTGTGAGGGGGAGGCGAGTGGGAGGCGGGGCCCGCTTTTCCCCGGTTACGCTAACTGGCCGACCAACCCTTTATCAAATCGGCCCTTACCTGTTTGATAATAGGTTAGGATAACTCACATGAGATGGGTTAGGATGGGTTATTCTTTGACTTTTCTCTTTTTCAGTTTGATAATTTATTATTACCATCTAGAATAACTCGTTCCTAATAAATGATAGAATGAGTTATTCTTAGAATAA
Organism: Amorphophallus konjac; assembly: GCA_022559845.1. NCBI lineage: Eukaryota > Viridiplantae > Streptophyta > Magnoliopsida > Alismatales > Araceae > Amorphophallus > Amorphophallus konjac. The sequence goes on from CM040124.1 coordinate 44,628,990, forward strand.
TGACTTTTATCCTAACCGACCCTTGATAACTTAACGCTGCTATCAAATTAGAACAAGAGTGAAAAGATAGAATAACTCATCTTACTCGGGACTTATTCGGTTATCAAAGTGGAAATCAATCGTGGTTGTACGTCTGGGCTAATTGTCCAGGGTCATAATAAATGTAGACGGATTAATCTCTCCTCGACAATAAAACAAAACAGCAGTTAAACACAACCACCCATCAGATATATCAGAGCACCGTATTAACCTCAGGTGTCCCGTTCCCATGGAAGCACTACTCTTTATTGCTTTCTATCATGTACAAAAGGGAAGCGCCCCCCCCCCCCCCCCCCCCCCACACACACACGCGCGCGCGCGCGCGCACACACATAAAAATGCATCGCTTTCAAGGGGATCTGATGTGATCAAACCAGCTTGATCCCACCGCGGGTTCCCCCGCCCCCCCCATCGCTGTCCTGCTCCACGTCGCGCCCCTCCTGCTCCACGCCGTGGCAGGTACACTGCGTCGGCCCCGCCTCTTCTCGCATATTCTCGTCATGTGTGTGTTCGATTGCAAAGTTTTTGTCATTCCGAGTGTGTAATTGTCCATGTACTCTTGTTAGGAGGCAACATTTGTAAAGACGTACCATTTATTAGTGATTGAGATTGGGCTATGGCTTATTTGTTAGGATGAGCTCGGGTTGCTCGTGGATGTGTGAAAATACTGTTTGCACCCGAACGGATGGGGAGAATGTGCAGTGGGGAAGGCTGCTTACATGTCCTTCTTTTCGTTTTGAATGAAGCTGTGATTCTGGAATATGAAAGTTTTTTTTTACCTAACACTCTTCGTTGTTGGTTTATTTCTTTAGTTATATTATCATGGCACACTTTTGCCATCTCCTTCATCATATTTATTATATTTATCTATGCAAATAATGGGGGCATCCTTTTAATATATACTGTGCTCGGGTAACAATATTGTTCTTAATTTGGCAAGTAATGTATCAGCATTTTGATTGATCCCAAAGAAGAGCATACTTAATTAGGGTGCCCTTATCAAACTTAAAAAAATAAAACTCCATGAATCAGTGCGCCTCCTAGCTATAAGCTCCAAACAAAGCATGGATTATCAAGAGTATAAGCCATTCACATCTCTAATGATGACACTTGTAGGGAGAATCTTGTCCGTGTTCACGTTCAGTGAACAGTTAACTAAACAATGATGGAAGGAAACTTCGTCCTATGTGATGAAAACCAGGCAATTGCCGTACATAAAAAAGGCTCATCAGTCATGGATATAATTAAACTTCACAATGGCAAGTATCCAATTTTAATTTTTGGAATGTCATTCCATAAATCTCCCTCCAACGTCATAAATCACGATTAAAAATCTATTTACATAAATATCATATTTAGATTTATATTAACAAAGATATTCTTAGTTTCCTCAAAAATAATGTAAAAAATCATCGTCGTAACCTCCCGTTATCCGCTGTGAATCTAACACTAGTTAAATTTAACTATACTTGACAAAAGATAATAATATCCGTAGTTTGAAAAAAAAGACCAGTCTCTCTCATCTCCCTCTCACCTCTAACTTCAATAAGAGAGAGGTGACAGAGAGGAGAGATAGCAGGGATTTTACCCCTCCCCTCCCCTGATCCATGACCCATTCTTCACTTCCAACTCCTATCTCAACTTATGTTGATGTTCCTACTACGGTTGCTATTGCTCTTGCCGGTGCCAAAGGGGAAGCCTTACCCCGACGACAGGGGACTTGGAGAGTAAGAAGAAAAATGACTAAGGGGAGGCAAGCGGGGGGCCGGGGGGGTATTCTCAGGGAGACAACAAGAGGGGGAGGGGGCATCACCGTGAGGGGATGGGGGGCGGGTTCCCAGGGATACGTCGGCCGAGGGGAGGGGCTCACTATGAGGGGGGGCTATCCTTGGGGAGGGGGAGGCTTGCCGAAGGGGAGAGACAATAGTGGGGGGTGGGGGAGGTGGCCTCCGGTGTCCCCCCATCTAATGGAGAGAGAGAGAGAGAGAGAGAGAGAGAGAGAGAGAGAGATACTAACAGAGGGACATGGTGGTCGGGAGGAGTGGGGGAGAGGGAAGGGGGCATCCCCCCCTTTGATGGAGAGAGAGAGAGATATGGGGGTGGGGGATGCCGACAGAGGGGCATGGGAGTCGGGAGGAGTGGGTGAGAGGGAGGGGGCGTCCCCCCTCTGACGGGAGAGAGATAAAGAGGAGCAGGATGTCGGTAGAGGCGCATGGTGGTCGGGAGGAGTGGGGGAGAGGGAGGGGGCGTCCCCGCTCCGATGAAGAGAGAGTGAGTGAGAGAGAGAGAGAGAGAGAGAGAGAGAGAGAGAGAGAGAGAGAGAGAGAGAGAGAGATGGGGGTGGGGGATGTCGACAGAGGGGCATGGGGACCGGGAGGAGTGGGGGAGAGGGAGGGGGCGTCCCCTCTCCGACGGGAGAGAGAGAGAGGTGCGGGATACCGACAGAGGGGCCATGGGGGCTAGGAGGAGTGGGGGAGAGAGAGGGGGCGTCCCCCCCTCCAACGAAGAGAGAGAGAGAGATGGGGAGCAAGATGCCCACGGAGGGGGGCATGGGGGTTAGGAGAAGTGGGGGAGAGGGAGGGGGGCATCCCCCCTCCGACAAGGGGGGAGAGAGAGAGAGAGATGAAATTTAAATTCGCTCCGTGAGGGAGTGACTTCAAATGAAAGTCGTTCTCACACGGAGTGACTTTTATTTTTAAAAATAAAAAATAATAAATTAAACTCTCTCTCTCTCTCTCACCTCTCTACTCTCTCTCTCTCTCGGACCCACCCCACCCGACAGAACTCCCCCACTCGGCCGTCTCTCTCTCCCCTCTCTGCTCTCTCTCTCTCATATGCCCACCCCACCCGACGGACCCCCCTTCGGCCGTCTCTCTCTCACCTCTCTACTCTCTCTCCCTCTCACTCTCTCTTATACCCCCACCCCATTGGTGGAACGCCCCACTCTGACCGTCTCTCTCACCTATCTGCTCTCTCTCTCCCTCTTACCCCCACCCCACTTGGTGGAACCCCCACTCTTGACCGTCTCTCTACTCTCTCTCTCTCTCAAACCCCCACCCCACCCGGTGGACCCACCCCCCCACTCCGACCGTCTCTCTCTCTCACCTCTTTGCTCTCTCCCTCCCTCTCTCTGAGACACCCACCTCGCCCGACGGACCCACTCCCCCCACTCCGGCCATCTCACCTCTCTACTGTCTCTCCCCCTCTCTCACAGACCTCATCCTCTTTCTCACCTCTCTGCTCTCTCTCCCTCTCTCTCTCTCAGACCCCCACCGCACTTGGCAAACCCCTCACCTCGACCATCTCTCTCTCTCACCTCTCTGCTCGATCTCATCTCTCTCTCTCTCTCTCTCTCTCTCTCTCTCTCCTCCCACTCACCAAACACCACCACCCCGACTCTCTCTCTCTCTGTTGGACCCCCCACACCCACTTATCGGACCCCATCCTAGCCCTCTCTCTACTTCGATAGCGCTCTCCTCTCTCTCAGACTTTCTCTCTCCTCTCTATCTCAGTCTCTCCCTCGCAACCCCCCCTCTCTCTATCTCAGTCTCTCCCTCGAACCCCTCTCTCTCTCTCTCTACAACTCACTCCCCTACTAGATGAGTTGCAAACATCGGAGGGGCTTTCCCTTTAGCGCCCCTCTCTCTTTATCTAAGTCTCCTCTCATTTCTATTTTGTTAAAGGTGAAAAATTTGAGATTTAGGAAGAGTATTTTAATATCTTAATTATAAAATAGAGACAATTTTATAATCTTTATAGAATATTCATCATTCGTTCAACAGAAGTTAACTATGATTGTCTTTTCATATTTTTCGATAAAATTAAGGATATTTTTGTTAATATAAATCTAGATATGATATTTATGTAAGTATATGTGTCACATTGATTTATTTGAAAAAAAACCAAAAGAAAATAAAGAAGAAAACGAAGGTGTTCGGGCGCACAAGACCCATCGTCACGGAATCGCATCTTCGAACCACCCCCACCTCCAATCACGCCGTCCCTCTCTCTCTCTCTCTCTCTCTTTAATCTCTCTGCACACCTACAACCCGTCTCCCCCGGCTCTCCTCTTTCCCCGCATTTCCCGGCCATGGTCGCCGCCGCCGCTGATACGCAGACCCGCTTCCTCTCCTCTCTCCTCCTCCTCCTACTCCTCTTCTCCCCACCGGCCGGCAGCTCCTCCACCGTCCCCTACCTCTACGGTAACCTCGTCTCCTCCCTTCCTCTCTCACTCTCTCTCTCCTCCTCCTCCGCCCCTCTGCTCTCTCTCTCTCTCTCTCTCTCTCTAGTCTATCCTTCTGAAATTCTCCAGAAAGCTTCCATCTTTTGTGCTCTCTGGTAGTTCTAACAATGCCCATCTTCCGCAATGCAGGGGATGTGTCGTACGCCATAGACTGCGGCGGCGCCAACAACTTCACCGGCCCTTTCAACTGGACCTGGACGGCGGACCGCTTCTACTCCGGCGGCGGCATCCCCGGCACGGTGGCGGAGCCACACAACTTCCCCCAGCTCCAGGAGAGCACCCTCCGCGCCTTCCCGCCCTCCTCCGCCGGCAAGAAGAGCTGCTACACCGTCCCCGTTCCCCCCGGCCGCTACTACATCCGCACCTTCACCGTGTACGACAACTACGACAGCAAGCTCCACCCACCCAGCTTCGACGTCGCCGTCGAGGGTACCCTCGTCTTCAGCTGGCGCTCCCCCTGGCCCGAGTCCGTCGCTAAGAACGGTGCCTACTCCGACCTCTTCGCTCAGGTCGCCGACGGCGAGGCCGACATCTGCTTCTACAGCATCGCCACTGACCCCCCCGTCATCGGCTCCCTGGAGATCGTCCAGATCAACCCGCTCGCCTACGGGTCCGCGGACGGCGGCGGCGATCTCATCCTTGTCAACTACGGCCGCTTCACCTGCGGAGGCGCGCTCTTCGGCCCCGGATTCAGCGACGACCCTGACCGATTCGGCCGCGTCTGGCAGTCCGACGCCGAGTTCCGGAGCGCCGCAGCCATCGTCAGGTCGATCTCGACAGCCCGGCAGATCCTAGGGACCAACCAGCATCCGAACTTCTTCCCAGCCCACCTCTACCAGACGGCCCTCACCGTGGAGTCGGGCAATGCAACATTGGAGTACTCGCTTCCGGTGGACACCAGGCTGGACTACATGCTTTGGTTCCATTTTGCAGAGATAGATCCCGCCGTCACGGCCGCCGGGCAAAGGGTGTTCGACATCTATGTCAACAAGGAGAACGTTAACCGGATAGACATATTTAAGCAAGTCGGGAGCTTTGCAGCATTCAAATGGCAGTATATAGCCAATAATCTAACGAACAAGCACCTCAGTGTGAAGCTGGTCCCGGTCGCCGGGAGGCCGTTGATCAGCGGTCTCGAGAACTATGCAATGGTTCCACTAGACCTTGCCACAGTTCCCAGACAAGGTATGCAAGTGGTGAGATTGGGGGGCATGATTTTACGGGGTGACAAAGCAAGTTTATTTAGAGAGTTTGATGTGTCCAAATATCTGTTGTTGGCAGTGGCTGCAATGAGGGCATTGAAGGAGTCTCTCCGTATCCCAGACAGGATGGGTTGGAATGGAGACCCTTGCGCTCCTACCACTTGGGATGCTTGGGAAGGGGTGACATGCCACCATAGTGAAGATGAGCAGGGGCTTGTAATAACGCAACTGTAAGTACCAACTATCAATAATCAGGTTATACAGTTCCTCTTTTCCGTTGTTGGTTCAGTTCTTTTTTTTTTTTTGAAAGTGGATGGTACCACATGTTATATGTTGTTGGTTCAGTTCAATCTCTCATGATTCATATTAACATCAATTCATGAAAAATTTACTTTGATAGACTTTTATGTGAAATCAATTTTAGACTAGACAATTGTAAAGTTTTTGTTATTTGATGTAAACCATATAACTTCAGTTACGAGTTGAATCAAAGAAAGTTTATTTACTTAATTCTTGAGCTCAGATGTCAGTCATCTGAACTTGCTGATGGATTTAGGGTCTTAAATTTTGTCATTCCATATGTCATTTTACATCATTGTATCTTCTCTGGTAGGGTGGGCTGGTAGGGTGGTCGGGGTTGTTAGGTGCGGAGCCTTTTGGGGTCCTTTGAGTGTGGTTGGGGTGTGAGCTGTGCTAGTAGGTGCTTGTTTTGCTTTTATTTTGTTCCAAGGCAGAGGGTGTTCTGCCACATTTTGTTTGTGGGAGTCGGTTGGGAGCACTCCCCTCCTTTTCATGTATAAATTTCTATTTTATATACCAGTGGTACTACCCACGTTCAGGTAAAATCATTGTATCTTCTCTGAGGTATCAAGTTTGACAGAATCTTCTTGTGGCTTATTATTCTGGCAAGACTAGAGGTTAAACTGAGTGCATATGCAGATGTTGTGGAAAATGTAAGTCCACAATATGTGAGGTTGTTAGCCATTGTTGATTCTAGAAATGCCAGATAAATTTCTTCTTTGCCATTCCCTTTCAACATTGCAAAGGTGATGATTCCTGGGTGACTATGGGTCAAAGTTGTTGTAGCTTTGTTCAGAAAGCTTCTTCTGCACTATTTATGCTAACAGTTGCAACGGGTTTCTGTTTGAAGCAAAACTATACTCAAGATTTGTATGTTGCATTGCAGAACTTTTTCTGATCTTTGATAATGAAGAACTTCATTAGCTTATCTATCTATACAGTTTATAAGCCTATGGGGGGGAGTTTGATCATCCAATCCACAAAGAGAGCATCAGTTGTATAATATTATTAAGGAAGCAATCAATACACATACAATACTTTGTGTTTAATGTTAGAAAGGACATCTTGAATAAGTTCTTGAAGGCCGAAGTGGACGTCCTGTTGACAACATAGCAAATGGAATGCAAGCATTTTCAACTACCTTAATGTCAATGGTTTGCATAGGGAAGGATATGTCATTTTATAAGCACCATTTTTGCTTTATAAAAATCAAGAAGCAGTGCATCCATCTGTGATTTTGGATGGCCTTCTTACTCATCCATTATTGCTAGCAAACCCATATGCTTTTAGCTGCGAAATTGTTCCTTCAATATTCTTCTGACTTTTTACAATGGAAAACATTGCATGCTAAGATGGAGATTACCTTGCTCTTAATGTGGTGAAATCATATGACAGTTCTTGTCCCCGAAACTGTTTTCCTTTAGGCAAGAATTGGGAACATATATTGGTCTGTAATAATGAATGATGCATTCTACCTTAGGACTCAAGTACCTGCCTTACCTTGGATCCATCCTAGAATACTGCAGCTCTCTTATTTTGAATGCTTAAGTCTGGTAAAACTGTAAAGCATTCCTCTTTATACTCTTAAGCTAGAGTGAACTGAAACAGTTTTTCAGCTTTAGTTATCATTTGCAATTATTTCATTTTTTTTCGTTGAATAGTGGTATACTGTACAGTTTTATTAAGTGACTACCTTTTTGCTCTTTTCCCCCCTTTTTTTATTTATGTTACAGTGACCTCGGGAGTCAAGGGTTGAAGGGTTATATCAGTGACCAGATAAGTCTTCTATCAAAATTGGTAAGCCTGTAAGTATCAAATTAGCAAATACTATGTTCTAATATTTAGTACATTTTTCAGTCATTGTGGGCGCCAATCAACTTGCAATGTTTATTTCCATGAAAATACGTCAAATTCCTAAAGTCCTTGCCTTTAATGTTATCAAATGAAGTTCCTGAGCCAGTTATTTGGTTCTTTTAAGTTGATTGGGGAGTTTTTGGTCGAAAACTTGAAACTTTATGGCTTGTTGGTCTGTTGGTTGATGGATCATTCTGTTTGGTGTCACCTGTAATTGAAAGAATGACGGTTACCTTGATTTTTTCCCATGTAATTATTGCATGTCTCTAGCTTTATACTAATTCCTTTTTTGGGAAGGTGAGCGCACATTAATTTCTTGTTGGTTCATGGAATATACTTTTCACTTTTCTGAGAAAGGAAAGAGGTTGCACATGGGGGGCTGTATACATAGCTTGTGCAAGGTTTATTCCGTGGGTGTGCATTGTATCAGACGATCTGGGTTCGCGTGTTGAACATTTTTCCACTGACCGCAGTCAGTGTTGATTTACATCGGTCTAACGTCCGGACACCTTTGTTTAATTGTCAAAGAAGTCTCTAAGTTCCCTACATAGGTTCTGATGCTAAGGGTTAGCTCACTTACATGGCTCACAGTTACCTCTTATTTACCACCGAGAGATTGATAGAACTAGGGTTTTATCAAAGACCCTATCGAGTTCAGGCCAAAAGCCCTATGATTTAGGGAGCATGAATGCAATTCTGCAGAAGTCATAGGCATTTTCGAGATATCGGGAGGTTTTTTGGACTTCAAGGGTATTTTGGTAATTTTACCAGGCTATGGGCATTTTTGAAATTATCAGGTTGGAGGGAAAGTATGGAGAGATCTTCGACCTCCGAGGACACTGAGGTGGTTTCCGGCAGATTTTGAAGGCTTCTAGGCCATTTTTAGGTTGCAAAGGCATTTTGGTAATTTTGCCAGACCCCGAACAGACCTGGGTTTGGGGTGGCTCCTGGGTGCAAGACGGGGCTAGCGAGGTCCCTAAGCGAAAGGAGCAACAATGGACTTCGTAGAAGATGTTCATGCGTTGATTCGCGGGGAGAGGGGCATGTACACAATTTTCCGAGAGTAGGGACTATGCGCAATTCTCCTTTGTCCAGTCCATAATGGAAGAACTGGGTACATTTCACGAATCATACAAATACATGGGTTGTCGGCGAGTTGTTGACTGTACAAGAAAAAAAGGGGGTCTCCTCATTGACACGGGATGTAGGGACATAACCCTAATTACATAAAGTTATAGGATAGAACTGCGAATCACAGGACTTGAATCTTCTTGCAATCTTGGGAGGGGCATTTCTGTAATTCCTTATTATCTGAAGGAATTACATGATCCAACCGTCTAGGATACATGAAAAGTTACATACATAGCCTCCAGGGACATTATTGCAAGGCCCGGGGTATTTATAAAACATATCCTTAATGGGCCTTTTTATGAACAAACAAACTTCGCCGGGTGTCCGCATCTGTCAGTCCGTATCTCCGTGTGTCTGTGTGTATCCGTCTCTGTTCCTCCTTGGCCCAGGGGGATATTTATAGAAGTAGGAGGACCTAGGTTGTCAAAAATATGGGGATTTGCCTCAATTTTGACGAAAAAATGGGTTTTAACCCCAATTCTGACAAGGTAGGGTAGCCACTCCTTTTTCTTCTTCTTTTTTTCTTCTTTTTTTTAATGGGAACACGGACCCCGGAGGGGTCATTTGACCCGTGGGCGAGACCCGGCGGGGTCAAGTGACCCCGCTGGAGGCCTAGCGGGGTGACACGACCCCCCACTGGGCCGGTCGACCCCGCTGGGACCCAACGGGGTGGACGCGACCCCGCTCAGGGTCGGCCGCGCTCGCAGGCAGGCCAACGGGGTCATTTGACCCCGAGGCGGCCTTTTTAGCCCCTCTTCGTGTGTTTTCTGCAATTTTTTGTCGCCTTGTGTGGGAGAGGAGCCGCCGCCCTACCTTTATTTCTCTCCAAGGCCCGCTCTTGCCGTGTGGCAACAACACGTTGGTGGAGAACCGTGCAGGAGCGAAGGATTGTTAGTTTGTTGTTTGTTGGTGCGCTGCTCGCCCGGGGGGGAGTTTTTGCATCCGTCCGTGCCGTGTGATACACAGTTATTCGGCCACTTTGATAGGTGTGCATGTACATTCTCCCTTTAATTTCCCTTGTTGCGACGCCACTTGTAATTATAAGGTCGGGCCGATAGACCCTAAATCGCAGAGGTACTCCACGGACCGACGATATCGGCGCTATGCCATATTTTCCGTCGGTTGCTATGAAATAAAATCCTCGAAATATTTCGAGAGAATTACGGGTGCAACATTTCTTTAAGATCTAGGTTGTGTCCTACTGTTTCAGGTTTCTTAGGTACTTTATATTTCAAAGTTTATCACTTTGTGTATTGAGACGATGGATGAGCATGTTCACAGCATAGGGTGGCATGCAATGTGCAGGTTTCAAAGCTATTTATTGGGGGTGTGCACTAACATGGTGGAATTTGTGAATGTCTTAAAGCATAGATATCTCTACCTAGCTTCATTTATGTTGATGTTTTCCTTACAAACTTGAACTGTATGAACTTAAGCATGTCAGCTCATTAACGGTTCAACACTGTGAGACAAGGATTGCACAAACACAAACCAAATCAAACAATCAACTGCCCATGTATCTTTCAGCTTGATTTCTTGGTTTTGTTGGCATTCATTGCCCTCTTTGCCCCTGGTTCTGCATCAAAAGGACTGATGATTTTTTTCCGGCAGTGGTTAAAACAAAAATCGTGTATGGCCATTTTTTTCAGTCCCTGTTCTGCAAGTCAACAAATGCCTTCATCATAAACCAATCCTTGCTGACGGCAGTCCAACATTTTCTGCTATTAGTAATTTAGTCACCAATGATTTATTTGATATTTTAAGCATAGGCATTTGTTATTTCCTGACTGGTTTTCTCCCTTCATATAATTTATTGTCCTTTAACTCTGCCATGGCCGGTCCCAAGCCCGGATAAGGCTCTGACGATAATGATGATGATGATGATGATATAATTTATTGTCCTTTGTTTGTTCTTTTGTTCACAATTATCTAACTGTTTGATGCACTCCTTGTAATTCATATTGTTTCGCCATTTTCTTGCATCCCCATAAAATGGCCATGTTAGCTTATTTCATTTCACCGAATTAGTATTTCATTCTTATATGTGATACTAAGTTGCTTTCTACTCTTTAGGAACTTGAGCTATAATTCATTGGAAGGAAGTTTACCGGCAGGTCTTAATCAAAAATCTCTTGTGAAATTGTAAGTTCATCAGGCCTCTATCTGCAAAATAATCATTTGGTTCTGAAGTTTTAAACAACAGCATTGTTGTTTTAATGTGATGCTACTTTTACAGAGCATGCATCTTGATTCCTTATAAGTTGCTGTGTGTTGTTAACAGAATTGTCAGAATTGTTTCTTTGAAGAATTAGGGAGTCTAGGGAGGTTGTGGGAAATTGAAGCCTTTTTTTTGGACTGTTGGGATTGATGTAAAATACTAAATTCTTTGGATCCATTTGTTTGGATATAAAACACTGAATCTAAAGTCAGGACCAACCATTTTTCACAGGAATGCCTGATTTCTGTTTTTCATTAAAGGCAGCCATTATTCAAAATCAGAGATTATGTTTCCACTAGATTTGAAATCAGTGATTTAGTAATCTAAAAATTTCTTGTTTCACGGCAACCCATAGAAGTATGATGGAGAGTTATCTTTGCTCCTCAGGGAGTGAGCTCTTGCATGCTGCTGCTGCATATATGCATCCCTTGTTTGATTGTGTATTGACTTGCCTCTCAAACTTAACGTTTGTTTCATTTTTTTAATTTTTTGTTTTCCCAAGAAACTCAGATGAGTTTTGATTATTTTAATCTGCTGGATGTGTCTGCATTAGACATAACATTATGGAGTTGTTAAATCTGAACCTACTAACTTAGTATGAATGAAATATATTGAATCAGACACATTCAGAAGAGAAAATATTTAATCAGAACTTAAGATCCTAGCGTGTGACGATGCATTTTTCTTGTGATTGAATCATGTAGTTTCTAAGTGGTTTATCACACTTTGGCTTGACATAGTTGTCTTCAAGTTTCCCTGCCAGTCACTTTATGCAAATTTTGCTCTTTCTTTTGTGTCCAGGGATTTGTCAGGGAATCAGTTAGCTGGAAGCATTCCAGATACCCTAGGCTCATCAAGCCTACAACTAGTGTAAGTATTTTGTTTTGTTCTTTTAGCTGCTGTAGTTTTCCCTTTTCATGATGTGGAATATTTATTTCACAGATACAGATTTTTTTTCTAATCCTTTGGTTTGATGATGTGGTTTCATGATTTATGACATATAGTTTTTATTCAGGTTACTAAATAATAATCAGTTGGAAGGACAAGTACCTGAGAAGCTGTACTCTATTGGTGTGCATGGTGGAGTTATTGAGTATGTCGCTGTTACATGCCCTTGGTTTCTTTTCTCTGTTGAATCATTTGGACTGAACATGAACATAGTAACTAAGAATAACATTTGTGCTTTAACTTTATATGTCATGGTTGTATCCTTGATCTTTGTTTGAGGTGTATAATTCTGTCTCTATTTTCAACTTGTCAAACAAATGCATAATAGCAAGTCATAGGATCAAAGTACACTCCTAAAATTCATGTTTGCCATCTGGACTATGATGATTGTGAAGTCGTTTATATTCTTCTACCTAGCTACCTGTCTGTCCAATGGTTAATCTGTTTTATTTAATAGGTGGAACCTTTTGTGTTTGCTAAAAGGTGATACATGTAAGATGAATATCCTGTGCATAAGTTTTTCCCAGAATCTTTGCCATCAAGGACTTGTAAGCATTAATCCACTCATTTGAAATAGAAATAGAATAAGCTGAACAGAGAGAAAGACCAGTGGAAAGCAAGCCGACAAAACTCCCAAATTAACCTTTAAAAATGAAAAAAAGACTGCACCATTGCGAGCAACATGCTAAAAAAAACATGTGAGGGTATATGATGCAGCAAATCTGGAAGTCAAATACTGAGAAAATTATTCCCTTGCATCTATTGAAAGGTCTCCAAACAGATAAATAGACTTCACTGGCATGATGAGCAAGTCATGATAACCCTATATTGATATATGGTATGCCGATGCATGCGAAATGATAGCTGGATGACAGGAAAAACATCAGAAACTTGCAAACAGATGGGGAAACACAGTCCGCAGATGCAATACAAATGTTGGAAGAACCCCTGGATGGGTATATGGTGCCTCATTGATGTCAATGATTGTATGGATCAGCATGACATGGGACATGGAGACTGCTTTCTTAGAATGGGTTTATCCTAAAGCCTTGGATTGGTGCCTTAAAGTAACAATAAGAAAAGAGAGCAAGGAACCACTGAAATGCAGCTGCACAACCCTAGATTTAATAATATGATCTTACACACAACCCTAGATTTAATAATATGATCTTACACACATTTCTGTAGAAAGCATCAATAAATATTTGTTCCTTTAGACGGCCTTCCTTTCTCATTTCTTAAATTGAAGATGCAAGGAAAGACTACCACTAGAAGGGAAATAGGAGTGTAGCAAGTCACTGGAAGAGATCTTGTAGTCTCGAGCCTCTCTGAGGACTAAAGAGACTTGGTGAATAAAAGGAGAAAAGCGCAACATGGGCTTATAATGCATACCCAAAAAACAAGCACGCACCATATCAATTGGTCTCATTACCTATATTTTTCCAAATTGGCTACGGAACTGATGCCAGTTAAGGATGATCAAAGATGAGCTATTACATACAGCAAGTCTTTGATCGAGCCAGTTTTATGGTGACACTGCTTATGCTGCATATAAACGTTGGATTGGTTGTCATGATTCTCATATTGTATAACCTTTTCAGCCAGCAGCATTTCAGATTCATGATAAGAAAATATTTCTGGAGGGCATATAAGATTCAATGTCTCCGCCTTCCAAAAGGAAAAGATTCAATGTTTTGTGTAGCATGCTCCTAGTTATCCTAATTGCTGCCTGTGTTATAATCTGTCCCCAATCTCCATTCCTGTTGGATGATGTGGAATAGATTAGTCATTTTTCAGGATTCTATTAGGTAATATGTATATTCAATACCTTGACGTCCACTGGAAACCTTGAAGCTTTCAATCATGAAATCTCATGTCCAATGGGAACTATATTATGGCTACATTATTTAAACATAGGTAATCAAATTATTTTTTATCTGTATATAAATAGCACTTATTTTCTGAAAATCTTGACCAGAGATGGGTCAAGCTTATTACAAGCTTGCAGCAAATTACTGAAGCTGCTATTGGATAGCTATATTTTTCAAATCACAACTACAAGTTTTCTTTATGGTTGTTTTTGCGAGGTTCCTATCTTACATGTTCCATCTATCCACTGAGTTAGTGTCCCCATTCTTTTGTCTTCACAGCCAGACAATGTATATATTTGTTTCAAATCTTGCATGTGCCGTATAAGTTAGCTATGATGCTTATTATAGCTAGTGAACCTTTATGGTCTTTTTGCAGATTTTCTGTCTTGTGATCATGCTTACATGAATTTTTGTGCTTATACATTCACTCTTAAATCTGTAGGTTCTTTATCAGAACATGGTAGTTCTTTTGGATTAATATACTGCTCATGCTCTATATAAAAATTAATTACTGCAGCAACCATAGGAATTTTTACAAATGATGCATTTCTATTGCTACAACAACTTGAAGACATATTTGGATCAATAGATTTAAACTTTCAGTGTCTCACTGAGATGTTTATGTCTGTAAAAATGACCTTTAGGTGTGATACAGTTTGTCAGGTAATAAAGGACTTTGTGGAGTACCTTCCTTGCCTGCTTGTCCTTTGTTCTGGAGTAAAGGAGGTTTATCTGCCGCTGGCAAAATTGCAGTTGGTGTATCATGCGGGGTCATTCTTTTCATTCTTCTCCTAATCATTTACTTTGTATGCATGAGGAGGAGGAGAAATGACTATGACTTTGCTCCTTCTCAAGACCTAATGTGTGAGTATAACGATCTTTATCTTTTCCCTTCTCTTGTTCCTGGCATTTAAACAGTACAAGGGCTGCTTTTACAAGTGTCTATCTGTATAATGTGGGCATCATATGTTATCATTTGTTCCATTCATGTGAGTTTCTCATTTTGCACATACCTCTTATTCTATATGGCCCTATTTGTTTGAGGGATAAACCGGGATACCCACTGAAAGTTATCATATTCCCTTTGGTTGCTCATACAAGGTATTCCATATGATAGGCTCTTATCCTGGTTTATCCCGAGATAACTTGTTCTACCAAAAAGGTAGAACAAGGAGGGTTAAGCTTTTTCACAATTCTCAAGGATATTTCGGGTTACCTTATCTCCCAATCAAAGCATTTTGGTGTATTTTATAGAATATCTTACATGCGGTTTAGCTTATCCACTTAACCTATTTCGTAATCAAACAGGGCCTATGAACATAACTTGAGCTGCAAGTATCTTCTACTGTTGCTCCAGTAGACTCATCTTTGATTGACCAAGGAAGGTAGACTTGGGGATCGGTATTGGATCGGTTGGTCTAGAACCGATCTAGATCAGTGGGATCGCTCAATATGGACCGATACTGGACCGATCCTGGCCGAGAGTCAGGCCAGCAGTTCATAGACTTGTGAAAAAAATTCTAAAAAGCTGCAAAAATCTGAAAAAATAAGAAACACGTTCTAACATGGGTAAGGCTCAATTTCACATAAAATAATTGACATACTCAAACTATTGGAGGCTCAAATGTTCATGAAATAGTTGGCATCATCCTTGATCTTTCTTCAACAAGTGTAGAGAGAGTGAGATTGAGAGGGGAGAGAGTGTGTGTGTGTGTGTGAGAGAGAGAGAGAGAGGTGTGACAGGGAGTAAGAAGGATGGAGACCAAGAGTGTGCGTGTGTGTCTGTGGAAGAGTTGTGTGTGTGAAAAAGTCTGACCGGCCAAAGAAACCCCAACAAAAGACTTGGGTGGGATCGCCCGCTACTGGGAAGTATCAGGCAATCCGACCCGATACCACCCGATCTGGACGATCCCAATGCAAACTCGGTATAGGGCGTTGCAGTATTGGATCGGACTGCCCGAAATCCGATGGGATCAGGCAATCCTACCGATACCAATCCGAAACTGCAAACCTTGTGATTGACAACGGTATATCAAAGAAAACAGGGACTTGGTCAGCTGGTTTCACATGTGCACAGCATTCACTTTGTATCTGACATCTTCTAAAAGATTTTTATGATGGTGATGCTGAAAGCTGATATTTTATATTTTTAATTACCATACTGCCAGCAGCATGATATATGTCAAAACCTGTATTTTATTCAGTAACCATCAAAGTTTTCATTGTCCCAAAAAACAAACCATCAAAGTTTTAACATACCAAATGTATCATTCATATGTGACAAACAATGCTTCATTTCGCCGTTAATTACTACTGTGTTTCTGTCTATTATGTCATGCTGTATGTATCTACTTAAAGGTGTTACTTGTCTTTCCGAGCTATTCCTTTTAATTTTTAGGCTTTTGTTGATTAATAATTCTGACTTCTTGTTTATTTCCTCAGCAATTGCAGCTAAGAGGAACAGATACCAAAGGCAAAAATCACTTATGCTCCTTGAAATGGAGACTCAAAATGCTAATGGATTTCAGTCTAATTTGAATCCGCTCTAGAAGATTTAGGGAAGATGTTAAAACTGATGTGCCACTGCAGAGATGAAGAAATTGTACTGATCTATTTCCGTGTATAAAAGGAGGATTCAATGAACGGTATTCCTCCCATACATGAGGCTTCCTCTGGAGAAGAAAGATGCCACCTATGAAATCGTCTCCTGGCATTGGAACATAGTGGTGCTTCAGTTTCCCACGGCATCATCATAAATGGGGAGCTGTTGATTTGACAGCTCTGGTTCTTTCATCACATAGCTGCGTTGTTTGCCGGAGGCAACCGTGTATGGTCAAATCTTTAATGTACTCGGACGAGTCAAATTTTTGTTTTGCCATGATGTAATGCTACCGAATTTTGTCACTGGATTATGTACCTCGAATAACATCAGCAGGTTCTTGGTGTACATTTCTTCTTGTAAATGGTGTGGAATCCAATAGAACAGAGCACACATGCATGATTTTATATCTTTAGAAAATGCATATCGTATGTGAAAGCCTTCTGTTTTCTTTATGTACCAATGTTTTATGATATCCATGAAATGTGAAGCACTTCTGACATATTTTGGAACTTCAGTAAGGCATCAAAACATGTTTCAGTTGAAAGGGCTTCGCCTTTGAGCATTTGGTACGGTTTCATTGCCTGCAAGCATTTGGTACGGTTTCATGATTACGAGTCAGTATGTGTATTGACGGTTGTATATTGAATCAAGATTCATGGAGAAATGGATTAATCGACTGGTACAAGCCACAGCCAGAGGGTAGCTGCCAGCAGCGTGGAATTTGGAGAGAGGTCACTTCTGTGCTTCAAAACAAATATTTTGTTCTCCTCGAACATGGTTTACAAACTCATAGTTTCTTATTAACTTAAAAGAAGTTGTATGTACCTAATGTTTTTGAAGACTTAACATATGAATGTTCAAGTGGAGGGCCTGGAGGCTTACATAGCACTTTCAGTTCCGAGGATGTTCGACTGGTGGGGCAGAGGTCTTACTCTCATTGTTAAATATGGTTGGACCACACTTCTCGGGATGAGCTTCTAAACTTTTACCGCAGAGATGCTCCTCCCAAGAATGTGCATTCTTTGGAAGGGAGAAGTATCGAACGGTGTTCATGTGCAGTAGTTAGCTTCCAGATTGCAATCGGAGCCAAAAATATCCTTCGAGGTTTATGAGATGCCGACGAGTTATTTGTTGTTGTTCAAGATATACGAGTAATATTCTGTGCATCGAATTTGATGTATAAAATCATATCAAAATATAATTTTTATTTTTATTACTTCAAAAAAGGTGAAAGTATCGTTTCCGTGCGAAAAAAGACATCTCACGTCATAGTTGTACATTCTTTTTTTTCATGTATTAAGAACGGAGCACACTCGACGGGATAACACATGATCGAAATATTTTGTAGTATAAAAATATTTTACATACGAATGAAATATTTTATTACAAGAATGAAATATTTTATTTGACTTAAGAAATAAATTAATGAAATATTTTGTATAAATAAAATATATTTTTACAAGAAACGAAATATTTGTTATAAGGATAAAATATTACGTGAATGAAATATTTTTTTATAAGAACAAAATCTAACAAAACATTTTAATTCTATATCAACTGTTTCATTCGTGTAATAGAATATTTCATTCTTTTATAATTCTTTTATATTTTTTCATCGAGTGCGCTCCCGTATTTAATACGTAAAAATACGTGTCATATGGATCTGACATAAGACGTCTCTTTGTACGTAGAAATAATCTTTTTATCATTCTTTTAGACTAACGAGAATAAAAATTATAAATTGACGATGCATCAAATTAGATGGACAAAACATTACTCAACAAATATAACTTAGGAACTTGAGAATGTGATAGGAATGACTGCTTCGAATTATGTACGGTAATCCGGCAGATGACGTCCAACGTGATTATAAAGAGAGCAAACATGGACAGCCGTCGCGAATACCTAATTAACTGGATGAAACATAATAGCGTTCTCTTCTGAAGCACCATTTGATAGAAGAACTCCATATTGGCGTTCATTACTTTTCAACTAAAAAAATCAAGTTCGGTCCCTAGCTAGAGTTTGAATTCTGGACCAAGTGCGTAGCTAGTGAAAATTACTATCGCATGACATTGTAAAATAAATTTAGATGTCCCATATATAGTAGCACCAGGTAATGATTTTTTTAAAAAAACTGTATTTAATCTCACTATTATCTGAATGTTTATTTTACAGATAACCATGATATATCTTCACAACTTAAAAAAAACTGACGATTTGAGCACGTGGTTTTAGTTTAAATTTAAAATTTCATCTTTGCTTTAAATATATTTTTAAAAAAATTTTTACATAAAAATTATTATTAGAGATGAATTTTAAAAAGTCATTCATAAAAATACATCAGCAGTCGTACCATTGCTTTAACTCAAATAATACATAAATATCATTTCAGCATAATTGTTTTTAAATTCTTAACAAAAATAAGTGATATGCAACATATGACTGCAAATAAATATGATATTTTTACATAATGATATGTCTGTTAATTTATCTGTGAAAATAATTTTTTAATAAATTTTTATTTAACAATAATTTTCATGTGAAAAATCATATTTTTTATAATAAAACCATATTCATTAAACTCAGTGCTTGATTGGCCTCATTTGGAATACCGAACAGTCTGGCCTGACCCTACTACTACCCCAGTAACTCCTCAAAGTTAAGGTCTCATAAGATTAATGACCTTATACCCTAGCTCTTCAATAACATTCCCAAGTTTAAACTATTCTGATGTCAGTTGGTAGATGATCGACAAAACTATCACCAAGCTAGCCTCTCCTGTTGTAAGTTGGATTTTGTG
Source organism: Amorphophallus konjac (assembly GCA_022559845.1). Classification (NCBI taxonomy): domain Eukaryota; kingdom Viridiplantae; phylum Streptophyta; class Magnoliopsida; order Alismatales; family Araceae; genus Amorphophallus; species Amorphophallus konjac. Next base: position 44,648,201 of record CM040124.1, read on the forward strand.
CCACGTGCAAAATGTAGAGTGGGAAGCATCACTAGAAATCTCTTGCAAGCTTGGAGATTTCCCTGCATACTCCTATCCTTTTAGATGGTCTGTCGGTGGCCACGATGTAGACTGAAATCGGGACCAATCTGTTCGGATAATTGCAGTTCTTGTAATGGACAAAGACTTCGCTTTCTCACCACTGCTGGCACAAGAGGTATTCCTCCGATGGAGAGAGGAGATCACTCTCATACAGCCAGCCAACCAACCGTATGGTGAGATAGTGGGCATCCTCATATTATTTCCCTCACAGGTTCAGTAAACACTTTGGGCTGGGCCGTTTTCGAGAACAGACAAAAGTGACCAGTTTAATATACAGAGTGATGGCTAGCGTTTACCCAAAACAATTCCTAATCTTCCCCATCTTCTCTATAGAAGAAGCCTTCTTTCTATATAGAGAAGAAAGCTGTGGCCAACAATTCCCTTCCCATTCTTTGCATTTTCCTAATACCATAATTTATGATCATGTAAGATTGGTGAATACTCTGAGTGAAACCTAACTTTTAAGTTAAACAACTTTCCTGAATGGCCGGCAATTCCAACATATCGGAAACCTCGCTCATACCCATATTTAAGTAAAAGCGTTGCCAGTGACTGGTCCTCATGGAACAGATGGAGCTCCTTGTCCTTCTGAAGACCAACTGGTTAGAAAATAGACAGATGCAATTCCAGGAAATGGGTGAATGCACATATTGTCTTCTAGCCTTCTTGCTATCACTTTGTAGCGTTATCGGATGTTGCATGCACATATTTCATCCAAATGCTGCCGTTATCGGATGGCTAGCATTAGATACAGACTGACAAACCACAAAGAACCCATATATTGGTTTTCAGTGAACAAAAACAGCCTGCAGGGGCCAAAGGGAGGCCATTCACAAGTTTCCTCTTTATTCCTTAAATAACACAATACAGGCAAAATAACAACACAGTTATAGTAAGACCAATCACCTATAAAAGATACTCCAGTTCTTAAATGGTCATAATTGACACAAAAGAAGAGAAGGAAAAGGAGGAAACAAAGTACAACATATGTATGTATATATATATATATATGTATGAGACGACACACCTCTAAGCTATATACCTTGTATACATAGGTGCTTCAGCCTCCCTTCAGAACTCCCCTTATACTATTTGAGTCTTTAACAGCTATGAAGCCCTGGCCTGCTTATTGTCACTTGGTTGCTGCAGTGCTGGGGAGACCTCCGCCATGACCGCCCCGGAGCTCATAGCATGGTACTGAGGAGCCTGAGTGTAGTATATTTGTTGGGGATGGGGAACATCAGCATATTCATACCCATAGCTGGTGGCCGGCATCGCCGCCGCCGCCGATTGAGCCCGGGGGTGGGGCATGGAGTGGTAACCAACATACTGGTGAGGCGGGTCTCCCAGGTGGATGAACTGCGCCGGCTGCAGCGTTTGTGCAGCAGGGGCAGTGGGGGCGGCGCCTACGCCGGTCCGGTAGATGTTACCGGCCAATTCCGGTTTGGCAGAAGGAGCTACGGCTGAAGGGAGGACGGTGCTCGGAAGTGGAACAGTGGGCTTGGAAGCTGAAGGGATTGGGGCAGACATCGCGGCATCGGCGAAACTCGGCTGCACCGGCAGGCTGTAGGCGGGGTTCTGCCGGAAAGGCAGGGAGTACATGGGTATCTGAGGATTGTAGGGATGGGCAGCTGCCTGCGGGAGCTGCTGCTGGGGGTGGATGGACATCTGGTAGTAGGGGTTAATTGGGAGCACGGTGCCACTGGCATGGTGATGCAGTAGATGTGGGCTGGCCTGGACAAACTGCTGCTGTGGCTGTTGTTGCTGTGGCTGTAGCAGGTCGGCTGCCTGCACAGGCGGCGGCGGAGGAGGCTGCTGCAGCATGTAGCCTTTCTCTGTCAACTGCATGTGCAACCTGAAGCTCGGATCATATTGGGGGATTTCCTGCTTGGGATCGGAGGCGGTAGGCGGCCTTTCCTGGTAATAGATGGATCTACATCGAGAAAGGGGATCAGATGCATCCCGATTGATTGCTTCCTGCTTGTAATCCATAGAAGAAAAAGAAAAAGAAAAAAATTTGAGGAAATCTCAGTATCAGATGAGTACCTGGGAGCGGCATCGCCTGGTATGGGTAGATCATGAACACTAGGGTTTTGCTGCAGCTGCAGCTGCTGCTGCTGTAGTTGATGACGTTGCTGCTGGGACAGCTGAGGCGAGGATCTCTGCACATCTCCGTGATCCGTTCTATCGTCATCGTAGGAGAAAATTCTGCCTGTGTTGGCCTTTTCTATGGGGGCAATGTTGGTGGGGTTCGCCGCAGAGGCTACAGCGGCGCCATGGGGTATAGCGTTGAAACCCTCGGCCTCCACCTGCTGCTGCTTCTGGGGCAGATCCGAGAGGTTCATCTGGGCCAAGTGCTCCTCCAAGCCGCCGCCGGCCATGGCCCTCGGATCGGGGCCCCGATCGTCGGGGCGCACGCGGATCGGGGGCAGGTTGGAGAGGACCGGCGCCGAGGACGCCGATCCGAACGACGAGGTCGTCCCCAGCATCGGAGACTCCGGAGCGGACTCGGGGTCCTGCCCGCCGCGCCTGCTGCTCCCGCCGAGCTTCCCGGAGGAGTTCCGGCGGGGGAAGGCCATCTCGTGCTCGGACTCCGGCCGCAGGCCACCGCCGTCTTCGCCGCCGCCAGTGCCGGCGCCATCGGGGGAGGGTTTCGAGTCGTCAAGGCCGAGGAGGCAGTTGACGGAGGAGGACGCGGAGTCCGCGGAGTTGAGACCGCCACCAAGCATGGAGCTGTTGAGGGCGTCCACGAACCAGGTCTCGGACTTGGAGTCGTCTAAAAGGGAGCCCATGGAGGAGGACGGCCCGGCGGACTCCGGCTTGGCGGGGAAGAGAAAGAGCCGGAGGCGGGCGGGCTTGCCGCCGCCGCCGCCGCTGCCGCTGCCGGCGGAGGAAGGGGAAGCCGCGGCGGCGGCGATGCGGTCGTATTCCTCGATCATGTTGTCGAGGTCCTCGTCGGTGGTGACGGATATGAGGGAGTCGAGGTCCTCGGAGGGCAGCTGGTACTTGAGGGAGAAGGGTCGGCCGCCGAGGAGGGAGCGGGAGAGGCGGGTGTGGAGGTCGGCGAGGGTGGTGGCGCGGTCCACAACCATGATCCGGGTCTCGCCGCCGAGGTAGCAGAGGGCCCTGTCGTGGGGGCGGGGCACGATCTGCCCGCCATAGCTACACATGAGGCGCAGCTTGGAGGCGTTGGAGGCGGCGGCGACGGTGGGGGCAGGGGCGAAGGGCTCGTCCCAGGACTCGGCGCCGCGGGAGCGGGGCGACAGCGAGTCGATGGAGTCGGCGTAGGACCCCAGCCCGGCGCTGCCCGGGGGAGCCGTCTCCATGGCTGGCTCTGCCTCTGCTCTTCCTTCTCTCTCGTTCTCTCTCTTGCCGTTCTTGGTCTTGACGGCTGCCGTTTTCTCTGTGGACACTGGACACCGGACAGGGTGATGTAATTGTTGATTGGAGAAGGGGGAGGTAGAGATTTCTTATTTTTAGGTCCCTCTCGGAGCGAGTTATTATCTATGCACGTGTATAAACTTCACAAAAACGTAGTTAAGGATTGTTACGAAGGTTTTACTCTTAATTGTTTTAGATGTGGCATTGAAAGAAGGGTTAATTACAAGAATTAATATTCTTACATGAACCATTGTCATTCTTATATAACTATTATTGATAATAATATCTCTATCTTAATATGATTACAATAATATCGTTGTCATCATTGATTGTTAGTACTCCGATAAAATATCTTATTTAAATTTGATTAGTTTATAATTAAATTTTAAAAAATCAAAATACCCTTAACTTCTCTCTCTCTCTCTCTCTATATATATATATATATATTTATATATCTTCTCTCCTTTATACAATGTACCAGTGAAAATAGTACTTTATTATAAAGATATTTCAATCTAAAATTTTAATTTTATGAATGAAAATAGGAATAATTGTACATTAATTTCTATGTAAGATAATAATTTATTACAATAATTATATAAAAATAATAATTCTATTATGGTTATTTTTACAATTAATTAACCCTTGAAGAAAGAAGAAGGCTATGAATGGAATATCTCTTGAACAGCTGTTAAAACGGCCGATAGGTTTGATAACGATGTTTATACGGCTGTCTCCCTATATTTTATCCCGGCGGCCTTTCCAGGCTCTCACACTCTTCTTTCTTTTGGGGGTAGATAGAAGGCGAGGGCAAAACCCTGGTCATAGTGGGCGTCACGATGGCGGCTCAATTTTATGACCCAAGAAAATTTATAATTACTATTTTTTTATTTTTATCTCAAATTTAAAAATATAAAATTTTTTTAGGGGCCGTGAACTCTATCGTTACGTCTCTCATCGTTTCCCCTCACCCTCCCTGATCGGCGTCCCCCTCTTCCGCATGCACCCCTCACCCTCCCTACTGGTGTCCCCCCTCCCCTCTCCCTCTCCTCTTCCGCCCCCCCACAGCCTACAACTCTCCTCTCTCCCTCGCCTCTTCCAGCCCCCACCGCCTACAACCCTCTTGTCTCCAAACATATCTACACAAATTTTAAAAATTATGACACTGCTGTCAAACAGAAAGTGTCAACTTTTATCAATTTTAAATTTTAAGTTAAAAATTAACACAACATAATTTTTTAGATAGAAATAACTTTAAAAAAATTGTTCTCAAACACCCTATTAATATTTACTGAGATTTTTGGGTTTCAAATTCGACAAATCAATACGAATACATCTCGTATCGCTAGGGATGTAAATGGATCGGGTTCGGCTTGGGTAGACTAATATCATACCCTATCCTTGAAAATTTTACAAATACCATATCCGAATAGTACCCTATTATTTTCGCGGGTATGGATACATGTATATCCGTCATGGATATGGATATATCCGCGGGTATCCATATCCGTCTATAAATCATGAGTTCACGTCCACATCTAAGGGAATATGAGATTTATGGGAAGTGGAAAAAAAGATGTCTGGTCAATAATTTTTCTACCAAAGTAAATTTTATATTTTATAAAAATATCCTTATAATTTTAGTAAGAAGGTGAAACTCATAAACCCAACAAGGAGGGCAACGAGTTGAGTTCATGTCAAAATCATAGGCCTAACATGCATAATGAGTTATTAAGAACGGGTTCGGATAGGGTACAGATTCGGGTGCACTAAATCTATACCCTATTCGAATATGTAACGGGTATTTTAAACGTATCCGAACCCGAACCCATATCTGTTTATTCGGATATTACTCGACCCATCACGGGTCGAGTGATGCGAATAATCGAGTTTACATATATTTTTGACATCCCTACGTATCACATATATTAAATTATATCAACAGGTGATCGATACGATACATGATACTCAATTAATATGTTACGTATATCTTTTTAATTATTATATGTTATTTTTTAAATTAAAAAAATTCTATAAATAATTTGATTAGAAACTTTTCATCGAAATGTGAGGGCTCTAATTCAAACCGTACAAGTTACATGATTTTCTATTTATTTGTGAGATTCGAACCTGCTGTCCGGGTAAAACCAAACAATAACCTAAGTTAATAATTTGAATAGTTTTACTTTATAATATATATATATATATATTATATATATATATAAAGTTCTCTTTCGCCTTGATATATAACGATACGTACATAATAGTATCAACTCGTATCGTATCATATTAGTAAAAAATCGATACAACCAAAATGTCGAACCCTAATTTTAACCTTTACGATGTTACCTTGTTCAGGAATCAATTTTATCGACTTTGATATTTATTTACAACATCTCACAATTACGTATCTATTTGATGAACATTTCCTAGGATTGTTTTCTAAGACCTAAAAGATTTATTCAAGTAGATGACAACGAGATGGACTTCCTCTCTCTTTGGCGATTCACTTAATAACTTGAGATGATAAGTGAGGAGGGAAAAATATGTTAACCCCAACACGGCTCAAGAACGTCAGATTTATTATGGTTCCAGGTAGTCAAACCTATAGCAGCGCAACTGACCGGCAGCCCTAAAACGCGGCTTAGTTGGGGCCCATCGAGGCTCGACCAGCTTATGGACAAAATCTCCACGTTCGTGTATTCTAGACATCGTAATACTCGATAACAGACGAACGTTGAACTTGCAATTACGGGACTTATTTCGATGAATTCCGGATTGTATCCACACCGCTGAGATGTCCGCCACGATATATTTCCTTCGAGAGTGAGTGAGTGGACAACATATGATCCCCATGATCAAGCAAGACATTACTCCACTAACTACGCCATTACTAAGTTAGGAAAGAGACGAGACCATTGTAACTAGTGTAAGTAGTAACCCATACTGGTGTAAAAACCCATACTGGTGTAAAGAGGGACATGTACAGACCTATATAGACAGAGACTCCAACGGCGTAGAGGGCAAGCAATATATAGAGAGAAAATTGAGAGCTCTCCACCTGATTCTCCTCTCCCTAACTCTATCTTTGAGCACTCTCCACCTCTCTGAGCATTTATCTCAACTTAGTAAGCTCTTAATTCTCTCCCTCTAGTCTCCTTTTTGCTCTTTCGCTCGTCACTGACTTAAGTATCGGAGGATCGTTCTGTGGGATCACACCCATGACTCATTCTAACTCTCTATCTAGTGGTTGCAGGTTTACGCAGGGTGACTGATTATATTATGCACCATCAAACAAATTTCAAAAGTGTAGTATGAGACGAATGAGACACTTTTTAGCCTGTACAATAACAAATTAGAGACAAACATATGGATTGAAGACAAATATGATTGGTTGTATGAGTTAAAAAATCTAGATTGAAGATAAAAATTATTTATATGAGTTAAAAACTAAGGATCACTTTCCTATTTAACCATTGTTCATGCAAGCTAAGTTACTTCCTCTCCCCGCTACTGAGCCTACCTCTAAAGATTTCAGTGTTATTTCTGCTGCTTTCATCGAGGGCCAAACCCATTCATCCAAGGGAAAGACGCTCAACAAAGACAACCTATTAGTTCATCCAATCTGATCACATGATTCAATCTATACATGACCCATAAAACTACTTTGGGATTTTTACATATATATATCCTCATACAATTTAATTTTATCAAATATACATTTCATATGAGCATATTATCGTGAATATCATTCATTTAGATGAAAATGTTACGGTTATATCCCTTTAATCTACTGTCGTCAGCGGAGGAGAATATTCTGTGAAATATGTCATCTACAGTCGTTAGATCTAAAATATATTTGATAAAATCGAACTTTATAGGGGTATATGTATATAAATCTTACTCTTTAACTCACACTTAACTCGAGTTAAATACGTAGGAGTTACGGCGAGGGTATAATCGTGACATTATTTATATTTTGATGATATTCATGATAATATGTTCCGATGAAAGATATATTTGATAAAATTAAATTTTATAAGAATATATATGTAAAAATTCCAACCATTTTTTTCCTCTTTGAGAACCACTCGGTAGCTTGTACGAGCCTAATTAATTTCGTGGAAATTTTTTTTCTCAAAAAGACAGTCCAAGAGCACCACCAAAAATAGGTTCTTTCAGAAGGGTGGAGGGGACGGTGTTAAAAGAAGTATCTCATCCTTTACGGGTCTCACAAGTTAAGACCCTTTCCCCTTAGCTCCATCACAGTGTTTGATGGAATGTCTCTCTTACTTGAAGCTGCTTTGGCTGGGTAGAGGATCTCCTATGTGACGATGAGTGGAGAGGGGCTCAATTCGCGACTTTCAACCCAGATAGCGTCTCAGTATGCTCTGCATGGCGACGAGGAAAATCTACAAAAATAGCATTATTATTTCAATAATCGTAAAATTATCGTCTTTATTTTACTACTGCACATTATAAATAATCTCGCTACGGTTGCAATACTTGTGAGAGTACCATTGTTATCACGTTGTTAGTGTTATATCAAAATCTTTTCTTTAACATTGCTTAGTCATTAACTAGATTTAAAAAATAATAATATATCTCAATTTTCTCCTAAACTTTCTCTCTTTCTTCGTATATCTGTCTTCTTATCTCTCCTTCTCTCTTCTGGACATAATGTGCTAGTGAAAATATACTTTTTTGTCTGGATATTGTTGTTCAAATTTTTAATTTTATAGATCAAAATAGACATCCAAAATGATAATTAATCTTACAGATAATTTTATACTAATACGCGAGGGCAACGTGTTCACTCGCTATTTTAACCGACGTCGAATAACTCATTCTACCGTTTCAAAACTCAAACTTTATCCCTACATCACAAGGCGGTTAAGACAAAATGACCCGAAAAAGAACAACTCATTCGACCCTCGTGTACATCATCCTAACTGTGACTTACTTGGTTGTCAAACCGACCCTTATACATTTTAAAATTAGAGCTTGGTTGAGCAGTGGTCTTACGTCAGCACGAGAAATTAAAAATTTTGAATTCAATCCTTTTGAGTAATTTTGGGATGTAATTGACACTATATAAAAAAGAGTAATGCTCTGTGCATCGAACCGATACATAAAGTCACGTCAAAATATATCGATCGATCTCGTTGATCTAAAAAAAAGTTGAAAAGAATCTCTTTATACAGAAAAAGACGTCCACGTCAGATCTATACAACGCATTTTTCATTAAATATGGAGCGCGCTCAGTAAAAAAATGTAGGAATAAAATATTATGTAAGTGTGAAATATTTTATATACGAATGAAATATTTTATTATAAGAAAGAAATATTTTATTTGACTTTAGAAATAAATTGATGAAATATTTAGTACAAATGAAATGTTTTGTTACGTGAACGTGACACTTATTATTAAGGATAAAATATTACAAAAATAAAATAATTGTTACATGAATGTAATATTTATTATAGGGTTAAAATATTACATAAATGAGATATTTTATTATAAGAATAAAATTTAACAAAATATTTTAATTCTATATTAAATATTTCACTTGTGAAATGAAATATTTCGCTATTTTATAAAATATTTTATTCTTACATATTTTTTTCGTTGAGCGTGTTCCATATTTTATATTTGAAAAATTGCATTGTACGCTGCGCATAGAAACTCCTTTTAACTTTTTTTTAGAACAATAAGATCAACTGTTGTAGTTTGACGTAATTTTGTATACCATTTTCGGTGCATATAATATTACTCTATAAATAGTATGTGCCAACGAGAAGTGCCATAGAATAATATGTTACAATATATTTTTTTTTTTGGAAGCATAAGCATATGGTATTCATTCATGGCAGACAGTAATTACAAACATACGAACATAGATAACCCACCCAACAAGACCAGTCGCGGCTGACCCAAACCTTAGATAACCCGATGAAGAAATAGGAAGACAACAGAGAGCAATAGATAACAAAGATATCCCTCAAGGATGGGGAGATCCGAAGACGCTGGGGAAGAGGTTGCCGTTGTCGTAGATAACGGGAACCTTCCTCGAGGAGCACTAGGCTGTCGGACCGCACAGACTGATGGCGGTGAAGAGAAAAGAACTCGGGAGGCCAGCAACGCAATAGATGCATGGAGGATGAGCGCATAATCTTCGAGTCCTTTTGAGATCGAAGGAGGAAGCCCGGTACCTGCAACACAGAAACAACCCGAGCTTCTCCGGCAGCTTGAGGAAACGCCCCACATCGAGAGAGACCGATCACGGAAGAAGAAGGGGGGTGAGGGAGGGATGGAGAGGGGTAGTGGAGGAGAAGCAGAGAGGGGGGGGGAGTGTCGAGCGAGGGGAGGAGAGGAGGTCAAAGGGATCGGGCAGGGTGGCTGAGGGCGAGGTCCAAAAAGGAAGGGGGGGAAGGGCAGAGGGTCGGCCGGGGACGGGGAAGATGGGGGAGAGGGGGGGAAGAGGGGTGCGGCGCCGGAGGGGGGTAGGGAGCAGCGAATAGGGGCGGGGGCGGATGTCGGAGGGGGGGAGGACACCTGAGGGGGGGTGGGGGAGGACCGGGGGTGGGGCGGGGGAATGGAGGGAGGGGGGCGGAAGCCTGCTGGGCAGGGGGGGTGGGGACCGAGATGGGGGGTGCGGCGCCGGTGGGGGGGGGGGGGAACCGGGGGTGGGGGCGGAGGAGTGGAGGGAGGGGAGGGCGGAAGGGCGAAAGACCAAGAGGGGGGGTAGAGGGTCGCCGGAGAAGGGGGAGGGGGCAGAGGGAGGCGGGGAACGGCAGTGGGAAGGAGGGGGGCGAGGAGGGAGAGGTATCCAGAGGAAGATCGGAGGAGCTCCGATCTCCTCTGACGGTTCCAGGAGGGGGGAAAAGACCCTCCTGATAAAAACCCAGATGGTCCCCGGAGAGACTGATCTGGTGCGATCCTCCACAGAGGAGAGAGAGGGCGAGGGAGGGGGAGTTCCCGGCGAGAGCTCCCCCCTCCTTACGTTCCGCAGAAGTTCTCCCACGACCGGAGGGGAAGAAGGCTCGGCGTGCAGTGGTCGTCCCCCCTTCAGCCTCCTATACGATGCACCCTTTCATGTTACAATATTTATCGACAACGAATCGAATAACTTTTCAAATCTGATCAACCTGCCACGGCGTTGGAACTCGGAAGAATGAGGGAAGACTTTTGAAGAGGCGTGAAAACGTTGGCATTTGTGACAGAGGCGACTTCTGGAGCTGAATCCTTCACGTTGGCTTCTTTAATAATATTGTTAAGTTCCATCCTTGTCCCTTGTGTGAACCCTATCGAGCCCATCCGTGATTCGATTAATTTATTGTGGTCAGGCATCAACTAATTTAATTTAATTTAATTTAATTTATTGGGTACAGGTCACGGTCGTTGAGAAATTGGTTGCATGTTTGGTGTAGACCAGACTAATATGAGTGGGTTGAACTGGCGGTGGGGTTCTCAGATCACTCTCCTTTCATTTATAGCGGCAAATTAAAATAAGACATTCTTAGAACCAGGGTTATAAGTAACGGCTAATATCGATATTGTCAAATTTTGTACGGCATGATATGATGTAATATTAAATATTATCGAGATGAAATAAAATATTGATATATTTATTATAAATAAAATTATTCATGTAACTTGCTAGGTCAATTGTTTAAACTGAGTGATTTAATCAGGTTAGGTCTTGAGTTCGCGTCTCTATAAGAGATTTACGGATTTTAAAATCAACGATTTAAGAGATTATGAAAGTGTGGAATATAAACAAATTACACTCGGGGAGGATTAGCGAGACTTGTAATTGAATTCATTGTTCGAATCATATTTCAAATTGTGAAAGTATTTCATTAGATTTTGATTTGGTTTAAATTGGAGATTAAATTATTAGATTAGTGAGTTAAGTGAGAGTTTTGACTAATAAAATCAATTCAAAGATTAATGGATTTGAGTTTGTGTTATGGAGTATGTGAGAATTAAATTATTACCTCTCCACGTGTATTCAATATCTCGAAACTCTTTTTTAATATGACTCTCGACAAGAATTCTCATTCTCAATGAAATATGTCTCTCGACGAAACATACGGGAATCACCAACAAGAGATTTTAATTCCCTCGGTGAAGGAATTAGATTACAAGTCTTGTTAGAAAATATAGCTCACGGATAGAGTTTTTCTATTAGATCTAAGTACTGAAATAAAAGAGAATCAAACGATCAAAAGAATAAACTTGGGTCGAAGGGCGTAGTCGCTTTTTTTAGAATCGTTCCGTCCCTACTCCGGTGCAGATAGGCTTCGTGACGGAACTTCTCTCAAGATACGACGACCCAAAACCGGTGGTGACGGGAAGGTGCACTCCAACTCGCGTTGCCGGGGGCGAACACCATAGTGACAGACGGCTCTTGCAAGAGGAAGAAGACGACGGGAGAGAGGAGTGGAGTTCAAGAGCGATAATCTTCGGATGAGACAGAACCGAAAACCATACCTCTCACAAAAAAATGACTCTCTTCAAATATCCTCTGAGAAGCGACGCTTGACCGAGTCACACACATCCGCCGAAAGAGGGGAATCCGAAGAGACACGGAGAGAATCCAAGAGATGCTTGATCAAACAGTCAAAAATAAAAGAAAAATAAAATAATATTTTAAGAATCACACGCACACTCGCCGTGACAAGGTAATTCGCGCGTGTGAAATAGAGGATACGGGCCAAAGAGCTCGCTAGTCCAAACGGGCCAACCTCTATAGTCTCCTCAAATGAATACATTACAAAGACACGAGTTCCAACTAAAAATAAATAGAAACTTTTTTCAATTTTCAACGTGAAACTATTCAACATAAAGAGCGACTCAAACTTTTTAAAATTTAAACACAGATTCCAACAAGTCCGACGTACTCATCCCACCTAGATGTTTTATATTGGGATATATTTCTTTGATTTTAGAATCACATATTTTAAAATCAGTGTATTTTTTAATTTTAAAATCAAAAAAATTATTTAAATGATTATAAAATAAAATAAAATATTTCATTAATTTATAATGGTTTTAACTCATTTTTCTTTAGTTTTGGTTTCCGGAGTGCATACGCAAACAAGAGAATCTTAATCTCAAGTGGGGTTCATGCAATCTCATTTATATTATTTTACAATCAAATCAATAGTAAAAATATTATAAAAATAATCACAAAATTTTAAGGTGTGTCTTATGACCAAACCTAGCGTAACCATAAACTTCGTTGGGAGTCAGTGGTGCCTTTTATCTGCTCGATGGTTCGCGTCCATCTCTAATGATGTAAATGGTTTCTTCATACGTTATCTATCATCCTTAAATTTTGGCTTTTGGAACAAACATGTGCCAAGTGCCGAGTCCTTTCCAATCCATTGGAAGTTAAAGGTGCCAACAGCGTCTTGACACGTGCGCGGTGTGCTTACGAAGAGATAAGCTTACAACCAGTGATCCTGACGCGCTCTCCAGGATAGACGAACAAAATCTTTCCATCGTCGATCACTGAGGGCGACTTTCAAATCGGAAAAAGGATAAGTAAATCGGTAACATATAAATGTGGACTTCACTCGCTTCTCTCACATTCAGTCACGTTTACCCTGAGCTCAGGTGATACATTCACACCTAGAGATGTAAATACGTCGTCCTATCCCAATTTCATAGGAGATCTTGAGCCCTTATTTGATCGGGTTAACCGAAAGTTAATCAAGGGTTAATTTTTGGGCGATTTGATAGCAGTTTGATTTAATCAGATTAAAGTCAGGACTAACGATGGATTAACACTAGATTATAGAATCCATCCCACGGATGAGTTTAAAAGTGAAATAGGTCCATTAAATGCGTATTTAATGCACTCTGTGTATCACGCTCTCTCCGTCTCTCTCTCTCACGCTCTCTCTATTCTCTCTCTCACATTAATGATAAGATTTATCAGATATTTTATTATGATAATCATATATTTATCATATACAATTTATTAAAAAAATTTATGAGTTAAAAAAATAAAAATATTAAGATAAATAGTATTTTAAAAAACATTTGTGACTTATTAAATTTTAATTAGAGAGTTATAACGATGTTTTATCAAAAAATTATTTTCATGATATATTCAATTTATAGAATACATTAAAAATATTAAAAAAATAAAATATTTTTAAATATGAACAGTAATCTTGGCCGATAATTACTGAAGTTTCCGTGTTTTGAATTTTAATTAGTGAGATTAATTATATTTTATATCAAAAGTATTTTTATTTTTATGATATATCTAATTTGTAGCATATATTAAAAATAATTTAAAATTAAGATAAAATAAAATTTTTAAAGATGAATAGTAATCTAAATTAGTAATTAGAGAGAGAGAGAGAGATTTAAAAATCAAAAATATACAAATATAATATTTTACTTATTATCATTATCAAGTTAATCTATTACTTATCAAGTCACACTGTTTTAAAAATAAGTTAGTCTACCTCCTTACTCTCGAATTAACTCCCACCGTATTAAAAATAAGTTAGTCCACCTCCTTACTCTCGGATTAACGTCTCTCCTATCAAGCTAAAGATAGATTAACTGCAGGCTACTTTAATTAAGTTAAATTAGTTCACATTTAATTTAATTCCATATTAAATTGAGGCTGAGAGATGCAATAAGCTTAAATTTAAGCTGCGTTTGATAATAAGATTGATAATATAAGATTTTGACGTGTGTACTTAATAAGAGAATTTATTTATTTTTTAAAATAATTTAATATAAAATTTTAATAGATAGAGAAAAAAGTGTAATTTTATGATTATCAATCTCTAGAATGTAAAGAAGATATTTTTAAACATTAGATTTTTAAAAAGTACATTAAATATAATTGTCTCACTTTAAACTCTCTAATAATTAAAAGTTATTTGAAGAAAGTGATATCAAATACAGATGAAACGAGAAATTCAACAACTTGCGGATCGTTTGTTGTTTAGTAAAATAAAGTAAAATATCAATTTTGAAATCACCAATTTTAAAATATATAAAATTATTATTATTCTTTAAAAAATCTCAAAATCACTTGTTTAAGATCTCCAATTTTAGTTTTTTTTGGTGATTTTGAGTTGAAAACCGAAATCCATTAGAAAAGGTGCACACGAGTCAGTCGGCTGTTTTTAAAATTTACTGCAACTCCAAACATAATAAAAACAACGCAAATTGGTTAACAACATTTCAAACATGCGAAATATGTCAGTTTACAATATTTTATGACACGTTGTAGTATTTTACGCTCAGACCAAATTAATGACCCCTCAAATAACCATCTCATGACTATTCATTCCCCAATATTGGTCATCTATTCGTTTGAATATGGGACACTGATTAATTAAGTCCGACATGATTTACTTATCTATTTTCTTTGGTAATGGGGAAACTCACCTCACATTTAAAAAAGAATAAGCACATTTGGTAGTGAGAAGAGTCTAGAAAGTTGTCGATTGCCGTCCTCCTTTTATCCCCGTAGTTGCGTTTCTCTCGTTAATCTAATTTCTGTCCAGGTTTTTTACGGATGTAGTATTTGATTAAATAATTTAAATAACATTTTCGCCGTACCAAGAGGCTATATGCATATACGCTGCTCTTGCATGTTCTTCACAAAAAAATATTGTTTAAGATTCTGGACTCAACATATGAACTAATTAGTTGACCCCTTCCGGAACTGATGAACGAACGGGGGGTCACCTACCATGAACCAACTTAATAGAGTCATCTTCCTCTCTCCGGAGAAGGGACTAGAACTCATATTTCTCAAAGTTTATACCAAAGTTTTTAACCCGAGTCCACGATTTGTCGCATTATTTTCTTGTTTTGGGAGAGGTCTCGAGTTTGATCTTACCTCTAGAGTTCTCTCTGCTCGTTTTAAAAAATATTTAATTAGCAAAAAAAAAATATTTAACCTAGGGCTCAGTATCCATGTGAGTTCTTCTTCCAAACGGGGGCAACAAAGAAAGAACCACTATAGTTCAAACATCTCAGACTGTGTTTGACAGCGGAGTTGTCCACCGATTAACCGACATCGCTAATCGGTGGACCCCGCCTCCGCCCACCCTCTCTCTCACACACGGACACTTAACCGAGGACGATTACCGTGCTCGGTTACCAAACACGTCCTTAAGTTTAACCCCGGGGCGGCAGGTACTTTTTTAACGTGGGTTCTTTCCAACGGGTAAAGTAGGAGACAGATCTCTTTTTGTCGTGATGGCGTGATTGATCACTAATAAAGCATAACATGGTATTCTGCGGTAAGCTTAAGCAAACTCTAGACG
Source organism: Amorphophallus konjac (assembly GCA_022559845.1). Classification (NCBI taxonomy): domain Eukaryota; kingdom Viridiplantae; phylum Streptophyta; class Magnoliopsida; order Alismatales; family Araceae; genus Amorphophallus; species Amorphophallus konjac. The sequence goes on from CM040124.1 coordinate 44,663,978, forward strand.
GATACTTTGTGCAACGAATGTGACGTATAAATTCACATCATTGTGTAATATTTTTCCATTAACTTAAAAATAAGGTGATATGTTCATTTTTTACGTAGAGAATGACATCTCACTTCTTCATATCCATACGATCTAATCTTTTATGTATTAAATATGAAACACGTTCAATCAAAAAATATATGATTAAAATATTTTATAAGAATATAATATTTTAATATACAAATAAAATATTTCATATAAGATTGGAATGTTTTGTTAAGTTTCATCTTTATAATAAAATATTTTATTTATGTAGTGTTTTAACCGTACGACAAATATTTTGTTCATATAATAAAATATTTCATTTCTACAAAAGGTTACATTGATTTATTTACGTAGTTAAATAAGATGTTTCATTCTTATAATAAATATTTTATTCATGTGACGTAATATTTTAGTTCTATAAAATAATTTATTAATTTATTTCTATAGTTAAATATTTTATTCATGTAATAAAATATTTCATTTCTACGATAGAATATTTCATTTTTATAAAACATTTCATTAGTTTATTTCTATAATCATTTTTATTATAAGAATAAAATATTTTTATCTTATAAAATATTTTATTTCTGTATTTTGTTCATCAAATATGTTCCCTATTTAATAAGTAAAAAAGTGAGACGTATATATCCGACGTGGGACGTCAGTTTACGTGCAAAAATGATCATGCCACATTATTTTTGAGCCAATAAAAAATTATATTATATAACGACGTGACTTCGTATACTAGATTCGATCTACAAAATAGTACTCCAACTCTATGAATGAACTGGGATCGTTACCTATATCAGTGTCATTGACCTCTCTGTCTCTTGTCAAATTGATAGAGAGGAGAAAAGAAAAGAGTAATAAAAGAATAAATTTTCACTTAAAAATCTCCTATAAATTAAGGACTTAAACTTTTACGAATTATGAAAATGAGAGTACTTGCGTTTATACTCTCTCTCCTCTAAAATCTCTCTCTTTGCGAAAGCCTAGACATGTTGGTTTCATTTGATCGGAATAGTGAAGATGTTAATGATTTTAATAATTAGAATCTCACAATTACTCCCTATAATTTCAAATCAGATGGACCCTAATAAGATCGGTACTCCAAATGAAACGATTATCCAAAAACTCTTACCACACGAACACTACTAATTAAGAGTATCCTTGGAAGATACGTGGCATGTAACTATTGTTAGGTTGCTTGTATGAAAAGGAAATGTACTGTATAAATGAATCATGATTGGAGGAACTTCTAGACCACGTGTCCATTTCGGATCAGCAGTGGGTCCGATGAACCGGATCCACGATAATGGATATGACGCGGCTCAAACTGACTGGCTTGAATGGACAGTCCCTGGGTCTACCCGCGATTAAGTTAAACAATTAATTAAAGATGGCGACCAAGAGCTTCGTTGGCTTCGGGCAACCTAACATCATGTGTAGTCTCTTCGCTTCACTTTGACAAGGGATTGGACTTAGATGAGACTAACTCAATCTATTTGAGTTAATCCAGAGTTAATGTATTTTTGATTTGATAAGAGTGAAGTTAACTCGAGAGTAAGAAGATAGGTTAAACTATCATTAATCTAATGTGATTTGATAAGTAGTGAATTAAACAGTGGATAAATATAGTTCAAATGACATTTTTGACCCTCTCTTTTATATTTGGTGAATTTTTTAATCTCTCTCTCTCTCTCTCTCTCCATTCACCCTCTCTCTCACACACATTTTAACTTATTAAATTATTTCTTAACATTTAAATTATAATGAGTATTAGTATTGATATTTGTATCAAAATATTATTGTTTGCCGAGTAATTTATTTTTATGGAATCTGTAATATATTCCTAATAAATTTTTAACATTTAATATTTTGACAGGGAATAGATATTTGATAAGTAAATTAACACTCACGTAGTTAAATCTTATGTCACTATTAAAATATAATTAGTAAATCTAATGATATTTTTATGAAAATTCTTAGATATTTTAATAATATATTTATTGTTGACGATATATGTTAAAAATCTATGTGAATACTTAATCGAGCTCATCTCTCTCATCTCCGTTGCCTCTCAAGATTCATCTAACTCTCTCGTCTGATTATTTAAATGTAAATTTTATTTTTACAAAATAACAAATCTTTTCAAATTTTATAGTATCAATAATAGTTATTTAAAAAAAAATTAACTATAAAAACTTCAAATAGCCGTTAAATAGTTATAACGTTTGTGCATTAACGTTTCTGCATAAATGTACATGCATTACCAGATATGCCCGACACTCCAGTATCACATACTGTAACATTCTGAGTAATTTGTTACTTACGATTGCGATATCGTGCGTGTTTTGATGTTAGAACGTTGGCAGAGATGTGCGTGTCATCGATTGCGCCCAACGCATCCTACATGTGTTCGAATGTCTCATCAAAATGACCAAACAGATGAAGACGTGTAGATTATAAGTTACCTTAAAGTAAAGATAAAACTTGTCATTATGTCGAACGAACGGATGCACCTCTGCTGTTGCGGTGGGGAGCTGGAGGTATGTTCGCCTAAGCTCAACTATTGCCTTACAAACGTGGTTCACATAATAACTTATTGTCTACGACGAGTGTTTGAAATGCTCACACATGGCACCCGTCGCAACACCGTGACCCATTGCGTATAAAAACATCGCCAGTTGCTCTGTTGCAATGACAAAGCGACTTTCTTTAATCAATTCCCTACGTATCAGGACATCACGCAAACGAATGAACGTATAGCTTGGTTTAGCCTGAACATGTTATAACATCATTTTTCATGACCCCTTAATATGTCATGTACCCACACATGTCCTGTGTAGTTAGATGTATGCATAGGTCTGGGCACACGCACATCGTTAATTTCTTCAGCCATCACATCTAATAATTCTTCCACTATAAGATTACTCATGTTTTGTAAAACTATAACCCCCTCGCGCATTAGCTGACTCATTAAAATATTTACATCCATAATATCCTGTCATACACATGCATGAGATATGACAAATATTATATTACAAGATACAACATCCACTGTCATTGAAGAAAATATAGGTAGACAGACATCTTGAGTCATTCAAAGCAATAGAAAATACATGAAAATCATATCGTAAACTAACTGACACATTAAACTCAATAGGCACGAACGAGAATGATGAAGATGGCAATCAATATGACGAAAAGGAGGAGAACGATAATGAAAAGGATAACAATGATAGATAGGTGATGCATAACAATAGGGGTAGCCCTCTGGGGCAGGTTGTTAAGATAAGGGTTCACGTCATTCCTGCTTGCCACCACTCCGCTTGCGTAGGTCACAAAAGTAGAGTTCGTTGTGGCAATGGCTCGGAATGCATCGTTCGCGTCTTTAATTGATGTAAATCCTTTGTATCTCGCACCGGAGAACCCATTCACCTTTACGTAACACTCATCCCAAGTGTAGTACACACCCGGACAACGGCCAACCCACACCACATAGCACCTATACTCCCCCATGATCCAACTGTGTCACACCCTGCATGCATGTGTAACCAATACATGCCTGAATGAAGGGTACATGAAACAGCCATAATAGTACATGTCTTCATCAAAGGTACAGTTAAAAGTACATGCCACAAACAGATAACAGTACATGCCTAAATAAAAGGAACAAGAAACATCCAAATTAGAATACATGCCAAATGTTGTAATCATAAAAGTCCTACTAGGTGGAGAATAAGATAGACAAATAGAGAGACTGCTATCACGGTGAACGCCATCGCTCAGAAATAAATTGCCTCAACGGAGGCGATATGTCATGTACGCCAACTTGTCCTCGTCATCTAATGCCATGAACACAGATCGAACATGAGTGTCTTGGAAAAGATCCGAACCCGCAAACAAAATTTCCTGAGTGCAACCTGGCAATTCCTTCAATTTTTGGAGACACTCTCTGATTGTGCATGACTGCATAGTGGTGAAAGTTGTAGAAGATTCTCCAGTGCCAAGCTTTTTATACAACTCCGCCATATGGCTGTTCATAACACAATACTTGTTTAGCGCATCGGTGGCATTCTCCATCCTCTTATTACGCGTTCCCCTACCAGTCTTGTATGAGGGTATGCCACATGTCCTCATCTTGTTGGGGGAGGTTACCTCATCATCATTTCGCCGCTTTGTAGGTGGTGAAGGAGTGAATTCCCCTATGCCACTGCATTCACCCACTGACGATGGAGTAGGACCTTGGCAACCACGGGAGCTTGGCATGAAGAAGGGGTCAAAATCAATCCCCAGATCAACTAGGGGAGCATTAGGTTGAAGACCCGTGGTAGTAAATCGACGACGACTTAAATCATCTGAACCCAATTATTCAAGGGGTGACTCTTCATCTTCCCAAGATCGCCTTTGTGACAAGTCATTGTCCATTGTGCTTCCAAATCCTAAACATCCTCTGGACATGGTATTACCACAAAGAATGTCCATTTCTGCCTTGTACTCATATGACTTCCCTAAGAGCTTCTTGTATTCGTTGTTGGCCTACGAAACAAGAAGAGAACCTAAGTACCATATAGTGGACCTATAACAGGAACATGACATTTTATAATTGTGTTGTAATAACAGCTTACAAACCGCAATTACCTCCGCCCAAGCACCCTCCTCAGGTGGCGTAGGCATCTTGTTTATGTCGTCCCATCCCCAACCAGTTCGTGATAGTAGTTGTTCAAGTGTATGGTATTGTTTTTTCAAATTCTTCCACCTGGTTTACAAATTATTTTTGTCTAGCCCCTTTTTAGTCTGATCATTGAAGGGTCCTATAATATCATTCCATACATGTTGCTTGAATGTGTCTTGGTTGCACGTGTTCTTGTGATGTTGGTCGATCAAAAGGTTTAATAACAACTTATCTTCCTTAGTTGTGAAGTTGGTTACTCGCGGTTTCCCCTTACTGTCTGCCATGAACTTCTCTACAAAGAAAGCAAAGAAGACAATCTTGCTCATAGAACATATTTTTGTACAGTAGCAATGACACATGTAGCAATGACATATGTAGCTCACAGACTAGAATTTTTACAGTAGCATGGACCTTTGTTGCCGGTCTAAAAAAAAATCCTAACCTAACACATACAGAAAGAATATAAATATTTTCACATAATTATAAAGAGACAATAACTCATCCACACATTTCCACACATTCTGTAAAGATAACAATAATAAAATAATAAACCAACATTTACACTGTCAATCCAACCCCTCCCCACCCCTAAACGACAACCGAATAAATCTACAAAGTAACATGTCTGTGCAGTAAACTTAAACTACAGATTTTTAACAGTAGCAAAGATAGAGTTTTAACACATATTATTAAGACACAAAGTTACCTTACAGTTAAATTACAACATTTTTAACAGAAGGCTGAGCTATTGGCATAAATGTAAATCTTTTAACACACATTCACAAAGTATAAGGTACATGTAACATCTCTGTGCAGTTCATATTTTTAACAGTAGCAACGACGCATGTAGCAATGACATTTGTAGCTCACGTAACAAAATTTTTCCAATAGCAAAGATCTTTGTTGCATTTATCAAAAAAATCCTAAGCTAACACAAGAAAGAACATAAATATTTTCACATAATTATAAAGAGACAATAACTCCTCCACACATTCTGTAAAGATAGCAATAATAAAACAATAAACCAACATTTACATTGTCAATCCAACCCCTCCCCACCCCCAAACGACAACCGAATAAATCTACAAAGTAACATCTCTGTGCAGTAAACTTAAACTATAGATTTTTAACAGTAGCAAGGACAGAGTTTTAACACACATTATTAAGACACAAAGTTACCTACCAACCAATGTTTTGAGGGGCATCCCCAACAAGAAAACACTTACGGGTAGCAATGAAGTTTGATAGCAACGACATCACAAACGGATCCGGCACACCAGCACCTACAACACTGATCCACACACAATGGGGACAGAATGACGGTCGCCAGAGACAACAACGGTAACACCACCGTCACCCGAAATCAACCACAGAAGTGGAAGAGAGACTCGGGAGAGATCGACATGACGAAGCCAAGAGAAGCTGAGAAGGGGGCTTGGGCGACATATGTGCTTAAAAGGAAAGGAAGGTCAGATGTTCATTCACGAGAAAGGTGTCGATTGCAAGAACCTACGCGTAGCAGGCGGAAGGGATTCTCTCCCACTCCCCGTCGCAAGAAGAAGGTAGATCGAAGCGTTCACCTTGAAACCCTAGGACAACCACAGAGTCCCAATCCGCGTGGGTCGCACACACATCATGGACCTGCGAGGACGAACGACATCAATCGCTTGAGGCCGAACGGCTTTGATCACCTCCAGAGGAACCACGGCAGTGGCAGAGCCAGGAATATTTGAAAGGGGGGGCAAAATAAAATTAATATAATAAAATTCATTCATTTTTATTTAAATAGAAGATATTTTACAAGTGAGTTGTCTACGACGAGTCTTCATATTTTGAAAGTGTTACATTATTGTCTCATGTCAAAACTCTCCAAGTGAGTAGAAAAATAGTCATCAATGAAATACCCGATAGCCTTTTTTATTTCTGTGCACAGCTCGATAGACTTTTTTTATTTCTGCGAAGCAAACCTGCACGGCTACAGACAAAGTTTTTCAGCAAGTAGCTGTAATACCTTTTTACGGTTCTACTTGTTGGGGAGTTAAAAAAATAAATCTAAGCACAAAACATGTGTAATCGAAGAATCAACACAGAAATAAATTTATCCGTACATCTTTTGACGTTCCTGCACAACCACAATAATTTTTATGCCATATATATGCAAGTACCCGAGTCAAAAAATCACCGAACTAACGCAAGCACAATCACATACAAAATGAACTAGATTTTTAGCGTCAAAAAACCCCCCACGACATGGAGGGGAAAAAATCACGGGACAAATCGACAACACTCTACTATGAAAAATAATAGTACACATTTCCTCTCTCTTGAGATGTGTCCAAATCTTGAGGAATACAAATAAGAGAGTGGAAGAATACGGGATTACCTTACACAGAATAAATCCCCAAATCAAAAACTTCAGGTTCAGGAGAACAAACAACATCATAAATAGGCCTCACAAGAGCGAGCTCCTTCTCTTCATCTTTCTCTCTTGCTTCTTCTTTCTTTTTCAATCTCTCTTTTTCTCTCCCTTCCTTCAAGCAAGACGCAGTCACGTAGAGAGAGAATCGTTGCCGACGTGCCACTGCTGTGTTTTCACTTTTCACGTATTTAGGTGTGCATAACGGCAGAATATGAGAAGGCTTTTCATGTTTAGGTGTGCAGAACGGCAGAAGATACATACATGATACATCACACACGGCCAATTAGCCTTGAAGGTATCAAATACCGTATCCTTTCCTCGTACATTTGAGGGTAGATCACATCAGGACTGTCAATTGCGTGCTTCCGGTTACATCATGAGACCACACAGTGCACCGATGGGGGGAGATAATATGATGGGAGGGTACAACATAAAGGGTCCACTATAAAGGTGGGAGGACCAATCATGAAGAGGCCAAGGCGAGTCGACTGTCGCTGATTCCGGCTCTTCTTTTTAACCTTTTCTTTTTTATTTAATTTTACAATGGGGCCTAGGGGCAAATATAAATAAATCAAGGGGGGGCAATTGCCCCCCCTTGCCCCCCCTTGCCCCCCCTGGCTCCGCCAGTGAACCACGGCACGGAAGCAACGGCGTGGGTCGCAGGGAGCTCGGTGCTCATAAGAGAGTTTAGTAGGGGGGAATGGATACACAGGAGGAACGGCGAGGGAGAAAGCAAGGAGAAGGGGAAGGGTTTCGCACCTCCGTATGTGGAAGGTCGAAGGTGAGATCGAAGCTCAGGGGAGGGTTTCGTAGGAGGACGACGATGCGTGGGGGAGGGAGAAGTGTTTCGCGAGGTCCCGATGCGGTGCGGCATCCAAGGCGACAGAGGCGCCATCAATGGGTTTCGCGAGGGCATGGTAGTCATTTGGATAGACCCGATTTCGAAACCCACCTCAAGAGGTGGATTTCAAAATCAGGTGTTAACACCCGTTTAATACCCGCCTAACCCTAATCCAGGGGATTGAGTAATCAAATCACAAACTTGATTAGTCCTGGGTTAACATTGAGCTAACCCAGGACTAAACCTTTACCAAAGCGGGGCTTCAGGTCCCAATTTTTTAGGACGTTCTCAACTTGAGTAGAAATATCCGGGATGTGTGAAATTATGTGCCTTGCTTCACAATCCACGACCTCCCCCCCCCCCCCCCCCCCCGAAAAAAAAAAATCCTATACTATCATTGTGTACATGCCTTCATCTTCAAAGATTTGGGCTGGGTGGTCTCGTGACGAACGTCACCATCTATCGATGTAACACGGTTAGGTTTTCACCCTAAAAAATATTGAATTATTTTAAAATTTTATTTGAGAACATAAAATAAAAGTATTTTAAAAAATTTATAATTACTTTTCTTAGTATATATAAATAAATATTTGGATTTATAATCAGAGAGTTTGAAGTAGAGAGCAGAAGATGATTGATACATACCACCACTATGTGAAAGTGAAGGCATTATGAAAGGTCAAAAAATATCGAGAATTAGTTAGGATCAAAATTTTTATCCAAAATTTTTCGTCTGTATTCCAAATGTCCTTAAATTATTTTAGAACAATGTTTTGTGCATCACATTCGGTGCACAAAATCGGCTCAAATTGTATCTAAAATAAGTGTGAAATGGTCAGATTTGTAGGGTCTATTTTTTCACGTATTAAATACGGAGTGCACGGATAGGAATGAAATATTTTATTATAAGAATAAAATATTTTATTTGACTATAAAAATGAACGAATAAAATATTTTATAAAAATACAACATTTTTTACGGGAACAAAATATTTATTATAAGGATAAAATATTACGGAAATGAAATATTTTATCGTAAGAAGAAAATGAAACAAATATTTTAATTCTATATTAAATATTTCATTTATATAGTAAAATATTTTAATCTTATAAAATATTTCACTTTGATATTTTTTCGTTGAACAAAAAAATAGACAGTACGGATCTTACGCGGGACGTCATTTTCTACGAGAAAATGATTATTTCACCCTTTTTTTGAGCTAACGAGAGGATAGGTTACAATTTGAGTTGCAGGTGCATAAAGTATTACTCATTATTCTGAGTTGTTTTTAAGTTTGCTTCCAAATGCAGACGAATAACTTATTTGAGAATACTAATATAAGTTAATCTATAATGGCGATTTTAATAACAGAGTAATGATAGAATAGGATAAGTTATTTCACTTACTCATCCTTAACATAGTTTCGTAGCAAAGTTAAGTTAGCTGGAGTTAGTTAAGATTAAGACCCTTATTAAAAGGTTAACTCGTTCGATGAAATTAGTTGACTCCAGACAAAAGGTAAGTTATCAAATACAAGAAAAAAAAAATCTAAGAAATAACACAGCTAAGCCCATCTCGGAAAAACATATTATAATCTGTCATCAAAAGTCGCATTAGGGTGATACATTTGCAAAATCTCTGATTGAGATCTCGTGTGACCGTGTGTGTACGAATATTTGTATTAAAAATTTGTGGTTTGGTGATCAAATATGGTGAAACCGATGGAGGTTGGGAATGGGTGGGCCCATGCTTCTCCTCCATGCCACCTCCAGAATCCTTGTACCGTACACTTCCAGTTTCCCTTCTTCTACCGTCACGCCTATAAGTCAAGCGCACCACCGCTGCCAATCTCCTTCAGTTTTATTATTATATTCCCATGAACATCTGGAGTGTTTCATCCCTTAGGCCCTCTTTGTTTGGGGGATAAGGTTAGATAAATTAAGATAAATCATTAAAAATTAACTTAATCTATTTGATTGCTCGTACATGGTATTCTATGGGATAGGCTGTTATTCTGATTTATGTCAGGATTACTTGTTCTACCAAAAAGTTAGAACAAACACAGGTTTAATTTTTTCCCAATTCTCAGGGTAATTCTTATTTCTCAATTAAAACAAAATGGTATACTTTTTGGAATACTCAACCTTTGGTTAAGTTATTCCCCTTGACCTATCCTCCAAACAAAGAGGCCCTTAGCACCACTTTTGATATAGAGAAGGACATCTCCAGGGGTAATTGGTACATTGGAGATGCTTTGACGGAGAGAATTAGCTAACCCGGAACAACTCCCATCCCACGGATAACTCGGGTTAGCTCATCTGTCTCTAATCCCCTTTTAAAAGTTGGAACAAACTTATTTGTCGAGACAACCCCTCTACTGTCAAAAGCAAAAGAGGGTATTGTTGGAAACAGACTTATCCCTCTCGGATAACCCAGGTTAACCACGGGGGTACTTTTATTAGAGAGTGGCCAAACTGTTAGGCCTCTTTTAATAATCGGGTGGGGATAACTTAATCAACCCGACAGGGTCGATTACGTTACCCCGAACGGTTAGATGGGCATGTGGGAGAGGAAGGCGAGTGAGAGGCGGGGCTCATTATGTTAATCGGCCGACTGACCCTTTGTCAAATCGGCGCTTAGGCATTAATACACTATTGTTCCCAAAGATCATGTGAGAAAAATATTTAATATTCTCAACCCCTCTGCCAAACGTGAAACTTTTGCCGAGTGCGAGAAAAGGGGCAGGAGAATAATAGGGTGGTGCAAGGTTTTCAAGTCAAATCCGATCGAGTCACCAGCCTAGTGCGGGTTCTCGATTCCCAGCTAGCGTCTATATATATGGTGGTGGGTGAGTGTGAAAAGAGAGACGAACAGAGAGTTTTGCCCATCAATGCAGTGGAGAGAGAGAGAGAGATGCATCCCATGCCACCGTAGTGTGGGACTTTAATTTGTTGGTATCTGTTCCAACCGCTTGCACGTTTTGTAACTTTGTATTACGTGTGCTTCCATATATAATAAGAAAACTGCGCGCGTTAGCGTTAGCTCTGTGACATGGTGACTAATCTTATTTAAGAAGTTCACGTCTTGGGATGGATCACAGGCGAGATGGAGCTTCTCAGTACTTGGAATCTCAGTTCTTTTTAAATATTGCAGGACAGCGCCTTGAAGCAATAACTCACGTACTACGTAATCAAAGTGGAAATGAAGATGACTCTGCTGCAGCTACAGACTTGGGTTTCTTCGGGTATACGGTGTATTAATGTACGTACGTAGTCCCTCTTTATTTGCTGGATAAATCTGGGTATCCCATAAAAAAATTATCTTGTTCGCTTTACTTACTCACATAAGATATTCCAATTGAGTGTCAAGATATATAAAGAAATTAATCAACATAAAAAGAGACTTGAATTTCTTAAAATTTAAAACACAGATTCCAACGAGACGTTCCGTGGGTAACATGTAGAGGATAAGGTGGTGGTGAACGTGGCCAGAACCGGCGGTGATAGCGATGGTTATAAATAGGTTTGTTGGAGGCTGGGGGCCTCCCTCGGTGCTCTAGATGAAATGGAGAGTACAGAACCTTAGGCTTACGACGATACTTGCGATCATACTGCTTCAAGAGAGGAGAGGAGCGCTCAACTCACCTTGAAGAGTGAGAAATACAGATACCAAATCCACCATCTTTTATTCTGCATACAAGACAACAACTAAGAACTTAAAAGGCTATTCCTGGAGAAGAGCAAAATATACAAAAAAAAAAAATCAGATATTCAAAGGGGTGGACGTGAATACGTTATCTCACCCCGGTTAATGTCATTTCTTTGTGAGAAGTCACCTGTGGGACTCACTTTTCTCCCACCTTAGTTATCTATTCCACCGTATCCCATTCGGAAATCTAAGAGGGCACGAGTGAATGTCACGGTGAATGCCAAATGGGCACGGATACGTCACTTGACCTCAAGTTAATCCACGTGAATGTGAGATTGATGGTTGGAACCCACATTTCACACTCTTAGGTTAAGTTATCATATTCTAATGTCAAATTGGCTCACTAGTGAATGCATTTGGCAGATGTCATAATCATGATGGAGATGAAACTAAGAACAAGCTTCTGCATCAGTGAGCACCATGTGCACCGAGCTACAGGGAGCAGCCCACCACCACTACGCTCAGGTCCAGGACTCACACGGGGAATGGCGAGAGCGCCGTGTGTGCTCGTGCCACTTTTCTAGTTTGTGCTGCCTGCCGCGTGTCAAAGAGAGAGGAACCCCCAGTGCAGCTAGCAATAGGAAAGCGGGATAAGTACCGGATACCTTTTGTCTAGCCAGCAGTTTCTAAGAGGGATGTCGTTGCTGGTGGTGGTAGGTGGCTTTGCTCCCACACATGCCAACACGACCACAAAGGTGAGGGATGTTTTACCACTTTTTTAGTTTCTATCGACCCACTTGACCTACTTTGGTTCAATATCTACAGTTTTTCTTGAATGAAAACTTCAAATCCAAATAATGTCCATATTTTTCTTCCCCCCTCCCTAGCTAGAGGAGGATGACTCATCACAGGTGTGACTGTTCCGCAACTATTTATTGAAGTGATGTTTCCGAGTTCAAATTAATCCGTCGTCAGAGAAATAGAACTTGCAGGCTTCACGATCGACCACGAGGAGAGACAATGTTCCATCGATCCCGATGATCTTCATCGAAGCCCCCTGACCACCCACAAATCACAAGAGGTCTGGGAGTGATATTCACAGAGCCAAATCGGCTATTGCGATCACCAGTTATAACTTGTTCTCGCTACTGGTTTAATTAGGGCATCAGCATGTGAAACATCTCCATCTTATTGTTCTTTGGATTCCATGCATGGTGGGAGCCGGGAAGAAGCGGCGGTGGATCGACAAGAGGGCGTCAGCGTGTGAAAGAGTTTTGTTGGAAAACGAAGAGAAAGGGATTCTCATAGCCGATCGAGGGGCCCAAATTGAGACCCTTCTGTTTAAGAGGTCAGAGGGAGACGAGAATATATTCATTTTGTCTGCAATTAAAGGAAGTACTGGATCGATCGACAGTTAGTGGGAGGTCCTAATTGAGAAATCTCACTTTTGATGTGCTTACGATCTTGTGGAGCAAGTCTGTTGCAGTGTGTGAACCACCAATGCACCTAATTAAATATAGGGCCAAATTACATATAGAGGCATCACAGTACATATCTTACAATCAATCAAACGCTTGTTAATTATTAAATGGATCAAATTATAGATGATTTGTTTATTTCTCTGAGTCGCTTCGTCGTTAGTATTGTCAATTCTTCCTGTGATGGGTTCAAGCTTTTAGTTGCATCAACGTTTGCACAAAAGAACCTAGAGTTGTTAAATAAAAATTTATAAATAATTTATTATTATAAATATATTAGTAGACGTATCACCGTATAAATCTGAATTATGTAAAAATATCATATTTATTTATAATCATATCGCTTCTTTTTATCAAAAATTTATAAAAATATTATGTTTAAATAATATTAATTCAGTGATATGTCTACTAATATATTTTTAAGAATATTTCTTTACAAATTCGCCTCTAACAATGATTTTCACGTAAAAATCTCGTGAACTTATTTAAATTACAAATGGGTTAAATGACATGGAGAAAGATGTTCATTGTTTTTCCGTATCTCTCGTAAAACATCTCCCAGATGTCGACACCTCTTGAATGACACTTTTATAAGGTGTTTGGTTACTCTTTTCTCTCTCTCGCTCTTTTCTCTTAAATTAAAAGATAGGAATAAGAATCCACCTAAACATATTCGGTAAGATCTTCCCAATTTTTTAGAAGTGATCCCGTCACGTTATAACCTCCCTCCAAATAAAAGCAAGTGTTTGAGATATATTTTTTTAAGATAACAATCGTGACGCTTGCAACCGACGTTCGTGTCCCTCCGTCCTCTTCCTGTGTGAGAAGCTTTCCTCCCTCCTCCACCCCAACTTCATCTCAATCATTGCCGCCGCCTAAGGCAGCCGTGTCTCTCCCGTGGCCTCTTTCGACTCCCCGGTCATCTCTACTTTATGTGGCGCCATATATAGCTGCGCAGAGCAGTTGGATCCATGTATGAGGTAGGGTACCACTCGGCCCAGATTGATGCCCATTTGTTATTGCGGTGTTCGTACTACGTTTTGGGAGATCTCTTGCCCTTCAACGACTTCACTGGGGTTTTATAGTCCCAGAGGCCACTGCTTCTCGTTCTGGTCACTGGGGGTGATCATCTCGTGGGTTCAGGGTTTCGGAAGGGGGGGGGCGGCTATCGGGTGAGTGCCGTTGTCCGTGGTCGTTGTGTTGCTCTATGAACTTCGTTATCTTTTTTTTTGTGGGATTTTCTTTATTTTTTGATTGGGATTTTCTTTCGGACAAGTAGATTTCTTCCTACCTTGTTCATTGGGTGGTGCGATGAGATTCAAAATTTTCTCCGAGTTGGATGGTAGGTGCAGTTGATGAGGAGGCTTTTGTTTAGCCAAATGGTGGTTGTTTAACATTCTACAAGTTTATCGTACGTGTACTACCTATCTTCTCACACTACAACGAACATATGAATCTCTCTTTACATGCTTAGATCCATATTCTACTTCCACTTCATTTGCCGCTTACACGGACACTTAATTTATTTGCTAGGGGAGCCTTCGACAGCAAGGAGGGGAAAGAGGAAGAGGGTGATGGTGCCAGAAGACAAAATAGGACGAGACAGGAGAGGGGTTTGAAAAAAACTCTCCCTCCTTTACCAATAAATTTATCTAAAATTTAAAAAGTATGACATATTTGCCGAACAGAGTGTTATATATTTTCATTAATTTTAAAAATTAATTTAAAAATTGATATAACATATTTTTTAGATAAAAATTATTTTTTTTAAAAAAAATACTCCCAAACACCCTATTAATAATGAAAAGCAAGATCTAACATAGGAGATAAGATCATCCTATCTAGAGAAGTAATTTGTGAAAAAAGTAAAAAAATGTAGATGTTATATATCTAATTATAAGCTTAATTTTACACTTGTTTCAAAGAGTCGTGTATTCTTATCCTCGAGAAGCCCAAAGTTTGGAATTCGACAAAACACAATTGACTTGGCACCAAAGATCATAAAAACGATAAAATAAAATAGCTATATTGTGGTGACTTTTGCTCGAGAAAGGTGGTTCAAAACTTACGTTAAGTGATTCTCTTATTATTTTGGAGATTCCCTCATAAATTAAGCGGTCGCTTTTGCAAAGTGGCTAGCTAATAAATGAGTTGGAAAGGAGGGAACAATGTGAAACGAGAGACTAAATATTAATATCAAAATTGTTGGATATGTTTCAAACACTTGTATTATTATGAACAAAATGTTACATTGAGCTAATAGTGGAGAAGTACAGAGTCTAAGAAAGAGGAGAGACATGGATACATAGCTTAACTAGGAAAGAGTAACTTGGGTATCCAAAGATGAGTCGAGTTTTAAGACCGTCACTTGCTCGCTTGGGAGACTTCCTTATAGCTCTAAGGGTACTAGGATAGATGTCCCCGTGGAGAGTCGATATTCGAACATTAGGAGAGTTCCACCTAGTTTGAATATTCTAATCGGTATCTTTCTCTTGGACTTTGTAGTTTTAGCTTATTCGGTGAAGTCTCAAACGCTCGCTTAGAGTCGACCATCGCTACCTGGCGTCTTGCTCACTTGATGCGGATACCTCGTCAAGGAGAAAAGATGACGGACTTAGCCACTCTTTCGTGGGCTGAGGGTGTTTGATTTTAATTTGACCTGTGCATAACCTGAGTCTATAAGAGTAGGGAAATAATATCTGACCCTTGGTTCCCCAAGATGTCACCGCCGAGATGATGCCCCTTCATACTGGAAACTTCCGAAGGATCATGTGGTAGTGCCTCCTTGAAGAGGACTCGGAGAACTCCTAGAGCCTTACTTGATGACTCTTAATCTGGACGGTAGCCGTCTTCCACCTCAGGGAGTTGTGGTCCACTACGTGCAGAGAGCATGGTTGATCGATCTCCCCACGCCGCATAGCCTGCTTGAGTGTGTCTTGTCGAGCTCCAACTTACACAAAAGTTATTCACCGGAGTGATTCATCAGCTCTATCCCTGTGCAAGTTTGGTTGAAGGTGCCCAAGAGCAAGTGCTAGAGGTGACTAGGCAAGAGTCTCATCTGAAATGGAAAAATGCTAGATTCCTCAAAGGTTGGCTTCGGACTTTGCAGCATGTTGTGGGTGAACGTGAAGGCATTGCACTTAGTCGAAAGTTGTGGACCATATATTTCTAGAACTTTATTCCTTACGAAAGACAGACAGATGACCACTTGGCAGAAAAAGATAACAAAAATTAAGTACAGAGATAAAACGAGGCGGTTCGTTTGGTGGTCCAATCCTTCAAAAGAAGGCCTTGCAAACATCCGGGCGTGCGGCTACGAGAAGTTTCGTATTCCCTCCACCCTTCAGGACTCTTCTGATAATCTGATCATCATTTCTCGTATTCCCTCCGGGCTCCACCCCACCATCTCTCTCTCTCAACCCCAGCACACGAGATTGCTTCCTTAGCAGTTTTTAGTCTCGAACGGTAAGTACTACTCGTACGCCGGGTTGGGCAGGAAGTACAAACATTTTGGCCGGTCTTGAAACTAGGTGATATTGGGCCAATGCTGAACTCGTGGTAGAGGTTGGAAATAGATAATAAAAAAATATTCGGTCTGTTTTAGTGTTTGGCTGCACCTGGACGTCCATTGCCAATGAAAGAAAAAGATAATGTTATGCGAGAGAGAGCATGGGGATGTCATGTGTGTGTGTGAGAGAGAGAGAGAGATCTTCTGTGATCTACACAGCAAAAAACTCCAAGCCATTTTGGTAATCGGTTGAATTAAGGGTGAGTGGTTTATCCAGGGTGACTCACTCTCCCTTAACTTAACTCGTTATCAAAGTGATCATAATTCGGGTGAAGTAATTCATTCCACCTATTTAAGTGAATGAGTTAATCTACTTTAACCCTATCTAATCCGGGTTAATGAAAAAAGTATCAAACAGGAAATAAATCACTCGATCCCGATTAACTCACCCTAACCCATTTTAACCCGTTACCAAAGTGACCCCAAAAGAAGAAGATTAGTGCAGCGACTCCCATTGTTTCCGAAAGAGGTTGATCACTGAGGATCATCATGGTGAGGCTATCCGAGGAAGGAGATGCTCCTGCCAAGCTCCATGGAAACTGAACAGCATCGTAGAAGAACTTAGAATTCTAGTTACAGAATTTATCGAAGAGATAGATAGTCCACTTTAAAAAATAGAAAAAGAAATTCAGAAATAGCATGTTTTCTACCGTCTCGAATGCGAAGCAGATTCTAACCCGAAGAGCACAACTGCATGTGACACCCTCATTTGCACGGTCGTCTAGGCTTTAACGTACGTGGTGACTTGGTATTAATGAAATGAGAGGAACATTCCCCCGTGACAGAAGTGTTAATAAGTGAACATTCTCCCAGCCACATCTCCATTGATCTCTTTTATTTTGCTAGCTAGATATGACTTTTAGGAGACCCCCACTCGATCGGTAGCAACCCTACTATTTTTTATCACTCTTCTTCTGATCAAACTCGTTCAAACAACGGAATAACTGGATAAGTTGTCCAAATACCCGCTGTTCCAATGAATAATTTCTACATGTAGTTGAGTTAGTCTTTGATTTGTAAGATGAAGGCCATATATATGAAAGTTGGGCGGGCGCCAACCCTCTCTCTCTCTCTCTCTCTTCACATGGGCGTTGTCGCATGTGCACACGCAGGTGGAGTGGAATCCCGTCGTCCCAGAAAGCTGTGGTTTGTTTGGTTCCCCAACGGCAGCCCGGACCAAACGAATGTGACGGAACTCCGACCCCTGTCCAATCCGCGGCGAGACGAGATAATATAGCCGTTGCGGTGCGGACAGAGTCACGAGTCCCCTCTCTCCTTCCCTCCCACCTTTTTAAACAACGGTCCGCCCGCCTGCCCAGTACCCCTGCGCTCCAATCTCTCCATACCTGTCTGTCTCCTTTTCCTGTCTTCCTCACCCACCTGCCGGATGAGCCCTCTTTCACGAACCGTCTCCTTCTTCTTGCCTTCCACAGACGAAGAGGGAGCAATGGCCGGCACAAGGAGGGCATCTGCATCACCTTTCCTCTCCCTTTCCCTCCTGCTCATCTGGCTCGTCTCTTTCAACTTAGGTATGGCAGCGGCATGCATCTTCTGCTTCCTTTTCTCCCCATCTTCGGTCTCCTCGATCCTCTTCTTTGTTTATTGCTTCCCAGCCAATCTGGGTTTGCAGCTGGGACTTACGTACCGTTTGCATCTTCTTCCTTCTTTCTTCTCCTTGCAGTTGGGAATGTGATGTTGGGTCAGGCACAGGTACTCCCCTTCATGAGTTGCAACAGAAGCTAGCTATGCATACACACTGCCATATCCATTAGAGTTGATTGGTTCCTCCTGACCTCCACCTTTTAATCAATTGGTTGTGCCCTAATTTCTAATTATTGCAGAAGACGTGGTGCGTCGCCAAGCCCTCCACGGACGACGCGACGCTGCAGCAGAACATCGACTTCGCGTGCTCCCAGGTGGACTGCAGCATCCTGCGGAACGGCTGCCCCTGCTTCTACCCCACCACCCGCATCAACCGCGCCTCCGTCGCCATGAACCTCTACTACCAGTCCAAGGGCCGCAACTACTGGAACTGCCACTTCAACGCCTCCGGCCTCATCGTCCAGACCGACCCAAGTAGGAAGGAGCACCAAATTAAAGCACACCCCCCCCCCCCCCACGCCGCATCCAAGGAAATTTTTCTAGTCTCTTTTAATCCACTTCCGTCAGTCTCATCTCTTTGTTATTATTGCAGGTTATAGCAACTGTATATACGTGTGATTGGAAGAGTTGGAGGGCAGAAGAAGTGAAAGAGATCTGGCTAGCTCCACATGTAGTAATCGTTTCCCTTTTGCAACGGGACAAGTTCTTGTTCATCGTGTGAAAAGTGTAGTGAATCGTCAAGGGAAAGCAGTTCAAGATCGTCTGTTGTTCTTCTATGATGTTTTCTTTTCTGCGAAAACTTACCTGTATTATCCTCCGTGCGGCGAGGGAAATTTTCGGTGAGGATGAAGAGAATAAATATATGGTCCAATGCTGGGGGAACGGATGGCACTTAGATATATATATATTCAACGGTACTACTCACGCTTTTGAGAAAATTGAAGATTATTTGACCTCATTGCTTCTTGAGCAGTACATATGCGATTCCAATAAATAGATAATATCATTTGACAGGGAAAACTTAGAATTAGTTATATAGTTCAACATCGAGAGAGACTATTGGAGGTATCTTGTGGCGCTGTGGGTACTTTTCTTGGAGAAGTAGTACCAGGAGCAACATTTTGAGTACAACAGAGCATTTTTTTGTGGGTGGTAAGAGGGGTTGAGAAAGAGGAAGCAGTTGTTGCAATGGTGGGATTGACATTAAATTAAATAAAGCTGGGTTGTTGATATGGAAGACCTTATCAATATATATATATAGTCCAGTCCGAAATAATTAAGTTCAGATTTATATAATAAGCAATTCTCCTGATATATGTACACCGTTTAATTGATAATGATGGGTAGACAATTCAAACGTGGAGTTGCCCTCTCTTGCTAGGGACACAACACATATATTTGGTCTATCCAAGAAGGTGAAAGGGAATCGGCTAGGCACACACACGCCTGTCCGGTGGTGCCTCGATCCATTTGCATTGTGAAATACGCACACGTGTGAACCATTGGGCCCAGAATTTGCAAGTTTGGAGGCCTCATTATTTTTGTAAAAGTGCAATATTAAAGGATACTTAACAATTTTGAGGAAAATATGCAACTATATGGGCTTTGGACTTTTGACACGCTATAGGTTTAATGTGTCGCCGGCCAACATTGTCTTCGTCAAAAACTCATCAAAACTATGACTTACAAATCACACAAAATCGGACACGTGTCTTCGTCACACATTGTCTTCGTCAAAACACACCAGGACACAACAACTCTAGAGGTGGCCCCTATAGGCTCAAGATGTGAATCCCACTATGTAACACTTTGCGCCATTCTGACCTCAAGAGGTGGCTCTCACAACATAGCATTTTGCCCTACATGGCACTTAGCTTCTACACCTCCTAAAAGTAATTTATAGCTAAAGTACAGGTCTAGCAAAATTTTCCATTCAATGATATGTAGTATAAGAAGTATAAGTGAAGTTTACAAGAGAAGTCAAGGATGATTTAAAAGATCATGTTCAACAACATTAAGACAATAAAGAGAATGAGTTACTAGTCAAGGCATGATTAGCTTTCGCATAAAAAATTGTAAACATGTTTAGATCAAGTTTTTCACAGTCTGGTGCTTAGTAGAAAACCAAGGAAAATCATGGTCAGATAAGAGGTGGGACAGTGGGAGGGTCTCCTCCTCGCATTCGCAAGATCCTAATTAAGTAGCCGCTTGCCCGTTTAGTCATTTGCTTGTTAACCTCTAACCTTAGACACTGGTCTTTTTTGGTCAATTGCTAGGCATCTACAAAACTTGTTGGAAATGCATAATCACATAGAACAAATGAAAATTAGTATTGCATAATCTAATATATTCGTGTACGAAGAAATTTGAAAGAGAATCAAGCTAATAGGGATATTTCAATTCAAGTAGATAGGGTTAATCGTGTACATAATTGTGAGAATTAAAGCATAATTATTTGAACAGTTTAAATATAACTTGAAAATCAGTTTATTGCATAGTCAAATTCATTCTCGATATCATTTTTAAAATAAGAATATAGTTTTAAATTTTAAAAATTCAAAATAATGAACATAAAACGAGATAATTAAATCGGATACATAGGTCTTAACGTGGTTGTTGCATTCGAGTCGTGGTCTATGCGTGATCCGCATTCTTAAACATAAAATCCAAACTCGTTCTTGTAGCGAAAATACGTATTTAAAACTTTATATTACTTTCGCCAATTTTTTAGATTTGTCGGTTTATCTTTTTTTAATCAAGACCAACCTATTTCTCACGGACAACTTAACACGGACATATAGGTTGTGGAGTCTACTGTGCTGTAGGTAATTAGGAAGTCCTATTAATTCCTTCTTCTTTTGCATATTTTCCCATCCTCTCCCAACTCAGCTATTTGATTTTGGGGGTAATACTCGCTGCCAGCCAGTATTAATACTCTTGCTTATAGTTATGTTTATGTTCTGTGATAGTCACGGGTATCAGGCCTTTAAGAATCAAGCATTAATACTAAACAACTAAAGAACAACGGGTATCAGGCCTTTAAGAATCAAGCATTAATACTGGTACAATAATTCACAACTGCATCGCACACGGCAGCTTGACAGCAAATTAACACCCATCCGAACAACGCAAACATTGATATTTGAAGTTGCCTTCTTCTTCTACTTTGTCTTCTGCTCCGTCCTTGGCGCCGGCGGGAAGTAGAGAATCTATATATATATATATGCTCACTTGCCGGGGACGAAGTTGGTGGCGTAGGCCCAGGCGTTGTTGTTGACGGGGTCGGCCAGGTGGTCGGCCAGGTTCTCCAGGGGGCCCTTCCCCGTCACGATGGCCTGCACGAAGAACCCGAACATGGAGAACATGGCCAGCCTGCCATTCTTGATCTCCTTCACCTTCAGCTCCGCGAAGGCCTCTGGGTCGTCGGCCAACCCCAGTGGGTCGAAGCTGCCGCCGGGGTAGAGCGGGTCGGTGACCTCACCGAGCGGCCCGCCGGCAATACGGTAGCCCTCGACGGCGCCCATGAGGATGACCTGGCAGGCCCAGATGGCCAGGATGCTCTGCGCGTGGATCAGGCTGGGGTTGCCGAGGTAGTCCAGCCCCCCCTCGCTGAAGATCTGGGACCCGGCCTTGAACCAGACGGCCTCGCCGAACTTGACGCCGTTGCGGGCGAGCAACTCCGGGAAGACGCAGCCGAGGGCGCCCAACATCGCCCACCTGCAATGGATCACCTCCAGCTCACGGTTCTTGGCGAAGGTCTCGGGGTCAGCCGAGAGCCCGGCGGTGTCCCAGCCGTAGTCGCCGGGGAACTCACCGGTGAGGTAGGACGGGGGCTCCCCGGAGAAGGGGCCGAGGTACTTGACACGGTCGGGGCCGTACCAGGGGCTTCCGGAGGAGGCGGGCTTGGGCCTGCCGCCGGTCTTCCTCATGGTGACCCTCCCCTCGCCGAAGACTTCAGAGGCTGCGGGGGCGACCTTCACCGCTTTCCCGGCCAGGGATGGGGAGGACAGAGCCATGGTGGCTGCCATTGCGTGCCGGGGAGATCTAGGGGAGCTGCGCGTGTACGTAGATTGAGGTGAGAGAGACTACGTAGGTACGTACGTACGAACGTAAGAAGGGTGCTGTTGTTGTTGTGGTTGGTGAAGAAAGGGTAGTGGCGGGTTGATACATAAATAGCAATGCCCGACTGGGAAGAAGGTGAACGTTGCAAGTATGGCGCCAAAGATGACCGGATATGGGGGGTTGATATTCTTATCTGCAAGAAAATCTATGCGTCTCTTCTCATTGGCCGTGTGATGTGGGCTCCTTCCCACGGATGTTGCTAATTCGACGTCCTGGAGTTAAAAGGGCTCCGTGATCAGAGGTGGCCTTCCCACAGCCACAATATCGTTTCCCTTCTCTTTTCGATCCATTCATGAAATTGGAAAGAAATGGGAGGTGAAAATAATAATTCGAGAAGGGAGAGTCGATCGGAGCTGAACACATGAAGATATATCCATCCTTTAATTTAGTTTGCCAGCGGTAATTAAATGGATGAGAGATGAGATATTTTTGGATTTTCTCGTGAATAGTAGACAAGTTCGCGTTTAGGGTATAGGAAAAGAGATGTACTAACTCTAATGAACGGATAAATATATATATATTTATATTTATATATATATGATGTCAACACAACAGTATATATAAATAAACATGAGAGATAAATTATAATGATCCGGAGTGACCAAACTAATAGGTCCAATCCTTTCCCTTTTCACGTTCTCTTCTTCACGACACTAAGCAATCTCCTTCCCCGATGGTTTGTAATAGCTATCCCCCCTTTTTTCCCCTGTTGGCATCTTAAAGTATATGACTTAGAAATTCCCAATATATGTATGGCCTTTGTGTTCGAAATTAAAAGTGTGTTTTACGTCCAATTTTTTTCTAGAAGGTATAATTCAGATGCAATTTACGTCTCAGGCTTCCTGCATCTTTCCTCTGTTGATTTATATGTATATATTTTTGAGCGTAAGGCCACCGGCGTATACACATCAAGATGAACATATGGGACTCAAGGATGCACACAATTTCCTCCAAGGATAAAGTATGGGCACTGAGCCAGTGATATACATTCGATACGCAACCTTTTCCGTATCTAATTAAGTGGGATCATCTTTTAACTATATATGTTACGTTGCCCTTTATTATGCAAAGCAGAGATGAAGAAATGGGGTAGTTAATTAAGAGAAGTTTAGGTGACATCTACTTCAATGCACACGGGGAAATTAAGGGTGTACGATATGGCTGTGTGCGTGTCTCTCTCTCTCTCTCTCTCATTGTGTGTTAGGGAGAGAGAGTGCATGTTCGTGTGAGCCACGTGGGTGCGTGTGCATAAGATGTGAGAGCATCGTAGATGCATGAGAGAGAGTTGGGGGGGGGGGCGTGCGTCGTGGGCGTGTATGTGTACGAGAGAAAGAGAGAAAATGTGTGTGCGTGTGCGCCATGTGGGTAAGTCTATAAAGCATGCAATCATGTCGGTGTGTGCGCGTGAGTGTGTAGAGAGAGACAGAGTGCACGTGCGTGTGAGCCACGTGGGTGCGTGTGAATAAAACGTGTGAGCATCGTAGATGAATAAGAGAGAGTAGGGGGGATGGGTGGTGTGTGTGTCGTGAGCTATGTGTACGAGAGAGAGAGAGAGAGAGAGAGAGAGAGAGAGAGAGAGATATGTGGGTGAGCGTGCGCCACGTGGGTGAGTGCATAAAACGTTTAGGCGTGTGTGTGTGTGAGTGTGTGGTGCACGCGTGCGCATATTAAACACTTCTTTAGTAACCTTCGCCAAAGTGTGAAAGGGAGCATTAATTAGATTCCCTTCAGATGTTACAACATAGTGTGTCTCAGAGTTAGATTCCCTTCGCTCTATTTCTTTTTCCCCTTGAACCATTAAATATGCCAATTCTTCGACCTCACGAAAATTAATGTTGACGACGGATATGGTGACGTGTCCGTAAATACTCCTGTAAACAACCGTGGAAAATCTCAGAGTCGTGGTGCACAAAGAGGCACCTATCCATCAAGTACGCTCAAGTATCTGGATAATATCGTGGTGCGAGCTCTTATTCTCACTCGGGAGTCCACAACCAATGGGGAGAACGTCGTAGATATCCCCCGGATAACGATCGCCTACCCATTCGCCTAATCCACCGTTTGGAAACACTTTAAATTTTAGTGATTTTTGAAAAATTTTACAACCGTGCGAGTCATGATAAGAGTACGAACTTTGCATGGAGTTAAAATTGCATTTGGTTCACAATTTGTGGTGTTTAAAATGATGATTTTTACATTTCGACACTTCATAATTTTATTTAGTACTGTTAATGATAGTTTTTATATAAAATTTTATTATTTTGACGACATATGTATTTTATAGAATCTATTAAGAATATTTTTTAAAAATAAAAAATAAAATTTTAAAGTAAACACTACCCATATTTATAAATACGTAAAGTCTTTTGACAACTTTAAATTTCAATTAGTAATGTTAATAATAGTTATTTTTTAAAAAAATAATTATTTTGATGACATATTTACATTGTAGAATCTATTAATTTCTTTAGAAAATAAAAAATAAAAATCTTAAAGTGAACAGTGCCCATATTTAATTACGTAAAATCTTTTCGCATGTTTAAATTTTAATTATTAATGTGAATTATTATTATTATCATTGTTTTAAAAATATTATTTTAATGCCATATTTATTTTATAAAATCTATTAAAAATATTTTAAAATTTAAAAAACTTAAAATTTTTAAAGTGATCAGTGCCCATATTTAATTAGGCAGAGTCTTTTGACATGTTTAAATTTTAATTAGTAGTGTTAATGATAGTTATTTAGAAAAATAATTACTTTGATGACATATTTATTTTATAGAATGTATTAAAAGTATTTAAAAAATAAAAGCCTTTAAAAACTTTAAACTGAACCGTGCCCAAATTTAAATGATTTTAAATGAAGTAAGGTCGGAAGGGTGGACTAGATTTGGAAAGCGCGGCTGGCAGGGTGGACTAGGGTTGTGAATGGGTCAGGCTCGGGCTGAGCTTAGGTTGGCTCGACCCGGGCCCGACTCATTAATATTAAAGTTTGAGCCTGGCCCGGGCCCGAGCTATGTCGGGTGAGGCAGGGCCCGACTGAAGTCCCACGATCAATGACACCCAAGAGGGGGGGTGAATTGAGTATAATCAAAAATTATGAAAACTGATTACCGATAAAAATAACACTCACACAATGAGGACTACAAGCACGAGGGGGTTAGACGAAGAACATATTTAAAGCCAACAACAACAATCTTAAACGGAGGTTCTTGGGTACCAGGCGGAGTTCAGGAATCCAAGGATTCTCTCACACAAGATATATTCCTTCTGATGAGACTAATCACATCAGTCAGAGGATACCTTTCAATATACCACAAGATATCGTAGATGGAAAGACGAACGAGGATTCGAGCACTCTTCCGATGCACACACAAAGCTAGCTAAGAGAACAGAAGGAGATAGAAGAGAGGGATCAAACCATACAATGGACAACAAATTTAAGGTGGTTCGGATGCAGCAACAGCAACCTACGTCCACCCCTCACAAGGTGAGGAACCACACACTATCTTGTTTAGGAATACAAGATTGACACCACACACACACAACCACACGTGAAGGAGTTAGAACCCTTACAAGGGTGCTCAAACACACACACACACACGAAGAGACAAGCACAAAGATACACACGTGTACACGGATCTATAAGGATCCACACACACAAAAGATTTCGAAGAGGGAAGAAAGACAAAAATCAGTTTGAGCACAAATTGAGAATGAATAATGAAGAGTAAGAACACAAGACAGCTCCCCCTTAATGATTGACGTAGATTCAGGATGCAGCTTCCTCTAATTTTGATCTGCTCTTGATTTGGATGAAGATTCGAGCTTGACCTCCTTTGATCTTTGATGAAGGATTCCCACAGATCACTGTTCACGTGAACAGTGCAAGCACTCTCCCCTTGTTCTATCACTTCAGCATTAGGGTTCACTTGCCCCTTGGAAGAGATCTTTTATAGATCTAGGAAGGGCCTGGGACAAGTCCCAAACCAGATCCACAATTCACTCCTTGAATGCTGGACTTTACATTAAAAGAATGAGGGAGAAAGACTTCACTCGAGCTTGGACAAACAAGTCAACAAAGGGGGCTTTCGAGGCTACCGGTTGACCGGAATCAGGGAGCAGGTCGACCTAAACCTGTAACAAATAGGAATTTTTGATTCTGGCAAAATCGGTCGACCTGAACGCCAGGGGCGGTCGACCGAAAACCTGTAACCCGTTGATCACTTGGGTTCTGGGAAAACCGGTCGACCGGAAATCCTGGGGCGGTCGACCGAAACCTGTAACAAGGAGAAAACTTCAGTTCTGGAAAAACAGGTCGACCTATCTTTGAGAACTGGTCGACTGAAATGGTCCTGGCCTATGGAGATGAGTTGTTAGCCCAGTAAGACATATCAAAACATAAATGTCATTAGATGAAAGATTGCTTCATGCATTACGGAGTTAAGGATTTAGATAACACAGTACAACTCCATGGGAAGACATTTATGCACTTGCCTCCTTTGCTCGAGCTTGAAATCAAAAACACGGATGACGATGAAATCATAACCCTGAGTTTTGTTATCATCAAAATCATTCGAGGAGACTCAACAATCTCCCCCTTTTTGATGATGACAAAACAACCAAAAAAAAAAAACATGTCAGGGATGGATAGAGTTCTTCAAGTAGAAAAAGACAAAACAATCCAACCAGAATCATTCCAACCATTTATATGCGCTCGATGTTGGAGATGTAATAAAAGATAGGAGAAGTGACCAAAATAGATAACAATCAGCAAGTGCCTGGCATTGTTTCATAACAAGGTTGGAGTTACATGACAAGATGCAAATGCAAGGACACAAGACTCACAGAATGCAAACGAACGTAGTGCCAAACGACATACAACCAAACAGACACACAAGCACACAGTAGGCATAAAATAGATAGATAGACAAGGTGAAATAGCTACTTCTCCCCCTTTGACATCAACAAAAAGGGGAGTGGGATACAGAATCCGTGGACAGGAAAGACACAGTGGGGACACAAGGTCAGCTAAGAGGCAGGTGGATCAGGCGTCCCCTCAGCAGCATCATCACCCGAAGCACCGACGCCATCATGAGCACCAGGAGCAGGAGGAGCTTCACGGTTAGCAGGAGGCAAGCGATCAGAAATGCCATGGAGAAGGTCATCATAATGAGACAACTGTGAATGCATGTGAAGAAGTGATTGATTTGTAATGCGAAAAGCTTCACGGTTATCTTCATGACTGGCATATAGGGTGGCCAAGTGGAGAGAGATATCATCCAGAGCAAGGAAAACACCATCCATTCGTTCAGTCATAGTGCCCATGAATGTGTCCATCCGGTCAAGGGAGGAGTGAATCCGGGATTCCAAGCCTAAGACATGACCCTCAAGAGTCTCATAGTCCGCCCTAGTGGGAGGACCAACACCCGGAGTGGAAGACTCCCCTTGAAAGAATTGTGGAGGAGGTGGCATCTCATGGTCCGCAGCTTGCACGGGAGGCTGATCCTCCACCTGAACTGGAGGGGGTGCATCCCCAAGGTCCGGCTGGTCCGGCTGTAACGGTGGAACTGCAGCTAGAGCAAGCTGTGCGACATATGTGGGAACATCTCTAGTAAGCTCACCATCATCACCCCAGTAGTATCCAAGATCGAAGAAAATCTTGTGTTCATTATAGATATCATCTTGTCGAACTTGGAGTGATCTTTCGTTTGCCAAGTCTATCCCAGCATAGATAAAAACACCCGTCAACTGTGTAGCATAGGGTAAGGACCGGCTCAAGTTGGTGCGGCAAGAACTGATCAAATGTGTCATGAGTCGACCCATATTCACTAAATTCGCATTCATGATATGGTAAAAGAGGAACTTATGGACTGTTGTGACTTCATTGCGACTGCCACTTTTAGGATAAAGCACGGTGGTGATTATGTGATGTAGAATGCGCTGCAGCGGTGGGAAGTAGTTGGCGTTCAACTGAAGGCGATTGCTTACACCTTGAACAAACTCACACCCTGTCATGAGGCAGAAAGTGTCTGGCATTTCATCATGACCCCACGATATGTCGGCACCCCAGTTCGAGACTCCCAAGGCAAGTTGGAAAAGTTCAGGTGCAATATGTATCTCCGTGGCCTGAACAAAAGTATACCACTCTCCATTTCTCTCAACCAGGTTGCCATAGAATTCCTGGACTAGGTTCGGATAGTACCTAGTATATCGGGATGCAAAGTCTATCCAGCCATCCTGAACGGCAAATAGAGCAAACAAATCTGGTAGAAGCTCAGTCACCTCCTGAAAGTCAACCAGTCGAGGGTTGATGATGGGCCGAGGAGGCAGACGGGCTGCTGGACGTGGTTCTGGTGCCCTCGGTGGATGAGCAGGGGCCTCCCTTCTCTGGCCGCTGGCTTCCCCTAGATTGGAACGTCGAGAACTCCGTCGGGGCGGCATCGTTGGCTAGGAATCCGGCTGTGAAACCCTTCGAAGAGAGGGTGTCCGGCCCTTGGTATGGGAATGGACGAGAAGAGCACTCTTGAAACCCTGGAGGATGCTTTCCAAGCTCTGGAGTCAGGGAGAGTAGGTTGCGGCACCAGAGTGCATCCCGGAAAAATGACAGATCCGCCGGAGGGAGGGCGGATGGATGGGAGATGGAGATTTAGGGTAGTGGAAGAGAGGTGGTGTGGTCTAAGGTTTAGAAGAGGTGTTGGAAGAGGGATAGATGGGATGGAATGAAAAGAAAAGGGGGTGCGGGCCCTTTAAAAAGAAGGGCGATCGGGTCCCGGTTGGGCCGGTTCGCCGGTTTCGGTCGACCGGGACGGGTGGGCCGGTCGACCGGAATGGTCGATTTCCTGCCCCCCCCCCCCCCCCAAAAAAAAATTCAGAATACGGAAAAGGTAGACGATCTCCAAAGCTGCTGCCTCAAGTGAACTCCATGTACAGAAAGGTATAGAATCCCTCTTTTTTTTATAATTTTTTTTATTTCCTTTTTTTTAAAAACAAAATATGGGGAAAGAGAAGATGACTTCTAACGAATCAACTACTGAGGTTGGTCTGAAGGCTCCCCCTCAGTTGCTACCCAGTGACCCAAGGTCATTGTCCACATTTATTCAACAAGGAGTAAAAGGTTCTAGAATTAATTCAAGGAGGGGTATATATATAATTATAAAAGCATATACAAGCATGCATGCAGGAGAATATCATGCAAAAAGAAATACACACACACAATAGGATGATGCATGACATATTGTTTACCCCAAATGATCCTGAAATGCATCACTCATTCTAATGCAGACTTAAGGGTGTATGCTCTCGCCCTTGCACATGCCAAGTTCCCTTCTAATCTTGTTGAATTGCTCCTGGTTTAAAGGCTTGGTGAAGATATCGGCCAGCTGGTTATGGGTATCAATAAAATGCAGCTCGAAAACACCCTTGCCTACATGATCTCTTAGGAAGTGATGATGAATGTCTATATGCTTGGTCCTAGAGTGTTGAACAGGGTTTTTTGACAAGCTGATGGCACTAGTGTTGTCACATAAAATTGGAACACAATTTATTACAACATCCAAATCAAGCAGTTGATTTTTGATCCAAAGTACTTGGGCTCCACAACTTCCGGCGGCTACATACTCAGCCTCGGCCGTTGATAATGCTACTGAATGTTGTTTCTTGGAGGCCCACGAAACTAGGCACCCACCAAGAAATTGACAGTACCCACTAGTACTTTTCCGATCGACAATACAGCCAGCATAATCAGCATCTGTATATGCAATTAAGTCATATGAACTGCCGATTGGAAACCACAAGCCAAAGTCTAGAGTGCCAATAAGATACCGAAAAATTCGCTTAACAGCCATAAGATGGGATTCCTTTGGGCAAGATTGAAAACGAGCACATAGGCACACACTGTACTGAATATCTGGGCGACATGCTGTTAAATATAGCAGTGATCCGATCATACCTCGGTATAGTGTGGGATCGACTGGTTTACTGTTTTCATTTTTGTCTAACTTGGTAGTTGTGGCCATTGGAGTTGACATGGGTTTTGCTTCTGCCATCCCAAATTTCTTTAGCAGCTCCATCGTATATTTGGCTTGGTTTATGAAAATCCCTTCGGACGTTTGCTTCACCTGTAGTGCAAGGAAGAATGTTAGTTCACCCATTAGACTCATTTCAAACTCGCCCTGCATCATTCTTGCAAATTCATTACACAGGCCGTTGTTAGTGGCTACAAAAATTATGTCATCAACGTACACTTGAACCACCAATATTTCTTTACCTGATTTTTTAGTGAAGAGTGTTTGGTCAACATTACCTCTTTTGAATCCATTTTGAGTCAGAAATGAGATGAGTCTTTCATACCATGCCCTTGGTGCCTGCTTAAGCCCGTACAATGCCTTCCGGAGCTTGTACACATGTCGTGGGTGCTTGGAATCTTCAAATCCTGGAGGTTGATCTACAAAAACATCCTCCTTGATGAACCCGTTAAGAAAGGCAGATTTAACATTCATTTGAAACAGTTTGAAGTTTAATGAGCATGCAAAAGATAGTAAAATCCGAACTGCTTCTAGTCTAGCCACTGGGGCAAAAGACTCATCAAAATCAATTCCCATTTCCTGGCTGTATCCTTTGGCCACGAGCCGTGCCTTATTTCGAACGACCACACCTGTATCATTCAGTTTGTTTCTAAAGACCCACCGAGTCCCTATCACAGGTTGATCTCTGGGACGGGGTACAAGTGTCCACACTTCGTTTCTCTCAAACTGATGCAGCTCTTCATGCATGGCTTGAATCCAAAATTCGTTTCGTAAGGCATCAAAGATGTCTTTCGATTCTTCTTGTGAGATAAGAGCTATCAAATCTTCTTCTTCTACTTGCCTCAATGAAGCTCTGGTTCTTACTCCATCCTGAGGATTACCGATGACGTTCCCGGATGGATGATCCTTTGAAAATGTAGAGGTGCTTGGAAGGTCGGGATGCTGTACTTGCTGCTCCTGCAGCGTCTTGATTGAAGGATCTTCACTTTCTTCACCCCTGCTGGACATTTCTTCCTTAGGTTCATCTTCAGCTTTTGGTGTTCCAACAATTGTTGAGCTTTTAGAGACTTCTCCTGTATCCACAAGTTGGACAGATTGGTTTGTCATTTTTGGTTCAGATTCGTCAAAAATTACATGAGGACTTTCTTCAACAACCAAGGTCCGTTTATTAAAAACTCGATAGGCTCTAGAATTCAATGCATAACCTAAAAATATTCCCTTGTTACTTTTCTCATCAAACTTCCCTAGATTAGACTTACCATTATTCAGAATGAAACAAGAGCATCCAAAGGGTTTGAGATGGGAAATATTTGGTTTCTTACCTTTATATAGCTCGTAGGGAGTTTTCTTTAGGATAGGCCTTACCATAGCCCTGTTGATGATGTAGCATGCCGTACTTACTGCCTCAGCCCAAAAGTATTTTGGTAAAGAGTTTTCACTTAACATGGTACGTGCCATGTCTATCAATGTTCTGTTTTTCCTCTCTACAACTCCATTCTGTTGAGGCGTCCTTGGTGAAGAAAAGTTATGTGTGTATCCCTGCTCTTCGCAGAACTCACTGAAATCTTGATTCTCAAACTCTCCACCGTGATCACTCTGAATAGTAGTGATAGGATAACCTTTATCATTCTGAACTTTCCTGCAAAAAACTTGAAATTCCGTCACGGCATCATTTTTATTGGACAAGAAGAGCACCCATGTAAATATGGAATAATCATCAACAATCACAAAACCATAAGATTTTCCTCCTAGGCTGGAGGTCCTGGTTGGACCAAAAAGATCAAGATGCAACAATTCCAGAGGTCTAGCAGAGGATACAATATTCTTATTTTTGAAAGAGATTCGTGTTTGCTTGCCTTTTGCGCAAGCTTCACAAACTCGATCACTTTCAAACTTTAATTTAGGCAATCCGTTCACTAAATCATGTCTAGATAACTTGGAGATTACTCCAAAACTAGCATGACCCAATCTTCGGTGCCATAACCAAGCATTTTCATGATTGTTTGTTGACAGACACAAATCATCACAGGAGACATTATCAATATCAACAGTGTAAACATTGTTGTTTCTATTTCTAATGAATTTTATTTCCTGAGTGCTTTGGTTCATGACAATGCAGTGAGTTTCATCCAAAATGATTTTAAAACCTTTATCGCACAGTTGATTGATGCTTAGCAGGTTATGATTTAGACCTTTCACCAAAAGTACATCTTCAATGAGAATTTCAGAATTCTTACCTATGTTGCCGATCCCGATGATCTTACCTTTGTCTTTGCCTCCAAAGACCACAGAGCCTCCATCCTTATCCTGCAATGATGAGAACACTTCCTTGTCCCCTGTCATGTGCCTTGAACAACCGCTGTCTAGGTACCACTTGCTCCCCCTAGCTTCAAGACATATCTGCAAGAACGAAGATTCTCATGCAATTATTTTTGGTACCCATACTAGTCTGGGTCCATAAGAGTTAGTCTCATTCTGTGCATATCTTTTCTTGACCCTAAAATTGTGATTCCTGGACAAGTTTTGCCTGACCCAACAGTTTGCGATGGTATGACCAAATCTATCACAGTGATAGCAGTTGACTGGAGCAAATTTTCTTTGAGGTTTTGGTGATCTGGATTGCATACGTTTGGATTGTGTGTTGGAAGATGAGACGTGGTTGTCCCCATGCACAAATGATGTGATAATCTTATGCTCAAAGGATTTTTTTATTTTCAGGAGTGTATCCCAAACCTTCCTTTTGGAAGTTAGCCTTAATTCCCAACAAGTTGTCTAGGTTTTGTTTTCCTTTGACAAACCTAGTCAAAATGGACTGAAGTTCAACCACTTCCTCACTCAAGATCCCATTTTTCTTCTCAAGTTCTGAATTTTCGAACCTCAGAATTTCTCCTTCCCTTTTTAATGTTTCACACACTTTTTCAATCTCAGCCATTTTGCATGCCATCTCTTCTTTGTTTTTTTCACTGTCTGAAAGGATTTGCAACAGGTTTTCTTTTTCTTCGACTAGCTCGAACCATTCTTGTTCCAAATTCTCAAATTTAGCGAAAATGTCCTCATCATTTTTTTTAAATCTTTATTTTCAGACCTGATTTTTTTATATTTCAAGTAAAGTTTCTCATATTCAGATTCCCATTGTTCATTCGAAATGAAGTCAGGGTCAGAGTTTACCTCTGGAGATTCGTCTCCGTGTGCCATAAGACATAGACTTCCCACCAGTTCTTGAATTTCCTCATCGGATGATTCATCTTCCTCATCGCTCCACTTAGCGACCATGGCCTTGGGTTTCTTGAAGATGTCCTTCTTGAATTTCTTTTTCAGATCTGGGCACTCACCGCTCATGTGTTCAGGTTTCTTACATTCATAGCATATAATGCTGTTTGGTTTGCTCGACTCACCTTTGGGTTGAATGGGCTTCCTTGGCCCCTTCCTGAAATTTCCATGAAAGTTCCTTTTCTTCTTTAGAAATCTTTTCACTTGTCGGGTGATCATTGCAAGTTCTTCTTCTTCATTGCTTCCATCGTTGGTTTCTTCTTCTTGAGAGTCATCATTGGGTTGATGAGCTTTCAATCCAATCACATTTTTCTTCTTGATATCTTCTTCGGCTGTCGTTTTCATATTTATCTCATAGGTCATAAGTGACCCTATGAGTTCATCGAGCGTGAGTGTGGACAGATTTTTTGAATCTTCAATGACGGTAGTCTTTGTGTGCCACGCGGGAGTGAGGGATCTCAAGACTTTCCTTACGAGCTCAGAGTTGGTGTAATCTTTCTCAAGGCTTTTAAGGCCATTTGTGATCTCAGTTAGCCTTGCAAACATTTCTGAGATAGTTTCCTCCAACTTCATTTTGAACAGCTCGTAATCGCTTACGAGTAGATTGGCCTTCGTCTCTTTGACCTCCGAGGTTCCTTCATAAATGAGTCGCAATTTGTCCCACATCTCTTTGGCTGAGCTGCACATTGATACGCGGGAGAACTCATTAGGATGTATGGCACACTGCATAATATTCATGGCATTATAGTTAACAGTGCATTTCTTAATTTCTTCTGGGGTCCATTTTTCTTCATCAGCCCCGAGTTTGTAAGGACCTTTGTCTACAACTTTCCACACTTCATACTCTTGAGCTCTCAAGAAGACATGCATTATGTTTTTCCAGTACGAGTAGTTCGAACCATCAAAAAAAGGAGGTCGGCTGATGGAGTGACCCTCAGGTATCATTCCCTTGTTAGCCATTGATCCGGATCTTACTCAAGATCGTTAGATCTGGAAGGAAAAAGAGCCTTAGCTCTGATACCAATTGAAGTCCCACGATCAATGACACCCAAGAGGGGGGGTGAATTGGGTATAATCAAAAATTATGAAAACTGATTACCGATAAAAATAACACTCACACAATGAGGACTACAAGCACGAGTGGGTCAAACGAAGAACAGATTTAAAGCCAACAACAACAATCTTAAACGGAGGTTCTTGGGTACCAGGCGAAGTTCAGGAATCCAAGGATTCTCTCACACAAGATATATTCCTTCTGATGAGACTAATCACATCAGTCAGAGGATACCTTTCAATATACCACAAGATATCGTAGATGGAAAGACGAACGAGGATTCGAGCACTCTTCCGATGCACACACAAAGCTAGCTAAGAGAACAGAAGGAGATAGAAGAGAGGGATCAAACCATACAATGGACAACAAATTTAAGGTGGTTCGGATGCAGCAATAGCAACCTACGTCCACCCCTCACAAGGTGAGGAACCACACACTATCTTATTTAGGAATACAAGATTGACACCACACACACACAACCACACGTGAAGGAGTTAGAACCCTTACAAGGGTGCTCAAACACACACACACACACGAAGAGACAAGCACAAAGATACACACGTGTACACGGATCTATAAGGATCCACACACACAAAAGATTTCGAAGAGGGAAGAAAGACAAAAACCAGTTTGAGCATAAATTGAGAATGAATAATGAAGAGTAAGAACACAAGACAGCTCCCCATTAATGATTGACGTAGATTCAGGATGCAGCTTCCTCTAATTTTGATCTGCTCTTGATTTGGATGAAGATTCGAGCTTGACCTCCTTTGATCTTTGATGAAGGATTCCCACGGATCACTGTTCACGTGAACAGTGCAAGCACTCTCCCCTTGTTCTATCACTTCAGCATTAGGGTTCACTTGCCCCTTGGAAGAGATCTTTTATAGATCTAGGAAGGGCCTGGGACAAGTCCCAAACCAGATCCACAATTCACTCCTTGAATGCTGGACTTTACATTAAAAGAATGAGGGAGAAAGACTTCACTCGAGCTTGGACAAACAAGTCAACAAAGGGGGCTTTCGAGGCTACCGGTTGACCGGAATCAGGGAGCAGGTCGACCTAAACCTGTAACAAATAGGAATTTTTGATTCTGGCAAAACCGGTCGACCTGAACGGCAGGGGCGGTCGACCGAAAACCTGTAACCCGTTGATCACTTGGGTTCTGGGAAAACCGGTCGACCGGAAATCCTGGGGTGGTCGACCGAAACCTGTAACAAGGAGAAAACTTCAGTTCTGGAAAAACAGGTCGACCTATCTTTGAGAACTGGTCGACTGAAATGGTCCTGGCCTGCAGAGATGAGTTGTTAGCCCAGTAAGACATATCAAAACATAAATGTCATTAGATGAAAGATTGCTTCATGCATTACGGAGTTAAGGATTTAGATAACACAGTACAACTCCATGAGAAGACATTTATGCATTTGCCTCCTTTGCTCGAGCTTGAAATCAAAAACACGGATGACGATGAAATCATAACCCTGAGTTTTGTTATCATCAAAATCATTCGAGGAGACTCAACACCGACATTATTAAAAAAATATAAAGCCCGATTAAGACTCGACCAGTCCTAAAAAATTAAATAAATAATAAAAATAATATTTTTAATAATACAAAACTTATAATCTCACTGAATTAATTATAATTTTGATGTTAATTATTTAATTTATTTAAAAATAGAGTTTTAATTTTTTAATTAAGTAAAATAATATAAGCCCAACCACCTGTAACAATCCCCTTGAAACAACCCACCTCGTCCCCGAATTAAGTGAGATAAAACCCTAGTAATAATAACATTTAATCGTGAAAGAATCGAATCCCTATTCTTTCTTAAATTCTGCCTCTTCAGGAAAAGGCCCCGGCAAATAACCCATTGTGTAATAATACTCATGCTCGACCATACACCATACACAAGACAGAGTTAATTAGGTAACTTGACTTTCTTTTTGGTTAATTTTTTACTGCATTCATGCATATATGCAAGAGACAGGATGGGCAACACGATCCTCTCTTTTGATCTCAATTTCCTATTCTCTTCATGCACATGCATCACAGGAAAAGCAGACTCCAAGTTTTTTTCCCCCATTTATTCCTCCTCCAATAAATAGATAATATCATTTGACAGGGAAAACTTAGAATTAGTTATATAGTTCAACATCGAGAGAGACTATTGGAGGTATCTTGTAGCGCTGTGGGTACAGTGAAAGGTGTTGTGCCCCTGTGGTTTTGATGATGGTTTTGATGATTGGTTGTTGATGTGAGTTTATCAAATGTTCAGTCATCTTGCTGCTCAGTTTAGATTAACATATTTGATGTTCAGTCTTGTTACATGTTAAACTGATGCATAAAGCATTCATTCATTGCTGTGGTTTTGATGATTGATATTGTATTTTGATGATAGCAATGATATAGTGTTTTCATGACATTGTGCCTTGATGATTGCATCATGACTGTGACTGGTACAACTGATATATTGTTTATGTTAGACTTATGTTATGTGCATAGTCTATACAGTGCTTCGTGGGGTTTATGCCCTAAGTCTATTCACTGCACAGCAAGCTCAAAGTCGATACATTGAGCGTCTCATGCATCATTCATCTAAGTCCATACATTGGACTGTAGTGTGCATTTGGCGAACACATCGCAAGTCTAGACATTGCACTGTAGCATGCATTTCCTTAAAGTCTATACATCGGACTGGTTTGCATTGGCTAAGTATATACAACGTCAGCTCATGCCTTGTCTTAGACAAAGTCTATACAATGGCTTTGGGTCTCCAAGTCTATACAGCCTTTTGCTTCGCCAAAGTCTGTACATTGGTCTGCATAGGCTAAGTGTTTACATCGTCTGCTGTGAGGACAGCAAGTCTGTACACTGGCCTTCTTTCATGATAAACTACAAGTCTACACATTCAACACTGGTCTTCCAAGTCTGTACAGCGTGAAGTCTATACTTTGGCACTGTAGCTCGCTCGTGCAAGTCTATACTTTGGACTGTTCTTCAAGTCTGTACATCAGATTTGATTCAATCTTCGTGCTGTTTCTGTACTTGAGCTTTCGTGTTGTTTCCCCTCACTAACATGAAAAGATCTCGTGTCGTATGAGCTTACAACACTTCGTGTTGATTTCCATGCGTGACAGGAAAGCTTGTATGAGGTTAGACTTCGTGTCGTTTCCCTTGTCTTCATCTTCGTGTTGTTTTAGTGTCTACGTCTCCATGTTATTTTTATGTTTCACCTCGTGTTGTTCTCACTGTCGTCGTGTTGTTTTCACCGCGTGTCGATTACTGTTTCACTTAGTGTTGTTTTCACTTCGTGTCAACTTCACTTCGTGTCGTCTCTTTGTATTTCATCTTCATGTTGTCTTCACCCCGTGTCGATTTCAATTTCGACTTCGTGTCGTGTTTTCCACACCGCGTGTCATTGTCGCTTTAGTAACCTCACCTCGTGTCGGTTACTGTTGTCTCCATGTCTACGTGTCGTTTTCGTGTCATGTTTTCCCACTTCGTGTCGTTCATGTTTCGTAACCACACTTCGTGTTGGTTACTGTCATTCTTGTGACTTTGTGTCGTGTCTCCCAGACCTCGTGTCGTTTTCACTCCGTGTCAACTTCGTCTTAAGTGTTGTTTTCATCTTCGTGTCGCTTTTTACTCCGTGTCGTTTTTGTTCCACTGCGTGCAGAACATTGCAGCACTTCGTGTTGCTTTCTGTGCCACCACCTCGTGTCGTTCTCTGTGTAGTGTGTGTTTTTGTCACCACTATACTTCGTGTCGTTGTTCTTCACTTCGTGCTGATTACACCGTCTTCGTGTTGGTCTTTCTCATTAGACCTCGTGTCGTTCTCGCTTTGACCACACTTCGTGTTGCTTTACGTAGACCTTGTGTCTTACTTGTTTGCAACCTCTTCGTGTCGGTTTCTGCTGACAGCCCGTGTTGTCCTCGTGTTGTTTTTCACCTCGCGTCGGTTATTGTTTTCATCTTCTGCGTGTAGTTCTCTTTGTAGTGTTATCTCTGTCACAAGTTGCATCTCGTGTTATCGTTTATGTCTGTATGGTTTTACTTCGTGTTACTTACTGTTGTACATCGAGTCTTTACTGACTTCGTGTCGTTTTCTCTATTGTGTCCTCGTGTTGTCTCCGTGTCGTTGCTATTTGTTACTTCGTGTTGTTTCGTTTTAACCTCGTTCAGGTTTCTTCTAAAGTGCTGTTCTTCTGATAATCTATACAGAGTTGCTCTTTAAATTGATGACTTATCCGATACTCTGTTTTACAGGTGCCTTGATCGTGAAGCTTAAGGCAGCACGTGATCCGAGGCTGGAATGAAGCCTGCTGAGAGACTGCCACGTGGTCCGAATAATTAGGGCTGGAAATGTGGAGGTCACACGTCGTGGCTGATGCTGCTGCTGCTGCTGCTGCTATATATATGAGACCTTCGTCCACAGATGTAGGTGATCGAGTTGGCGAGAAGAAAAGCTCATACAGAGAGCCACGATCCAGATAGAAAAAGAAAAGAGAAAGAAGAAGAGCAGAAGGAGAAGAAGAGAGGTAGAGAGCTCGAGAAGAGTGTGAAGAGAAGAAGAAGCAGAGAGTAAGAGGAGAGCAGAAGAAAGAGAAAGAAAGATAGAGAGTGAGCGAGAGAGCTCGTGGAGAAGAAGGAAGATCTTACCTGAAGATCCGTCTACTGGACCGTGGATCAAATCCAGGCCAGTCAGCTCCGTTGAGAGCCACATTGTGCATTTCATTTTTCAGCTTTCTGTTTTGCTGAAGTTATTTTCGTTTATTGTTTTTTTTTTGTTTTTATCCATTTACTGTATTTCCGATCCTCTGTAGAGAGGTCGGGGTTCCTCCTGTGGGCTCAGGAGAAGGGAGACTTTGTGTCTTCGGTTTGCAAGTAGTTGGGTGCTACTTGTGGTTGGTACCCTCCGGTGTGGAGGAAGAGAGACTTGCGTCTCTGGTTGCCTTTGACAGGGTGTCATCGGTTGTTTCCCTCCAGGTTGGAGGAAGGGAGATTTATCTCCGGTTGAGCTCCCCTCCGGGTTGGAGGAAGGGAGACTTGTCTCCGGTTCTGGGCTTGTGGATTCAAGTCCAGGGGTTCCCTCCAGGTCTGGAGGAAGAGAGACCGTGTGTCTCTGGTTTGCTAGTGACTGGTGTCACTAGTGGTTCCCTCCGGTTGGGAGGAAGAGGGGAGGCTGTTCCCCTGGTCAAGCTGTTTGGCAGCATTTGTTGCAGACTGAGTCTGCTGTTTCTAGCGTGAGCTAGTGGAAGCCACACTCGGTTTGAGTGTGGGGTGGATGTAGGTCTGGAGGACCGAACCACCTAAAAACCCCTTGTGCATTGTGGTTTGATTTGTTCATTTGTGCTTCCGCTAGATGAATGCATAGGGGCGCTCCATGTGTTTGCTAACTGGTAGAACAGAATAGTTGATTAGCTCTCAGATTTGGTAAATCTGTCTAGTTAGCATCATAGTTTTAGTTTGGGCGAAATTTTATATTGAGTGAAAGTCTTATTAGTATTCTAGTTTTTAATTGGGTGAAAGATTATTAAACGAGCTATATTCATTCACCCCCCCCTCTGAATACTGCACCGAATCTAACAATTGGTATCAGAGCGGGTTCCTAGCTCAACAGATCCAACGATCTGAAGGGGATCCTGCCATCGTGTGAAGTTTCTTATCTGTGTGTGTGTCTGTCCTGCTGCTTGGATCTCTCATCGAACAACTACTGTTCTAAAATTGTTTGTTTAAATGTCCTCTCTCGTGATATTTGATGGTTCAAATTACAGCAGTTGGTTGGGCGGCATTGGCATTCACCTGAGTTCCATTAATCCTAAATTATGGAATCTCATATCAAAGGGCCCACACAAAGTGCCTCAGGATGAGGCCAGATGGTCTAGGAGGGACATGAGGAAGTTTAAAGAGAATACTGAAGTCTTTAATATTCTTAGAGACTCAGTAAATGTTGACATGTTTCCTTGTATTGCAGGTTGCTCAACAGGAAAAGAAATCATGGCTCAAGTGAAAGCCATACATGAGGAAAAAGGTGGACTGTGCTTAGTCGGAAATGGAGGAGACTATAGTGACAGCCATAATCCAGAAGATGATAATGGCAAGGCAAGCTCAAATGATCAGGAAGAGGATAATGATGAGGAGGTAAACATCTTCGAAAACTTCTCTTTAGATGATTGGGAGAATGCATACGCTGAGTTGTTCGAGTCTCATGAACAATTAAGAAAACAATACAAGAAATTGAAAAATAAAAGTGATCGAAGTAGTTCTACTCTACAATGTGAAAATTGTTTAAATATGCAGAAATCTCATGACGCCTATTTATCTGATTTCCATATGCATAAAAACCAGAATGAAAAATTGATGAAAAAACTTGAATGTGTTAGCTCTGAATTGGATATTGTGAAATCCGAAAATGAATGCCTTAAGAAACAATGTGAAAAACTTCAGGCTCAAACAAAATGCTCTGATAACTCTGCTTGCAATGAATGTGCATTCTTGAAAGAATTGATTGAAGATTTAGACTCTAATGATAATATACAGAAGAAACTAATCACTTCCTTGAAGGAGGAAAATGATTCACTACTGAGTCAGAAGAAGGAAACCGATAAATTACAAGATAAGCTGATTGAAGAAAACCTTCATCTGAAGGAACAAAACAAAAAGCTAATGGTTCATAATACTATTTTTTCTGAAAAATGGCTGACAGTTGAAAGAGGGAAATCTATTCTGAAAGAAAATGAAGTGAGTATTGAATTCACATTGACACAAGAAAATGAGACTCTGAAGAGTCTGAATGATGAATTGGAAAATCAACTCATTTTGTGTGAGGACCACATTGTGTCTTTGGAAAGAGAAATTGAAGATCTAAGAAACTCCCTGTCAAAATTTGTTAAGGGAAGAGACAATTTGAATAAGCTCTTTGGTGCGAATGTGAATTTTCAGAAGGAGGGACTGGGTTACAGTCCAGACATGAAGAAGGCTGAGAAGGCTTTTGGAGAAAAATTGAAGACTGTTTTCGTTAAAAGTTCAGAACAAGAAAAGCCCTCTACCTCATTCTCACCTCAGTACAAAAATCAGAAAGAGAATGAAAAACAGAAAACATATAGAAAGAACTCCTCTATGCATATTGATCA
Organism: Amorphophallus konjac; assembly: GCA_022559845.1. Lineage (NCBI taxonomy): Eukaryota > Viridiplantae > Streptophyta > Magnoliopsida > Alismatales > Araceae > Amorphophallus > Amorphophallus konjac. The sequence goes on from CM040124.1 coordinate 44,705,848, forward strand.
CAGTCCTCACCCACACTCGCATACATCTAGAAAGAAAATGATCTGTCACTACTGTCACAAACACGGACATTTGATGCATGATTGTAAGTTGATGGAAAAGGATGACCTAGCAGCTGCTCAAAACAATCAGGCTAGAAAGCATGTCCCGTGGGATAAGAAAATTGATTGTTATAACTGTGGAAAAATAGGACATGTTGCTGCACAATGCTGGTCAGGGTCGTTTAGAAGAAACTCCCTTCAATGTTCTCATTGTAGAAAGCATGGCCACACAGTCAAAGACTGTTGGCATATCCAGGGTAGGAATGAGAATTTCAAATATGCTAAATTTCCTACAAAGAAAAATGACTTTGGAAGAAATAAAGTTGCATATAAAAGAAAGATTTTTACATGTTCTGAATGTGGTAAGCTAGGCCACAAAGCTGCCAACTGTTGGCTAGCTGATTATGGAAAGAAAAATTTTCATGATAATCAAAGAAATACTCATGCTCATCTACATAGGCATCATACTTCAACTAATTCGGCGGTGTCATGTAGATATTGTGGAAGGCTTGGTCATTCCATGAATAATTGCTATCTGATGGAATTTGATGACTATCCTGCTAAGAAACCTGATAGGGGCAGTGCAGGACCCAAGACTGCTTGGGTCTCTGCAGGATCAACTTGATTGACTTGCTGCAGGTGTGCCTTGGAAGGAGAAATAAAAGGGGTCAACCAAGGCACTCAAAAAGAAAACCCCATGATTCAATTCAGGTCAGTTCTGAAATCAGTTTTAAATTCATTATCTGAACATGTGAGTATGAAAAATGAGAATTCCATGTTGATTTACTTGTTTGTTGTATGATCTTCTCTTGACTAGTTGATCAGTCTGCGTTCCAGACTCAGCTATTGAATTCAACTCTGCATATCTGATGCTCTTCTCGTACTATATGTTGAACTGAATTTGAATGCTTCTTTAGTATATACGGTTGATGCACTATACAGACTCTGCGTCCATGCATGTGTTTTGTGTTAATGCATTGCATGCTTGTTATTGAATGCACACTTGGACTGATTGTGTATAGACTGATTATCATTACATGTGTCAATGATGCTGTTCAATGCATGAAGGACTGCTTTATGTTGCATTGTCATACATGATCATCATGGTATATTAAATGGAACAAGTTGAAGGGCATATGGAGTATGTCCGGATGCTACTGACATGTGTGAGGTGATCCTCGGACCAAGTCCTCCGCCTAGTACCATGGGTCTAGTCTTCACGTAAAACAGTGAACTGCATCATATGTTGAAAAATCTGAAAAAGGTTAAAAATGCTCATGAATTGGATGCATAAACCTGAATTGATTGCATACTTGTTTAATGTATCCTTGGTGCATAGTCTGCATGTAGGACAGTATGTTGCATAGCAAGTTAATTCTGTGTTTGCATAATCATTCCTCATCAGCATTGTCTGAATTGATACCTCTGAACTCTACTCATCTGAAGTGCATATATGTGATTTGCATGTATGTTTAAATGCATATTGTAAGGGGGAGTCAATGCATTGCATATAGGTTGTCAAATGCATACATTTGTCAGATTTCATAGCATATCCTTTCTTATTGATTTTGTTGACAAACCTTGATCATATTCTGAAAACTTTATGCTTCAAAAAATCTCTCTTAACAATTGGTATCTCTCCTATCAATTGGTATCATTTGGCTTCAGAATTCTATCAGTCTTTCATGAAGATTTCAATGGGCTATCTCGATCATAAATCTGAAAATCTTGAACTAGAAATCTTCTATTATACGTTTTTATGAATGACTGAAATAACTCATGTGGTTTAAGTTTAATGTATTCAATGAGTTTGGCTTTAAAATCTCTTAAAAATATCTGAAGCATGTTTAATAAATCTTAACCATCTGTTTCATGCTATGTCTTGTGAAAACTCCTGAAATCTGCACTTTTGAATACATAACTTTAATTGGTTAAGTACATGAGATTAATATTGTTTTGAAGCAAATGAATATTTCTGAAATGTCTAAAGGGTAATATCTGTCAGAGCAATGACATTGGTCACTGAGAAACACAAGTCCAAAGGACTGTGTCATGAGGTGCCTTAGTTAACTCTGTAAAATGAGAATTCATTGAAAATCAGGCAGAGCAATGGCATGCACACTGAGAAATACAATTCACTCATTAAAAATTGAGCTGTAGTGTGTCATGATGTGTAAATGCTAACTCTGTTTACATAAGGCATGACAGTTAGTCACACTAAGGGCTTAGGGATATTGGCCTCTGATCAAGGTATATCCTCTAGTTACAAGGTGTGTACTGAACTAGAAAGCACGTAAAATTTGTAGCAAGGAAAATTATTGAATAAATTGAAATATCTGAATATTGATGCCAAAAATCAAATTGCTACAACCCTAGACAAAATCATATGACTTCATAATTGCTTGATTTCAATACTAGTACATGTAATTCTGAAAGAAGTCAATAGATTTGATTGTGTAAGATAAAGGGAGGATAATCAAGATAAATATGAGGGCTTGGTTCATTTTTATTAAACCATGGTTTTAGATATCATTACAGAATTTTATTGATAAACTCTGCATACATCACGTTTGAACCATGATGTTCAATATAGTTTTATTCACACGCACCCACGTGGCTCACACGCACGTGCACTCTGTCTCTCTCTACACACTCACGCGCACACGCCGACACGATTGCATGCTTTATAGACTTACCCACATGGCGCACACGCACACACATTTTCTCTCTTTCTCTCGTACACATACACGCCCACGACGCACGCCCCCCCCCCCAACTCTCTCTCATGCATCTACGATGCTCTCACATCTTATGCACACGCACCCACGTGGCTCACACGAACATGCACTCTCTCTCCCTAACACACAATGAGAGAGAGAGAGAGAGACACGCACACAGCCATATCGTACACCCTTAATTTCCCCGTGTGCATTGAAGTAGATGTCACCTAAACTTCTCTTAATTAACTACCCCATTTCTTCATCTCTGCTTTGCATAATAAAGGGCAACGTAACATATATAGTTAAAAGATGATCCCACTTAATTAGATACGGAAAAGGTTGCGTATCGAATGTATATCACTGGCTCAGTGCCCATACTTTATCCTTGGAGGAAATTGTGTGCATCCTTGAGTCCCATATGTTCATCTTGATGTGTATACGCCGGTGGCCTTACGCTCAAAAATATATACATATAAATCAACAGAGGAAAGATGCAGGAAGCCTGAGACGTAAATTGCATCTGAATTATACCTTCTAGAAAAAAATTGGACGTAAAACACACTTTTAATTTCGAACACAAAGGCCATACATATATTGGGAATTTCTAAGTCATATACTTTAAGATGCCAACAGGGGAAAAAAGGGGGGATAGCTATTACAAACCATCGGGGAAGGAGATTGCTTAGTGTCGTGAAGAAGAGAACGTGAAAAGGGAAAGGATTGGACCTATTAGTTTGGTCACTCCGGATCATTATAATTTATCTCTCATGTTTATTTATATATACTGTTGTGTTGACATCATATATATATAAATATAAATATATATATATTTATCCGTTCATTAGAGTTAGTACATCTCTTTTCCTATACCCTAAACGCGAACTTGTCTACTATTCACGAGAAAATCCAAAAATATCTCATCTCTCATCCATTTAATTACCGCTGGCAAACTAAATTAAAGGATGGATATATCTTCATGTGTTCAGCTCCGATCGACTCTCCCTTCTCGAATTATTATTTTCACCTCCCATTTCTTTCCAATTTCATGAATGGATCGAAAAGAGAAGGGAAACGATATTGTGGCTGTGGGAAGGCCACCTCTGATCACGGAGCCCTTTTAACTCCAGGACGTCGAATTAGCAACATCCGTGGGAAGGAGCCCACATCACACGGCCAATGAGAAGAGACGCATAGATTTTCTTGCAGATAAGAATATCAACCCCCCATATCCGGTCATCTTTGGCGCCATACTTGCAACGTTCACCTTCTTCCCAGTCGGGCATTGCTATTTATGTATCAACCCGCCACTACCCTTTCTTCACCAACCACAACAACAACAGCACCCTTCTTACGTTCGTACGTACGTACCTACGTAGTCTCTCTCACCTCAATCTACGTACACGCGCAGCTCCCCTAGATCTCCCCGGCACGCAATGGCAGCCACCATGGCTCTGTCCTCCCCATCCCTGGCCGGGAAAGCGGTGAAGGTCGCCCCCGCAGCCTCTGAAGTCTTCGGCGAGGGGAGGGTCACCATGAGGAAGACCGGCGGCAGGCCCAAGCCCGCCTCCTCCGGAAGCCCCTGGTACGGCCCCGACCGTGTCAAGTACCTCGGCCCCTTCTCCGGGGAGCCCCCGTCCTACCTCACCGGTGAGTTCCCCGGCGACTACGGCTGGGACACCGCCGGGCTCTCGGCTGACCCCGAGACCTTCGCCAAGAACCGTGAGCTGGAGGTGATCCATTGCAGGTGGGCGATGTTGGGCGCCCTCGGCTGCGTCTTCCCGGAGTTGCTCGCCCGCAACGGCGTCAAGTTCGGCGAGGCCGTCTGGTTCAAGGCCGGGTCCCAGATCTTCAGCGAGGGGGGGCTGGACTACCTCGGCAACCCCAGCCTGATCCACGCGCAGAGCATCCTGGCCATCTGGGCCTGCCAGGTCATCCTCATGGGCGCCGTCGAGGGCTACCGTATTGCCGGCGGGCCGCTCGGTGAGGTCACCGACCCGCTCTACCCCGGCGGCAGCTTCGACCCACTGGGGTTGGCCGACGACCCAGAGGCCTTCGCGGAGCTGAAGGTGAAGGAGATCAAGAATGGCAGGCTGGCCATGTTCTCCATGTTCGGGTTCTTCGTGCAGGCCATCGTGACGGGGAAGGGCCCCCTGGAGAACCTGGCCGACCACCTGGCCGACCCCGTCAACAACAACGCCTGGGCCTACGCCACCAACTTCGTCCCCGGCAAGTGAGCATATATATATATATAGATTCTCTACTTCCCGCCGGCGCCAAGGACGGAGCAGAAGACAAAGTAGAAGAAGAAGGCAACTTCAAATATCAATGTTTGCGTTGTTCGGATGGGTGTTAATTTGCTGTCAAGCTGCCGTGTGCGATGCAGTTGTGAATTATTGTACCAGTATTAATGCTTGATTCTTAAAGGCCTGATACCCGTTGTTCTTTAGTTGTTTAGTATTAATGCTTGATTCTTAAAGGCCTGATACCCGTGACTATCACAGAACATAAACATAACTATAAGCAAGAGTATTAATACTGGCTGGCAGCGAGTATTACCCCCAAAATCAAATAGCTGAGTTGGGAGAGGATGGGAAAATATGCAAAAGAAGAAGGAATTAATAGGACTTCCTAATTACCTACAGCACAGTAGACTCCACAACCTATATGTCCGTGTTAAGTTGTCCGTGAGAAATAGGTTGGTCTTGATTAAAAAAAGATAAACCGACAAATCTAAAAAATTGGCGAAAGTAATATAAAGTTTTAAATACGTATTTTCGCTACAAGAACGAGTTTGGATTTTATGTTTAAGAATGCGGATCACGCATAGACCACGACTCGAATGCAACAACCACGTTAAGACCTATGTATCCGATTTAATTATCTCGTTTTATGTTCATTATTTTGAATTTTTAAAATTTAAAACTATATTCTTATTTTAAAAATGATATCGAGAATGAATTTGACTATGCAATAAACTGATTTTCAAGTTATATTTAAACTGTTCAAATAATTATGCTTTAATTCTCACAATTATGTACACGATTAACCCTATCTACTTGAATTGAAATATCCCTATTAGCTTGATTCTCTTTCAAATTTCTTCGTACACGAATATATTAGATTATGCAATACTAATTTTCATTCGTTCTATGTGATTATGCATTTCCAACAAGTTTTGTAGATGCCTAGCAATTGACCAAAAAAGACCAATGTCTAAGGCTAGAGGTTAACAAGCAAATGACTAAACGGGCAAGCGGCTACTTAATTAGGATCTTGCGAATGCGAGGAGACCCTCCCACTGTCCCACCTCTTATCTGGCCATGATTTTCCTTGGTTTTCTACTAAGCACCAGACTGTGAAAAACTTGATCTAAACATGTTTACAATTTTTTATGCGAAAGCTAATCGTGCCTTGACTAGTAACTCATTCTCTTTATTGTCTTAATGTTGTTGAACATGATCTTTTAAATCATCCTTGACTTCTCTTGTAAACTTCACTTATACTTCTTATACTACATATCATTGAATGGAAAATTTTGCTAGACCTGTACTTTAGCTATAAATTACTTTTAGGAGGTGTAGAAGCTAAGTGCCATGTAGGGCAAAATGCTATATTGTGAGAGCCACCTCTTGAGGTCAGAATGGCGCAAAGTGTTACATAGTGAGATTCACATCTTGAGCCTATAGGGGCCACCTCTAGAGTCATGCATAGCTGAGTGTTTAGTTGTGTGTTATACTATGCTTCATGAGTTTTTTCTTAAATTTTGATTGGTTATTTTATTACTTAATTATTTTAGAAGTTACTTGGGACTTTGGATCCACCAGACACTCAATGCCTGGCAATTCTAGGGCCCTGATCTGATCTTGTGCGAGTAAAGTTTGAAAGTACTGTGGACGCACTTTTTATCTTATGTATATAATATATATATATATATCGTTTTATCTTTTATCGGTTTATTAAGTGCGAGGGCATGCCAATCACATAGTGACAATATGTTCAGACTTTGAGACTCGAGTGATCCGGAGCCAGTGGTGCGCACCGTCTGACTAATCAGACGAAAGTGGATATCGGGTCGGGACTAGAATCTGCCGTGCTATAAAGGTCATGGCGTTAATTACATCCCCTCGAAGAGGAGAAGATCTTTGATTAATCGTCAAGATAAGGGGCCCCATGGCCTAAAAATCAACTTTTTATGAGATGAGTTAAAAATGTGTTGAAGAGTACTAAAATCCCATATATTAGGGTGCAAAAGGGTATTTGAAATCATATCGGTCATGTATTGACCATTTCACTATTCGGACGGGCATCTGGATCGAAAACATCGTGAAGATATATGTAACATCGGGACACATGTATGTCGGGGTATGGCAAATTTACTGTTTGAATCATTGAGGGATGAGTCGAACTTAGTGAGATATTGGCCCGGGGAAAGGTCCGTCCATGGCCATGATTGGGTGTCGCCCGAGAGCCAAGCACGGCTTGTGGGGCATCTTTAGTATCTCCTTCACACCGGGCTTAAGGATGTGAGAACTTCAAGATCAAACGTCGTTGATTTCTTAAGGATGGCATCTAGGTTCATTTTATTATCACATTTATGTGGCATTTCTTTATCATTCCCTCTTTTTTTAAACATTGTTATTTATTATTTATCATTCATTGTTCTTCTTCTTCTCTCTTTTTTTGTTGTTTGATTTTGTTATTTATTATTAGTTTGTTGATTAGTTATTTATTTTATTTTAATATTATCATTTTCTTCTTTATCTTTTTTTTTGTTTATGACATATCAGGGGGAGGTGCGAAGTTGCGTCGACGCAGGGGGCTTGCCCGCGTCGACGCGGGGGTTTTAGCCCCCCCTTTCATTATTTTCCACTTTTTTTATTTTTCTTTTTGTTATTATCTCTCCCTTTCTTCTTATTCCCTTTTTTTTATAGTTGTTATGCTTTCATGGCAGTGTTTTTTATCATTAGATTATCATTTTTTTCTATTATCGGTGGTTTATCATTTCCCCATTTTTCCTTTTCTTCTTTTTTGCTGTTTGATGGAGGCTGAGTCGACTCAGGGATTGCCTGCGTCGACTCCCTGCGTCGACGCAGCATGAAGGGGGAAGCAGCCCTGGTGATGCGGGACGGGACCACGGACACGACAAGCTCGTGACTGTCCCTTAACGAGGGAAGCGTCGGACGTGCACGGTTGAGAAACCGGCAAGAGCTAGAGTGGTCAATTCACACTTTCGCGCCCGGATCGGGTCACGGGACGGTCTCGCTCACTCTCTCGCAGCAGCGGTGATATGAAATTATAGCGAGCTAGGTCCTAAAATATGCTATCTAGCAGTGGCATAAACAAATATATATGAAGTAAGCAAAATGCCTAGAAGGGAGCGAATGCGATACCTCCACGCGCTCGGCGTGGGGAAGACGGACCCGGCCGAAACTCGTACTCCCGGGATAAATATTACACAATGATGACAGCAATGAAATATCACCCACTCCATGCAGGGAGGTAAAGGGCTACACAACTGGGCCCGGGAGGACCAAATTCGAGTTGACGGGCGGCTTCTCGCGGCTCTTCGGCAGCACCCGAACTTGTGGCTGTGGGGACCACGCGCTATCCGGAGGGACCGTGCGGGACCCAATGTCACCACTGTGGTGGGGACACTTGTGGAAGTGTTCCCTGGGCTGGCGGCACGCTGGTTCGCCGGCCGGAGGCCGGGCGGCTCCGTTCGGCACCGGTCGGAATAACCGGCCACGGATCTGCCGGTTCTGTTTTCTGGCGCGCGCTCCGGCGAGAACGGACGCTGCGATCAGCCCCGACGTCGGAATGCGACGAAACTTGTGCCGTTGGAAAGATGCTTCGAAGGGCTTCAACCCAAGGTAATTACATAAAAATAATCAAGCCTGTGCTTCTGATTGGCGAATTTTGAAGGTTGCTGTTGTACAGTGTCTGAACTCTCAGACTAGCAGGGAACTTTTCTGAGAGTTGCCTTTGACCGATATGAAGACCTCGGATTCAGACTTCGACTTGTTCATGAAAGTTGTAGGAAATCAAGTAAGGAAACCAGGACTTTTTTGGATCTGGATTTGGAGGTGGTGTTGATTTGTTCTGAGTTTGGAAGTGGAGGGTGGTCGGATCTGGGATCTGACTAACAACACTGTAGCTGAGGAAAAACACGAATTCCTAAAAATAGATAGAAGGCTGATAAAAAATTAAGCAAATTTGTGGATGTAGGGGGTGATGGACCGAACTCTCAGTAAAATTGGGAGGATTTGGACAAATCAAAAAGATGGCCGGAGGTGGGAAACACAGGGCTGCTGTCACTATAGACAGAGACAAAATAGAACTAGGAATGAAAGATGCAGGAAAATGGGAAAATACTAAACGATGGAATTTGGGCGTGAAAATTTAGGTGGAGCTTGGGGTACAGGGGAAGAACACACCATAAACATTGCAGACCACGAAGAGGCCGTGGCTGATAGCAGGAATTTTGGGAAGGGACCTCTGTCCAGCAGGACAGAACACCGAGAACGGTTTCGCGGCGGCTCGAAGGCGGCACGAACGGGCGGCGGCGGCGGCACCGGTGATGATCAGAGGTTGAGAGGGGATGATAGAAGATAGAAACACTCTAGAAATGGAGGTTGGAAAAGGAAGAACAGCAGGAGAGAGGAAGGGGGCGCAATATGCTCCAAGCTTCAACACCATTTTCTGATTTTTCATTGATTTTCTCATGAAAATACAAGCTTATATATGCTACCAATCTAATCTAATGTGGACCCTTGGATCAAGGGTTGGGGATTGAAGGGCTGGGATTGCATGCCACAAACACAAAAAAAACATTAAATAATAGGGGAAGGGGGCGGCCTATTGACTATAAGGGGAATTGAATGGGGTAGGTGGCCAACCTATTAGAATGTTGACCCATTCAAGCACATGTGTCCATATGACCAGCCCACCCTTCTAGATGTCCACCTAGGAAGGTTGACCAGGCCCACAAGGTGACATGGACCAATGGGAAAGGGCTGAGGGCCCCCTTGCTGGTCCTACTACCTAATTCCATAAAAACCCACACAATCCATGGGAATGACTCCTTGGCTTATAAAGCCTTACATTTACGTACATACTTTCCCAAGGATATAAACACAAACTAAAAGGACATAAATGTAATAAAAAAGGTACAGGCTCGGTGTCGATTCCCATCAACTCTCCCCGGGTGGGAGGAACTCGACCCCGTCGAGTAGGGGTAGGGATGCTCGAGTACTCCGGCGGATCCGTCACCGTGCCAAGTAGCGCGGGTATGCTCCACTCCAAGTGACCGTCACCTGCTCATTCCATATATACTCGATATGCACAAGCTGCTATGGGCTAGAGGTGGACACTCCGGGTGGGGCACTCTCAAAAAGGAAGGGAGCAGCTCAAAGACTCACTAGGAATCACCGCTGAGTCCCTATAAGTGACTGATCTGGGTATGGATGTGGAACCGATCCCATACTCATCAAGTGAGTCCACTCGCCTCTTACTCATAAGAGAACGACAACGAGCTTACACAAGACGCATGCAGATAAACAAACGACACACAAACCATGCAAACAAACCACACAAAACAAACCACACAAGGAAAACACACCGACTCATATATGACCCTAGACTAAGATGGTGACACAAGCCCACTAGGTGGCGGCATCCTGGGCGGCGGGTGAGGCATCCAACTCTCCCCCCAAGGCATAGTACTCATCGGCTAGTGCGTCATCGGCCTCATAATTGACACACTCAAGCTCGGGAGGTGCGGGCTCTCCAACACCTAAGGCTAGGGTGGCGCGAGTGGGACACTCGCTGGCAAAGTGGCCAAATCCATGACAGTGGAAACACTGCACTCTCGACCGACTACTCTCTCCTATAAAAGGGGCCTTACCCTTATCATCCCGTCGGGTAGGGGGTGTAGGCAGCAATGGGGGAGGTGTAGGTGCCTTGGACAATATTGGAGGGGGGGCCGGTGCCAGAGGACGGGCTATAGGAGCCGGGGGACGGGCAACGGGTGCCGGTGGTTGGGGTGGAAATAGGTCCCAGGGTGGAGGAGGGTGAGGTCGAGGAGCAAAGTGCTCCTGACGGGTGGGCTCCAGAGGTCGAGCCATGGGAGGCCGAGGATGTGGGCCTATAGAGTGACGGGGCTCGGTGCTACGGAGAGGGGTGGGGCCCAACCGATGACTAGAGTCAAACTCTCCCTCGAATTGCTCTAACTCGAGAGCAACCTGGTATGCCTCTTCCAACGTCTTGGCATTGCGGCGGAAAAGCTCATACTGATAGTGTGGCCGCAAACCACGTCGAAAGCGGGAAACGGGCATGGTACTCTCCTCCGTGACACCACATCGTAGAAAGTACTCATCAAATTCAGCGATGTATTCGGAGACTGACCGGTCTCCTTGGCTAAGACTTTGCCATCTATCGATGAGTCGCTGGCGGTATGTGGGAGGAAGGTACTTTTGCCGAAGTTTATTCTTCATCTCGGCCCATGTGTCAATCGGGGGTTCTAGCCGCTGAAGTAGCAGGCTCTCCACATTCTTCCAATAGGTTTGCGCCTGCCCCATGAGCTTCATGGTGGCAAATCGGACCCTTCGGCGCTCCGACATATCATACCACTCAAAATAACGGTCCATGCCGAACTCCCAATCTAGGTAGACTTTCGATCCAAAGACCCGTAAAAAGAGGGAGGGTCCGCTCGCACGGTCTTAAGGACCCTATCATCATCCTCATCTCGTTGTGGCTGAAAACCACGACGGCGTTGACCATACCCCTCATAGGCATTGTCGGACCCATAGTCCTCGAGACCAAGGTCACGGTGCGGTAGTTCGGGAACCCGAGGAGGGGCGGGTGGAGGAGCCTGTGGTGGCTGGTTTTGGGCCGCGGGAGCGGCTTGGACTTCGGCCATGGGAGCGGGTTGGACTTGGGCCACCGCGGGAGGAGGTGCGGGTGGGCCTTGGCCTGCCCCAGGAGGGTCCCCGTGTGACATCCTATCTAACCGCCCAACGAGGTCTTGGACCGACCTATCGGAGGTCTTCATGCGTCCCTCCATGGCTCTAAGGCGACCATCCATATTATCGGAGAAAGTCCGAAAGTTAGCATCGGATTGGTCCAACCTAGTCATAATGGCCATCATCGCCTCATGTAGGGAGTGGAAGTCTCCCGAAGCGCCATCTCGTGGGTTAGCCATAGGGGAAGGGCGATGGTATTGGGTACCTCGCCGAGTGGGCATGCAACGACACGGACTAGGAAACACTGACTAATGCAAATGCACACTAATATGATGCACCTAGACCTAAACTAATATCCGGTACGTGGCGGAGATAATCGACCCGAAGGTCACTCGCACAAGTGTGCGGCCTTCCCGATAGGCGTAACCTAACGTTCGGACAACACCTTTTGATATACCGAATTATCAGGATGAAATGCAATTTAAAAACACTCTCCTTTTGTGTTTTAGAAATATGATGATCCTAGACTCGACTTAAACCGACTAATGACTAGACATAAATGACACTCTTTTTTTTTTGGCACCCTAGACTCAAACTCGCTCTGATACCAAATTGATGCGGGACGAGACCACGGACACGACAAGCTCGTGACTGCCCCTTAACGAGGGAAGCGTCGGATGTGCACGGTTGAGAAACCGGCAATGAGCTAGGGTGATCGGCTCTCTTTTGTGCCCGGATCGGGTCACGGGACGGTCACGTACTCTCTCGCAGCAGCGGTAATGAACATATAAAGCGAGCTAGATATCCCTACACATGCTCTCTAGCAGCGGCATAAATAAATATATATGAAGTAAGCAAAATGCCAAGAAGGGAGCGAATGCGATACCTCCACGCGCTCGGCGTGGGGAAGACGGACCCGGCCGAAACTCGTACTCCCGGGATAAATATTACACAATGATGATAGCAATGAAATATCGCGCACTCCACGCAGGGAGGTAAAGGGCTACACAACTGGGCCCGGGAGGACCGAATTCGGGTTGACGGGCGGCTTCTCACGTCTCTTCGACAGCACCCGAACTTGTGGCTGTGGGGACCACGCGCTATCCGGAGGGACCGTGCGGGACCCGATGTCACCACTGTGGTGGGGACACTTGTGGAAGTGTTCCCTGGGCTGGCGGCACGCTGGTTCGCCGGCCGGAGGCCGGGCGGCTCCGTTCGGCACCGGTCGGAATAACCGGCCACGGATCTGCCGGTTCTGTTTTCTGGCGCGCGCTCCGGCGAGAACAGACGCTGCGATCAGCCCCGACGTCGGAATGCGACGAAACTGGCGCCGTTGGAAAGATGCTTCGAAGGGCTTTTAACTCAAGTGGAGTAAAGAAAAATAATCAAGCCTGTACTTCTGATTGGCGAATTTTGAAGGTTGCTGTTGTATAGTGTCGGAACTCTCAGACTAGCAGGGAACTTTCCTGAGAGTTACCTTTGACCGATATGAAGACCTCGGATTCAGACTTCAACTTGTTCATGAAAGTTGTAGGAAATCAAGTAAGGAAACCAGGACTAGTTTTGGATCTAGATTTGGAGGTGGTGGTGATTGTTTCTGATTTTCGAAGTGGAGGGTGGTCGGATCTGGGATCTGACTGAGAACACTGTAGCTGAAGAAGAACACGAATTCCTAAAAATAGATAGAAGATTGATAAAAAATTAAGAAAATTTGTGGATGTAAGGGGTGATGAAACCGAACTTCCAGTAAAATTGGGAAGGTTTGGACAAATCAAAAAGATGGCCGGAGGTGGGAAACACAGGGCTGCTGTCACTGTAGACAGAGCAAAAATAGAACTAGGAATGAAAGATGCAGGAAAATGAGAAAATACTAAACGATGAAATTTGGGCGTGAAAATTTAGGTGGAGCTTGGGGTACAGGGGAAGAACACACCATAAAAATTGAAGACCACGAAGAGGCCGTGGCTGATAGCAGGAATTTTGGGAAGGGACCTCTGTCCAGCAGGACAGAACACCGAGAACGGTTTCGCGGCGGCTCGAAGGCGGCACGAACGGTGGCGGCGGCGGCACCGGTGATGATCAGAGGTTGAGAGGGGATGATAGAAGATAGAAACACTCTAGAAATGGAGGTTGGAGAAGGAATAACAGAAGGAGAGAGGAGGGGGCGCAATATGCTCCAAGCTTCAACACAATTTTATGATTTTTCATTGATTTTCTCATGAAAATACAAGCTTATATATGCTACCAATCTAATCTAATGTGGACCCTTGGATCAAGGGTTGGGGATTGAAGGGCTGGGATTGCATGCCACAAACACAAAAAAATATTAAATAATAGGGGAAGGGGGCGGCCTATTGACTATAAGGGGAATTGAATGGGGTAGGTGGCCAACCTATTAGAATGTTGACCCATTCAAGCACATGTGTCCATATGACCAGCCCACCCTTCTAGATGTCCACCTAGGAAGGTTGACCAGGCCCACAAGGTGACATGGACCAATGGGAAAGGGCTGAGGGCCCCCTTGCTGGTCCTACTACCTAATTGCATAAAAATCCACACAATCCATGGGAATGACTCCTTGGCTTATAAAGTCTTACATTTACGTACATACTTTCGAAAGGATATAAACACAAACTAAAAGGATATAAATGTAATAAAAAAGGTACAGTCTCGGTGTCGATTCCCATCACCTGGGAGCCAGGGAAAGGTTGTGTCGACGTAGGGGGCTGCCTGCATCGACTCACTCCTCGCAGGTGAGCAGGGAGCTTCTTCATGTTCTATCTTTTTCATTTCATTCATTGTTTTGTTCATATTATTAGTTTGTCATTGAGAGAATTGATTGTGTTTTGCATATTCTTAGTTTAGTTTGCTCCACCTTCTTGCCCATGGGCGAAGTATGTATAATGCACATGCATATGTATGTGAGTGCTTATGAGAAAAGAGGCATGAAACATGGGTTCAAGCATGGTTTTGGGGGCCTAATGCTCATGTAATATGTCAGAAATTCTTATGCAAGATTATCATGCAAGTGCAATTTTGGATCTTCCTTCTCTCTCTTTTTTTGAGCATGATTATGCATGATCATGCATGGTTATGCAAGTTCAAATCTCTTTCTTTTTGATCAGGGCAAGCCTGCAACTGTGGGAGATTGGCAAACCAGGGGCTGCTGGCACTGCTCTTGTTCTGGAAGCCGGGCAAGTTGACTTGGGGCTGGACCAAGTCGACTTGCTCCCAGCCAGTGAGCAGATTTCTATTTTTTTTAGAGATAACATAAAATGCAATGATGCATATTTTGATGATCATGCAAGGTTTTGATCATGCATCCATACAGGGTATTCCTCAGTATAAGGTGAAATATTTTACTCATGCATAGTGAGAATTTTCACCCAGGCGCAATCCAAGTTTCCATCGCTCACCATTTGATATACCAAAGGAATCACGGCAAGCAAGCATTCAAGAATGAAGTGTGGATGAAATCTTTATCTGAATCTATGAATCAAGGCATGCATAAGGGTGTAAATGCCATGCTCATTCTGAAAAATGAGTACAAAGGTAGATACGCCCATGCTCAGATATGCATATGCATAGAGTTTTAGTAAAAACTGGGTATATTTGTAGTGCAAGGAGTTAAAGTGCATGTGCATGCACATGGATGCAAATGCTACTTTAGTGTAAATGGACCAAATGTGATCATCTTATGAAAGTTCAATGAAATTTCATCACGTGCGTGCAATCTAAAAAAAATTCTTTTATGCAGGAGACATCATGCGAATGCAAATTTTTTTTAGGCATTTTTTTTCTTATTTCTTCTTCTCTTTTTTTTTTAGTAGGCCGGCCTTGAAGGGGGTCGACCCGTTTGGCCAGGGGGTCGACCCCCGTCCAGAAGTCTGCACAGGGAGGCCTGGACAGAACAGAGCCCCAATTGAGTCGACCCCTGGCTTACACCAACAAATTCTGGAAACTTCCCCCTTTCCCTTTTCTTTTTTTTTGGAACATCTGTTGCTTCTAAACAATATGCATTCTATATGTGAATATTCATACAGAACTTTGCTTTCTGTTTTGATCTGAGATTCCCTTCTTCACATATTTTTATTTCTTGGGTTGTCCTTTTGCCTTTTTTATCATTTCATCATGTATTCCTTTTCTTTGTGCACAAGCCGCCAGAACACAGTTTTACTCAACCCATGATGGGTAGGTCGACCTGAAGCGGGAGATGGGCCAACCTATCAATTTGCTGCATCGACGCAGGCACATACCTGTGTCGACCTGCTCTTCTGCAAGTCAGAAGTATTGAGTTTTGCTCAAATTTTTTGTTTGATCCCTATCTTTGGCAGTTCTGAAATCATGTTCATCATTACATGTTTTGTGTTTTGTCATTTCTTCATGCTTACTGCACATTTGTTCATGAAGATTTTAATTCATCCCATCTTGGCGTTCATCTTTATTTTGACAGTCCCTTGAAATTATGGTTAGCATTGCACCTCTTTTTATCAACTTCACATCCTGCTGCATAGCAGCACAGATAATCTTTCTTTTAATTCAGTTCATCTACCCATGATGCCCTTTAATTCAGTCCATATACCATCATATTTTTATGTCATCAATCCTCAAATTATCCGACAGCACCTCCCCTAGACCCGGAGCATTGGGGGTGTTAATTAGGTACTCATCCACGGAAGATCCGAGACGCCCCCAAAATAAGAAGGATGCGCACGAAAGCGGCAACATCCAGTGATCCGAATTAGGTGTGGAAACCCCGAGAACTAGTCTACGAGGGGCTCTAATGACCCGCATGCTGCCACAATCTCGATTCCGAAACGTGGGCTTAGATTGTTGCCAAACTACATGGCCGTTAATATTCACCCCTTTAAGGAGGATCACCCGGGGACCATGCTATGAAGAAGCAAGCCCCCGAGGGTCCAAAAGTGATTAGAATCCCTGGAACAGGAGCCAAGGAGAGTTGAAGATGTTGAGTAGTGGATAGCGGATCTAGAGGGGAGGGGTGAATAGATCTGCCCCTCTTTTCGTAATGCAACCCTCTTTAAAGCTAGATAAAGATAATAGCAGCGGAATATAACTAGCTTAACGAAGGACACAAATGATTTGCTTAGCAAGATGATTACTCAATATAGAGATTGAACCTAAGCATGCATCTAACACAAAGCAATCGCACAAGCAAACCATAACACACGACATTTTAAGGTGGTTCGGACTGAATCCCCAGTACTACGTCCACCCCTCACAAAATCCGGTGAGGCTCCACTAGTGCCACGCACTGAACCGCAAATCAGAAAGACCTCCAATTGCCTTCCTACTAACCACAGGTAGGGACGTCAACACCGCAGATCGGACAACATCCGATTGCCTTCCTACTAACCACCGGTAGTGACGATCTTCAGTTCCAAATGTTTGAATGAAATGGAAAAGAACAAGATATGAAAACACTCAAACAAGATGTGAAATATGCTCAAAGAGAAAAGATCTTGTCTGAGATTGCTGAAGCTTGAATCTGATTCTTCAATGGTATCTTCTTCCTTGTGACATGGTCTTCCTTAGATCACCTTGAGTTGATGAAGAAGATGAAGGATGCAGATTTGATCTCCCTTGAGAATGAGCTTCTTTGGATCACCTTAAGATGAGGAAGAGGATGATGGTTGCAACTTTATCTTCACTTAGCTTGGGGTTGATCTCCTCTTGAAGTAGCTTGAATCACTTGAGGATTTGATGAAGAACTTCTTCCCGGAGTACTGTTCACCGCTACAGTACTCGAACTCCTCTCCCTTGAATACACTCTTGCAGCCTCCTTTGATCTCCCAAATGATCAACTAGGGTTTCTAACCCTCTTGCATGTGTTTTATAACCTTTGAATGGTCCTTGGACATCCCCCAGACCAGATCTACATTTTGTGGGTGATTGGGTGACTTTATGATTAAAGAAATCCATGGAGAATGGTCCTTCTCGAAGTGAAAAATAAAGTCAACAATTGATGGCTCGGGACTGGCTGTCGACCTGCAGAAGCTGGCAGTCGACCGCTACTGAGAAACCCTGTAGACGGATGGTCCCTGGAATTTCCGATCGACCGCTACTGAGATGGGGGTCGACCGCCACTGAGAAACGTGCAAGTAGTTGGCTGCTGGCAGGGGCGGTCGACTGCCCTTGGGCTGGCGGTCGACCGCCAGCTGGGCAGAACCCGGGTTACCCTAGTTCAATCCATTAACCGTTTAGCTCCGTTGCTTAAGTCCTTTAGTAGCCCGTTCTCATCTGTGGCAACAACCTTGACAGTCTTGAAGATTTCTATTTGATTATATCGCTCCTATAATCAAAATTTTGTTCCGGGGGCTCCGCCCCCGGAAACCCCCGCAAGGGGCGCTGCCCCCTTGACCCCCGCGACCTGACCGCACAGGTCGATCCATGTGCGAGGGCATATTCATTGAGCTTTCACATTTGCCATCTCCACTCCATTCCTTGTCCATTTATTGGCTTATCTGTCATGAGCAAAACATCACGTATGTCAGTCATATGAGAGTGGAAAATAATAATGACTTATAGTGTTTAGCCATTATCAAAACCATGAATATCAAATAACTCAAATCACCACAGGGGCACAACAAAAGAAAATCGAGGAAGGGGGCCCGCAGGGGCTCGGATGAGCATGAGTTCTGAGTCATATCCATGGGAATGGATAAACCTAGAGCCCTCACTGCTGGACACATTATGCTTCTTCCCAACAAATCTATAAAGCAAACATTACATTATGCTCATTCAAGGATTAAATCCCATATTCCTCACCCCTTTGGCATCATGACTATGAATTAGTCAAATCCCAAAGTGGGGTTTTGAGAGGCGAAAAATCTTCCCTACGAGAATCCAATCACCGGTAAGGGATGAAAAGGGGAAAGTGTTGCAAGCTGCATAATAGAAGGGGAAAGAAGAACATAAACATCAAAGACTAGATACCATAAACATGGCAACACAAAAATCTCCCAAAAGGAGTGCTTCTTTTATTCATATCATGGTGGAGAAATAATACATCACAGAAATTGAGTAGGAGAAATAAAAGAAAGAAATGCAAAGGGGGGAGGGAGCAAGGGCTGAAGCTCCCTACTCCCCTTCCCTCACCTCTCTCTTCTCTCTCACTTTCTTTCTCTCTCTTCCGCTTCTGCAGCAGGGTTTCTTCTCATAGCAATTCTCCAACTTCTCCCCCCCTTTTCTTTAGCCAATGGCCAGTATTTATAGGGAGTATAGGGGTTCCGTTCGGAGGGAGAGCCCCTACTTTTTTCTCTTATTATCTGCTGCTACTGCTGCTGACGTTGCTACTACTGCTGCTGATGTCACTGCTGACGTTGTTGTTGCTACTGTCGCTGTCGTGGCTGCTTCACAGGAGGGCGCGACGGAGCAGGAGAGGGGGCGCGGCATGGCCAAGCCGCTCCGGAGCCTCACACGCGGCTTTGAGCGTGCATGCGTGAAGAGCGGGAGGTCAGGGGAGCATTCAATGCTCGCAAGGGGGGAGTAGGAAACGTAAACGGGGAGATGGCCTATATGTTTTTTTTCTATTTTCTCCCCTTTTTTCTATTTCATTTGGCCCACTCCATATTTGGCCCATTTCTTCTTTTTTTTTGGCCCATTTCATTTGGCCCATTCTCCTTTCTCTTCCTTTTTTTTTAAGTGCCAACAAATGCCCCCCACCCGTAGGTGTCACGAACGAGGGGCGAAGGAGGGGGGCCTGCAGGTGCAGCTTCTTGCATGATAGGGGGTTGATATCGAAGCGGAACATCATCAACTTCACGAACGGTCTCAGCCGCGAACTATATCAATTGGTCCCGACTAAGTGTCAGGCGCCAATCAAGACAATATCATCGACATTGGGTATATGTTGACCCAAGGATATCTGGTTTATCTGGTCCTAGATAGAAGGTCTAAGCCATTGAGTTGTATTGATCATCGCGCTGGGATGGATGGGTTGGTCTTGTCTGAAAGACAGGTGCCAACCGGAGTGGTATTGTCAGCATTGGGCTTTTGCCGACGCAAGGAATTGAGTTTATCTGGTTTAGACGAAAGGCCTAAGCCATTGCGTTGTATCAGTTATCGTGGTCGGGTAATAGATTGGCCCTGACGGGGAGCCAGGTACCGACAGCTGAATATCTTTGAATATCTTGAATACCTTGGAGTATCTTGAATGTCTTGAATGTCTTGAATATCTTGAACATCTTGGATACCTTGAATCTTTTGGATGTCTTGAACATCTTGGAATATCTGTCGGCCTAGCCGCCGATGGTTGGACAACTGTCGGCTTGGATGCCAATGGTTGCAATGATGTCGGCTCAAACGCCGATGGTTGAAAAGCTGTCAGCTCGAGTGCCGACGGTTGGAATGATGTTGGCTTGAGCGTCAATGGTTAAAATGCTGTCGGCTCAAACGCCAATGGTTGAAAAGCTGTCGGCTCGGGCGCCAATGGTTGAAATGCTATCGGCTCAGACGTCGATGGTTACAATGCTGTCGGCTCTGACGTTGATGGTTGAAAAGCTGTCAGTTCGGGTGCTGACGGTTGGAATGATGTTGGCTTGAGCACCAATGGTTAAAATGTTGTCGGCTCAAACGCCGATGGTTGAAAAGTTATCGGCTCGGGCGCCAAATCTAGAAATGTTGTCGGCTTAGATGTCGATTGTTGAAAAGTTGTCGGCTTGAATGCCAATGGCTAAAATGTTGTCGGCTCAGATGCCGATGGTTGAAAAGCTGTCGGCTTGAGTGCCGATGGTTGAAATGTTGTCGGCTCGGGTGCTGATGGTTGGAATGCCGTTGGCTCGAACGCCAATGGTTAAAATGCTGTTGGCTCGAACACCAATGGTTAAAATGCTGTCAGCTCAAACGCTGATGGTTGAAATGCTGTCAGCTCAGACGTTGATGGTTGAAATGTTGTCGGCTCGAGCGCCAATGGTTGAATATTATTTCCACGCATTCATCATTCTTTATTCATCATGATTTTCATCATCATTGTTGTTTATCATCATCATCTTTTATCATTTCTTTATCATCATCATTTTTACCACCACCATTTATTATCCTCATCATCTTTTATCATTTCTTTGTCATCATCTTTTTTAACATCACCTTTTTTTATCATCATCATTGTTTATTATCATCATCTTTTATCACCATAATTTTATCATTTTTTATCATCATCATTTTTTTATCATTTTCATTTTTTTATCATCATTATTTTCATCATCATCGTTATTTATTTATTTTTATCATCATTATTGTTTATCAACATCATCTTTTATCTTTTTTTATCATCATCATTTTCTTATCATCATTACTTTTCTATCATTATCATTTCATCATTTCACCATTCATTCTTTTTTTTAATTCACCCTTTTTACCTGAGCATGCAACCACTCACTAACAGCAGGTATAGAATAGACATATAGGATAGCTCCCCTTTATCGGGGATAGGATAAGAATGGCACCCCTGATCCACGGACAGAGTGCGGCCCACGAAGCACAACTAAAGGAGATGTGCATTCGTTGAAAGAATATCACATAGCCTATGCGTATAGTTTAAATCACAATCTGTACCCGAGATAGTTTCTACGTTGTGTGAAAGTGCAGGTATATGAGTAGCGAGCCCTAAACATAGGGATACGCAGACGTTCCAAGTAACACTAAAGGATTACTCTATCGCCTACATATACATTTCAGGCTTTCGACTTTCAGTAGCTTCACACAGCCCCCTTGTATGTTTGAATTCAAGACTTCACCGTTCGGTGCGAGTTTCCTCATTTGTTTCAGTGGAGATTCCCAACTTCCTGGATTCACATTCCACTCATTCATCATTTTTTTTTGCTTTCTCTTTTTTGAAAGAGGTAGGCAACTTTTTCATCACTATTGTCTTTCATGTCAGTGCAAGAATTCAAGCATCCATAGAGTGTTAGGAGGAAGTTTTGAGATCCTTATGGTTAGAAACCATTGATCACATTGTGTGTAGAGTGTGGGAGTTTCATCTCGAGTGCATTTTGTGAGTTACGCTAACAACATAGCTATGACTCTTTCCCCTCGACGTATGCACTCACCAAAAATTAATTTTCCCCCTCAGTATAAGTCATGACGCACACATATCTAGAATTAGGGCAGCATTATTTATTCAAGGAGATAAGGTCCTAAGAAATTCGAAGGGAGTGTATTAGATATATTATAGGCAATCATGGAAGTAGGACGAGTACGCATTCAAAATCAAACTCATGCAAGAGGGTTTTTTTTTATTCTTCCTTTTTTTAATATCATTGAACATCTTTGAATATTTGTGAATCATCTTTGGATATTGTCAAACATCTTTGAGTATGTGTCGGAACGGACGCCAACGGTTGAATATATTTGAATAGCTCTGAATATCTTCGAACATCTTTGAACAACTGCCGGATGCGATGCCGGTGGTTGGGTATCTTGAGTTTCTTTGAATATTTTTGAATGTGTGTGTTGGCATGGATGCCAACGGTTGAGAAGTTGTCGGCTTGGGTGCCAATGGTTGAAGAGCTTGGATATTTTTGTGAACATCTTTGAACAACTATCGGCTTGAACGTCGATGGTTGAAGAGCTATCGGCTTGGACACCGATGGTTGAAGAGCTATTGGCTTGAATGCCAATGGTTGGAAAGCTTGAATATCTTTGAACAGTTGTCGGCCTGAACGTCGATGGTTGACGAGCTGTCAGCTTGGATGTCGATGGTTGAAATGTTGTCGGCTTGGATGTCGATGATTGAAGAGCTGTCGGCTCAGATGCCGATGGTTGAGGAGCTTGAATATTTTTTAACATCTTTGAACAGTTGTCGGCCTGAACGCTGAGGGTTGAAGAGCTGTCGACTTGGATGCCGATGGTTGAAATGTTGTCGACTTGGATGCCGATGATTGAAGAGCTTGTCGGCTTGGATGCCGATGATTGATGAGCTGTTAGCTCAAACGCCGATAGTTACACATTTTTGACATCGTTGATCATCTGTTGTCCCGGCCACCGATGGTTGAACATCTTTAAGATTATTGAACATCTGGTTGCTCCTTTCTCACACGGAGTGACCTGTGAGGGGTTGTGGAGGGCGGGGAGCACATCTTCTACGAAGAGAGTTATGAGCATGTTTCACAACATGCTGGAGCGTACATAGCAGTAGTTGTATCTTGCTGGATATTTTAATCTGGGGAGAGTACCTCTTAGAGAGACTTTTAGCTTCATCATTCGGCTACCGGGCTTGGCGTCGGCTGATTTTTTTTTTCTTTTTTTTGTTTGGATTTGTCAGTCCTAAAGAGTGTCGACAGCATATCATAGTGTAGGGTGATGATTTCTTGATCTTTGGATCTCTATCTTCCTTTGTTTCACATCTTCCCATAGAACAGGGCACTTATTTGTATCTTGCATTTCTTTTGGCTTTCCGCCATGATCCAAGAGGCTTGAACGCCCTTCAGAGCACATTGTTCTTCAATTGATGGGGTGAGGCCACGTTGACCACCCTCTTAAGGCTGGGCATCTGGTGAGGACACGGTGGGTCCACCCTATACTCACCCATCTATATTTCACCTTTCTGGACTAGGCTTTGTTGGGTCCCTCGATCAATGACACCAAAGAGGGGGGGTGAATTGGGTGATTACAAACTTTAAAGAAACTCTTTCACTTTTTAACAAGTGTAAAGAAACAACAATTAAAACATTAAATATGTTGAACATGCAAGATAGATTACAACCTACACTAACCCCCACACTAGACGATAAGGCGAATGCTGCGTGGTGGAGTAAACTCCTTACAACATGATTAAGGAAGTTGATTAAGCCAAGAAACAGATTCTCTCAATCTCACCGTTCCCACACGATTATACAAAAGGTTTCAACAATCACACCAAGCCAACGCACAAAGCAAACCACAGTGCATAGGGATTTTAAGGTGGTTCGGGACCTCGACGGGCTCCCTACGTCCACCCCTCACCAAACTAGGTGAGGCTTCACTCGGCAATAAATCCCCAAACGGAGACGACGCTCCAAACACACATGGGACGACGCCCGCACACACACGGGGACACACCCCAACACACACACAGACGGAGACGAAGTCTCCCACACGATCCGACGACTGGATCACAAACAGATACACGATCCGACTACCGGATCACAACACACACACACACCCGCTGCAACAACCGCAGCACAATCATACAACCACGATCGCACGAAGGCGATCAAACACTACCGTATACACAAACGGTCACACACACAAATATCTCTAATGTTCAGAAAATAAACATAAATATTCAAGCATGCTCAAACCCAATATCTAGATCATAGAACACATCACAAAGAACTGATAGAAGGCATAGAAGTGATCCCCCTTTGTTCTTCAAGGCCAGTTGATGATGTTCCTTGAACCACTAGTTGGAGAGAAGCCGGATGAAGACATTTCTTGCGTCCTCTTGATCCTCTCTTCGATCCGCACCTTTTCTTCTTCTTCCACGAGCTCCAAATCTTCACGGAAGTAGATGGTTTCTTCCTTGCAAGAGCTCCCCACGTTTTTCCCCTTTTCTTCACCTATAGGAAAGAGCAAATGAGCATTAGGGTTGATCACTTATGAAATTCGGAGCAACACATTGATATATATAGGAGACATACCAAATGACCCATATACCCCCTCTAAAATGAGTTTAAAACACCCTAATATGATTAGGAACAATTAGGGTATATTTTAGAATGGTTTAATAGGGTTTTCAATGAGATTTAAATACTTTCGTAAGTCCCGTCTGGAAGGGGTCGACCCTTGGGGTCGACCCTCGGGCAACAGGTTGCTGGGAAACACAAAACAGCAACCTGTTTTACAGGGGTCGACCCTTCCAGTGGGGGTCGACCCTTGGGGTCGACCCTCTACAACCAGGTTGCTGTCGGGGCCAAAAAATGAGCTAAGATTATAGGGGTCGACCCCATGGGTCGACCCTTTCAGTGGAGGTCGACCCCATGGGTCGGCCCTTTCAGGCAGGGTACACAAAAATAGCTCTGCGTGCTTCGGCGGCAGGAATTAATTCTCCTAGCTCCGAACTCCGATCGAGGCGAGACTGGAAGCGTTGGAAAGAGAACTCCCAGAGCTACAACATAAAATTTTTAGAGGGGAGATCCAATGGTTGGATTGAAAATGGTGAAGATTGTAAGACAGTTTGAGTTTAAAAAACAACTAAAACCTCCATCAAACCAAAGGGAAATAATTGATTAAATGTTACCATAATCCCATGAAGATCAACAATGATTTTGCATCATGAAAAACATGATAAACCAAGATGTTAGTTCAAGATTAAAATATATGGGTCATGTATTAACATATGAATCTAGTTTTGAGACCGAGACCCAAATGACATGAAATGTGATTATGAAATTATTAATATGAGGCATATAAGAATCCCCATGAAAGATCTGTATGAAAACACTTGAGAACCCATTTTTACAACTCAAGAGTATTAGAGTATCACCATGGATTCTAATATAAATTCTTACCTTAAATCCATCACAATGTAGGAAGCATTAACCTACACTTTCTGGGAATTTAGAGGCAAGTTAATATTAAACCAATGAATCTGAAGATCCTGACTTCAACCCAATTCTCCCACAAACCATTTCAAAACATTTAAGCCATATGATCAGAATGACTAGGAGCCATCACTCAAGCATTCACAAGAACCAGAGGAAATCCTCAACAGAGCATGTAATGAAATGGCTATGCATTTGCACAACACAAGGCCATGCAATCAATTTCATATCTATAAGGACTCAACCATTCCACTGAGAAGCATAGTCTTCACATGAAACCTCCAAAGACTAATGAGCAGCTTGCATGATTCAACATCAGCCAACTTAGTAGAGCAACCTGCAAGATAATATAGCAACATGTGAGTTCATTTATCATGAAGATATTTTCCACTAATCAAGCACACAATATGTCATATAGTTTAGGTATCATCAAAGCCATAGTTCACAATCTCCATCACACATGAAGTTTAGTTATCATCAAAACCATAGCTTAACAATCTCCCCCTTTTTGATGATGGCAAACTTAATGATGAATGATGACAATCTTGAATGATGATAATCTAAATGAAGATGACAAACAAGTGGCATGTTGTTCTCCCCCAATCATGAAACCCCAATCATGAATCCAGCAAGCATGAATCACATGAAATATTTCTCCCCCTTTGACATTATCAAAAAGCGGGGTAATGCCAAACATACTTCCTCACGATAAAGAAACAGAGGATATGCACATTGTAGCATGATAAATGTGCAAGGAATAGTAACCCACATTTGAAATTCTGATGAAGCAGGAATAAGTTATAAATAAGTGGGCTCATGGAATGTATGGGAAACACCAATTGTTGGCTAGAGAGGATACCAAATGTTGATTACTTAGTTGTGCCCAATCTTTCTCCCCATTTGCCAAGCAAACACAAGAATTAATTGAGCAAGTAAATAGCATGGGAAGTTCACTCAATTTTTGGTTTTCAGTATTTTCTAGATTTTTAATTTTTGATTTGTGGTTTGAAATGCATGATATACAACTTATGCATGTGATGGCATGTGAGATGCATACACAAGCAAACAAATAGATACATATATATACATGCAACACTACTCTCCCGTACTTGTTTAAGAAGGGATGGGTATAGGAAAGATGCAAGAGAGTCATGGCAATCAGAATACACATGTGTAGCACATGGGAGATTTTCCAATCATATAGGAGATTAATGCAATTGATAATGCAATCAATTAACTTTCTGAATACATATGAAATCAAATTCTCAGATGTGTAAGTGAGTAACATGAAAAGTGATAGTTACAATATGGATATTCAGATTTTTAGATCAACACAGGGAGATATTTTACAGACTGCACTTCAATTTTGAGAGCAGCGTATTGGAGGCTTCGCTCTACCACAATGAGTTTTCACCATCATTTTTTTTAACTCAACCAGTACCACATGATAGTCATAATTTTTCAAGAGTGATCAGGTCCAAAATTATTCCTTTTTACGCGAGTAGACGCATGGAGCTCATGCTAGAATCCCCGGTTACTTAGAATACTGAACCATCTCACCTCATTTTGAACAGTTGTATTAGTCAACACTTTTCAGATATGAACCACATCACGTCTCAGGTGACATGTGCCCAGTTTACTCAGTGAGACCAAGCATTGCTCTACCGTTCATTTTCATGTCAGATTTTTCAACAAAGATAGGTAGGCAGCTTTTTCCTCAACTGTCTCTTCAACATACATGCAGCAAGTTTAACATCTCGAGAGTGTTGAAAAGAAAATCATATATCCTTATTCTTAACACTCATTTTCATATTCTGTGCATGAATTGTATGAATTTGATTCAGCATGTATACCAAAAATATCATGAATACATAACAATACAACTCCCCCTAAATAGATGCACTTTTACTCCCCCCAAAGTGTACAACATGAAGCACACCAATAATGACTCAAATGCAACATTATTTATCAAGAATGCATAAGGTCATAGAAATTTCAAGGATGGGGGTGAATAGCATATAATAACACACAAACACACATTGGGAGTTTATACAAATGCACTATGACATGCATGTGAGCAATGTGATGTCAATTTGATACCAATTGAATGGATGCCAAACGAATGAACTAAGTTCGACGAATGCATGAGTTCTAATGCAATGCAGAAATTAACATGGGTGCAAGGTGTGTATTTTTGGTTTTTCATTTGAGAGAACTAAATGCACCTAATGCATTGGATTCTGATGCATGCTGCCTATAATTGTATGAGAATGAAAGATAGGGTGCAAAAAGAAGATGAGAGCTTTCATTTCCAAGCCAGTGTGACAAAAATCTTATTGAGTTCATCCACATTCAATCCATGAATCAGCAAACATTGTTTATGACAAGACCTTTATGAATGAGGGTGCATAAATGATCAAAAGTAAGCAGTGCAACCCAAATTTCAGAATTGTTCAAAAATAGATTTTGAAAGGTCTTTCACAAGTTTTGAAATGAAAGTTCATCTAAAAGTCAAATGTATAGATCATATAATCACAAACATATTTTCAAGTCACATAACTCATCTCAAGGATTCATTCAACAATTAATCAATCACAAACTAATCAAGATCTGGTACGAGGCGAAGATTTTAGTCCAAAGACCCAACTCAACACATAGGGAATGCTTCCAAGTGGATATAATCCACTCTTTCACAAACGCCATTTGATATACCAGACATGCAATTCAACTCAAGTGATGATGCAATCAGATTGAGTGCCATTCAATAACATACTATTTCATGCACATCTCTCAAGGTTTTAATTTGGTTCAAACAATTAACTATGCTCATCACACCAAACTAGATTCAACCAATTTGTCACAGCATGCTAGTAAATGACAACTCAAGTTTTTAGAATCAACACTTGTCATCTAAAGGTATCACCAAGTGGCAACAAGACCATTGCATGATTTTATAAGGTTGAATTACCTTGGTTCAGGAGACAAGATTGGAAGCCTTCAATCATTCAGCTCACCAACCTCATGGAGGTTGATATTTCAGATTTTGCTTTCTTACCTTTGCCTTGAGAATCCATTATTTTTGTCAAGTTCTTCACGACTTTCAAGTCACTCCTGTAATGAAGGTTCTCATATTGCAAATTTGGATATCCAAGCTTCCTTAGATCCTTGGAGTTTAGCAGCACTTTGAGAAGTGCATTCCACAGTTGTGCCTTGAGCATCCATCATCTTCCAAGTTTTTTCACCTGGTGGCGGATTGAGGAAATTTTTATCAATTCCATCCTTGCAAGGTACTTCTCATTTGATTCAAGCTTGATTACGGCCAGCCCATCAGCATTTAGATTTTGGGAGAGTAATCTGCATTTAAGAACAACAGTGTTGATTTGTCAATTTCGATTCAAATTGATTAACAATGACATGACAAATTCATTTTAACAACCAACATCCCCTAGACAGCTCTAGATGCAATGCATGACTCAAGTGAGAACCTAAACATTAATCCCATATGATGAATGTGGTTGCTCCCCCTTTGTGTGTGCTTGAATGCAAGATGTTCAGTAACAATCCAATGCCATATGCAGTCTTTTAAGTAAATGACTCATAGTACTAGGCGGAGAACTTAGATCCCAAGATCACCTCACGCGTAGTGATAGTTTTCAGACAGGCTTAACCTGTCCTTTCACATGTCACCATTTGATATACTATGTAGCCGAGGATGATGAAAGTAGGAGGATTGCTATGCATTATGTCATGAATTCAGAATGTTCAACTTATGCAGGACAGTGCGTGAACGTGTATGCAAACTCAAAATATGTAGTGAAATCATGATCTGAAGAATCTTCAAGCTCTCCTACAACTAGATGCTATATGACAAGTGATATGCGCACAAATATGCAAACAACTATGAATGAAATGCATGTGCAGACATATGTAAGATTACATGACTATATGACCCAGAGTAAGTCAAGACATGAAAGAGTCACAACAGAAAGTAGGAGGGATATCACCTGATCTTCAAATTCAATCTTTGATTTTTATTCCAACCTGACTTATGCCACTTGGCCCATGTGCCTTACCTTCTTGATTGAAAACAGATTTCATTTTTTACACTCCATGGCACACCGGCAAAATAGATTTCTTATTTGACATTCTTAGGTACCCAAAGCATCTTGGGTCCTTGTGGGTTAGCAGCATCTTTGGCACGTGGCTTCCACTCCTTAACAACACTCAAATCATCAATTTTCTTCATTAGATTACAATCATGCTTAACATTTCCAGATTTGTCAAAGTGATGGGGGGAAACATGTGACATTACAATTTTCTTTCTCATTGGCTCTACTGGTTTGTGCATGTGAGCATGACGAGTTGAGTGAAAATTCATTTTCTTCATGAGTAACCAGCATTGTGACTTTGTGTGACCTTTTTTACCACAATGATTACAATGCATGAAAGATTTTGTGGTGAATGCTTTCTTTGCATTTTTCAAACCAGCCTGATTTCTACAAGCTCTCAAATCATCATTCTTCATAATGAAACAATCATGCATCATGTGTCCAAGTTTTCCACAGTAAAGACAAGATATGTTTCTTTTGTTGGATGCATGGGATTTTATATGAATGTTTTTAGCATGCACATTCTGGACATTCGCACCCTTTTTCAGATTTGATTGAGTTTTCGACATGGTGTGTTCATGGGAGTGAGATGTGGAGGTGCTGGGTGCACAAGTGGTATGAACAAAAGAAGTGTGTAGCTTACTCTCAAATTTCTTTTTATTCACTAGATTAAAACCCAGCCCTTCTCTTTGAAAGTTCACTCTCATGCCCAGCAATTTATCCAAGTTTTCTTGGCCATTCACAAATTTAGACAATGAAGCATTCAAGTCAGAAATTTCTTTTTCAAGAGATGAAATGTGCAATTCAGAATTGACAAGTTCTTCTTCACAAGTGGAAAGACTAACATTAAACATGGCATTGGTAGTCTTGAGGCATTCTACTTCTTGTCTAAATTCATCCATATTTTCACATTCTCTAACGACCACAAATTTCCCTTTTTCAATTCTCAACAATCTTTCAGACATGGCATTGTTCAACTCCATTAGTTTCTCATTTTCTCTTTCAAGTTTCTTATCATGAGCAAATTCAATTTTGCCAATGTCCATTAGACTCATCCTCTCTTTCAGCTCCTTATTTTCATTTCTTAAGGAAGAGATTTGATCTTTGTGAATTTCAATGTCAAACATGTAACCATCAATCAATTCCTTAAGATGTGAGCATTCTTTGCATGAGGAATCACTTTTATTTAGACCAATATTCTTTTTCAATTTTTTGTTTTCAGATTTCAACTTCCTGTATTTTTTAGCAAGCTCTTCATAGGCATTCAACAACTCTTCATAGTTAAAATCATCTTCATAATCAGAGTCAGAGTTTACCTTTGAGCTTGATCCACTTTGCTGATCACTCTCTTGATCACTCGTGCCCACTACAAGACATTCGTCTTTTTGCTCCTCCTTGAGATCTGCTAATCCATCTAATATTTCCTTCGCAGACCTACAATGGGAGACAAAGGGGAAATGATTAGAATCAACTGCAGCAATAAGTAATTTTAGAACCAAACAATTTTGATCATGTTTGAACTTGTAATCTGCGGTCCAGACAGATTTGTCTTTAGGCAACTCAAAAGGACCATGTTAGATAAGCTTCCATAGCTTAGGATTATATGAGTTGACTAGACTGCACATCCTTCCTAATCACAAATCAAAATTACAGCCATCAAACATAGGTGGTGAGTTCAAGGTGTATACCATGGTGGTCATTGATCCAGATCACTCTAGATCGTTAGATCTATGAAATTAGAGCCTTAGCTCTGATACCAATTGTTGGGTCCCTCGATCAATGACACCCAAGAGGGGGGTGAATTGGGTGATTACAAACTTTAAAGAAACTCTTTCACTTTTTAACAAGTGTAAAGAAACAACAATTAAAACATTAAATATGTTGAACATGCAAGATAGATTACAACCTACACTAACCCCCACACTAGACGATAAGGCGAATGCTGCGTGGTGGAGTAAACTCCTTACAACATGATTAAGGAAGTTGATTAAGCCAAGAAACATATTCTCTCAATCTCACCGTTCCCACACGATTATACAAAAGGTTTCAACAATCACACCAAGCCAACGCACAAAGCAAACCACAGTGCATAGAGATTTTAAGGTGGTTCGGGACCTCGACGGGCTCCCTACGTCCACCCCTCACCAAACTAGGTGAGGCTTCACTCGGGAATAAATCCCCAAACGGAGACGACGCTCCAAACACACACGGGACGACGCCCGCACACACACGGGGACACGCTCCAACACACACACAGACGGAGACGAAGTCTCCCACACGATCCGACGACTGGATCACAAACACATACACGATCCGACTACAGGATCACAACACACACACACACGCTGCAACAACCGCAGCACAATCATACAACCACGATCGCACGAAGGCGATCAAACACGACCGTATACACAAACGGTCACACACACAAATATCTCTAATGTTCAGAAAATAAACATAAATATTCAAGCATGCTCAAACCCAATATCTAGATCATAGAACACATCACAAAGAACTGATAGAAGGCATAGAAGTGATCCCCCTTTGTTCTTCAAGGCCGGTTGATGATGTTCCTTAAACCACTAGTTGGAGAGAAGCCGGATGAAGACATTTCTTGCGTCCTCTTGATCCTCTCTTCGATCCGCACCTTTTCTTCTTCTTCCACGAGCTCCAAATCTTCACGGAAGTAGATGGTTTCTTCCTTGCAAGAGCTCCCCACGTTTTTCCCCTTTTCTTCACCTATAGGAAAGAGCAAATGAGCATTAGGGTTGATCACTTGTGAAATTCGGAGCAACACATTGATATATATAGGAGACATACCAAATGGCCCATATACCCCTTCTAAAATGAGTTTAAAACACCCTAATATGATCAGGAACAATTAGGGTATATTTTAGAATGGTTTAATAGGGTTTTCAATGAGATTTAAACACTTTCGTAAGTCCCGTCCGGAAGGGGTCGACATTTGGGGTCGACCCTCGGGCAACAGGTTGCTGGGAAACACAAAACAGCAGCCTGTTTTACAGGGGTCGACCCTTGGGGTCGACCCTTCCAGTGGGGGTCGACCCTCTGCAACCAGGTTGCTGTCGGGGCCAAAAAATGAGCCAAGATTATAGGGGTCAACCCCATGGGTCGACCCTTTCAGGCAGGGTACACAAAAATAGCTCTGGGCGCTTCGGCGGCAGGAATTAATTCTCCTAGCTCCGAACTCCGATCGAGGCGAGACTGGAAGCGTTGGAAAGAGGACTCCCAGAGCTACAACATAAAATTTTTAGAGGGGAGATGCAATGGTTGGATTGAAAATGGTGAAGATTGTAAGACAGTTTGAGTTTGAAAAATAACTAAAACCTCCATCAAACCAAAGGGAAATAATTGATTAAATGTTACCATAATCCCATGAAGATCAACAATGATTTTGCATCCTCAAAAACATGATAAACCAAGATGTTAGTTCAAGATTAAAATATATGGGTCATGTATTAACATATGAATCCAGTTTTGAGACCGAGACCCAAATGACATGAAATGTGATTATGAAATCATTAATATGAGGCATATAAGAATCCCCATGAAAGATCTGTATGAAAACACTTGAGAACCCATTTTTCCAACTCAAGAGTATTAGAGTATCACCATGGATTCTAATATAAATTCTTACCTTAAATCCATCACAATGTAGGAAGCATTAACCTACACTTTCTGGGAATTTAGAGGCAAGTTAATATTAAACCAATGAATCTGAAGATCCTGACTTCAACCCAATTCTCCCACAAACCATTTCAAAACATTTAAGCCATATGATCAGAATGACTAGGAGCCATCACTCAAGCATTCACAAGAACCAGAGGAAATCCTCAACAGAGCATGTAATGAAATGGCTATGCATTTGCACAACACAAGGCCATGCAATCAATTTCATATCTATAAGGACTCAACCATTCCACTGAGAAGCATAGTCTTCACATGAAACCTCCAAAGACTAATGAGCAGCTTGCATGATTCAACATCAGCCAACTTAGTAGAGCAACCTGCAAGATAATATAGCAACATGTGAGTTCATTTATCATGAAGATGTTTTCCACTAATCAAGCACACAATATGTCACATAGTTTAGGTATCATCAAAGCCATAGTTCACAATCTCCATCACACATGAAGTTTAGTTATCATCAAAACCATAGCTCAACAGGCTTTCAATAACATCTTTAAACAGATAACAGTCCTCAATGGAATGCCCCCTTTGTTGGTGATAAGGGTAGAATTGAAGGTCATCTTTCAATCTTGCATCACTTGGCTTTTTGGGCTCCGGGAGGACAACCTTGTCGTATTCGCGGGCCCACTGGAACAGCATCTGGGTTTTATCCTTTGGGAAGGAATAGGGTTTCTTCATCTTATCCCTCAATGAGGGTTGTTGCTTGGCAGACGTGGCTGAAGAAAAGCTAGCTGTTGGACAGTATGAGAGGATCTAGAGGGGGTGGTGAATAGATCCTTCAGTCTATTTTTAATGACTTTAAAAAAATACTTAACAACACTCAAAGTAGGAAGCCTATTTAACAATAGAACAAGGCTGAAATCGAAGAACTGTGAACGGAATAAGGGAGGTGCCTTAGGAAGAACTTCGGAGTAACTGTGAAGTGGGATAGAGAAGATGCATAACATGCATCACACCATAACACATGGCTTTTAAGGTGGTTCGGCTGCCACAAGACACCAACGTCCACCCCTTACCAACTTGGTAAGGCTTCCACTTTTTTTGGCCAAAAGAAATCCACACACACACGTTGGAACCCAGGACCACAAGGAGACTAACACACACACACACACACACACACACACACACACACACACACACACACACACACACACACACACACACACACACACACATACGAGGACATGTCATCAAAGCACACGGGGAAAAAATCCCACAAGGAAAGAACAAAAAAAAATAAGAAGACAAACCCACACACACTACAACTGCAGCTTACACAGTGACTAAACTCACACACAAGATGTTTTGAAAGTGAAGAAAAATATAATGAAAGAACAAAATGAAGCACTTCAACAGAATGGAAGAGAAACCAGCTGGGTTGTGAATTAGATCAATTGCTGAAAAGTAGGATGGCTGAAGGAGATGGCTGGCTGCACTGTTTTCTCCTTTCCTACACAGAACTCTCTCTCTCTCTCATGGACGCTCAGGGCTGGCTCTCTTTCTTTTTCTTCTCATAGGTTCCCACGTGCTAGGCTCCTTCAGGGTCACAGTAGCAATGGCAGCAACAACTCCACCATAGGAGGAGGCGTTCAATTTATAGGCTCAAGCAATTGGGAAATTTCCCTCCAAAAAGAACTTCTGTAATTTCAAATTGCTGGAATAATCAAATGATGTTTGACCAAAGAAACCTGCAGATCTTTAATTTCTGTTAGCAGAGAGGATGTTCTTTCTCCAGAGATATTTTTCCCTTCAGACAGAATCCTTGATGTCTGGCATAGGGGACAAAACTGGCAGTGAGAGAAGCTTTTCCAAGGTATTGTACTAAAAGAAATCTGGAGTAAAGTGTTCCTTTGGACACTAATGATGATAGGGACGTTTGGGAGTTCCTAGGAATTTATTTTAGCCCTCAAAAAATAAGTTATCAGAGGTTTACGTCGGACCTTTTTTCCCTCTCGATGTCCTCAGAACTATAGCAGAAGAAAGACAATTTTATAATAGACAACCTTCTGGTGCGTCGATATAGCAAGCCCACTACGTCAAGGCACCCCTTGATGCAAGCCTATTTGACTGCTGCTATAGCTGATCAGGTCGATGCAACATTGCTGTGAGGTAGAAGCAGCTGTGAAAGTTTAACAGATAAGGCTTGGAAGGCTTCTGGTGCATCGATGCAGCACCACCTATGTGTTGAAGCGGCAATTGAATCGTGACCTATCAAACGGCTTCTGGAAACCCCCTGCTTCGATGCACTGAGCAACTGAGGTCAAGGCAGCATGGCACGACAGAAGGTCTGTGAAAAGGAGTCGACACTTGGGGTCGACACTTTTGACTTGGAAGCTTGAAGAGGTCAGAGCATCAACATGGTGAGGTCGATGCAGCCAATGACCTGTGGTCGGAGCATCAATGAGCTGCTAGGGCTTTCTTCTGCCTGTGAGGACTTGAGGTCGGAGCAGCTTGGTTGAAAGGTCGATGCAGCCTTCAAGCTCTGTTGGTCTTCTTCATACCTATCCAATGAGAAAATGTTGCATGAGATTCTAAATTAATTGGCCAATGACTTATGGTGTGACATCATCAAAATATCATTTATACAACATTCTCCCCCTTGTTGATGATGGCAACTATGAGTCATTGTGCTCACAATTTTGACATGCAAATTTGAGCATAACCACATGATATGCAATGTACACATAAACTTGTGCAAATTTAAACAAAGCCACATGATATGCAATGGATACATGACATATCAGCAGAACTTTCTCTCCCCCTTTGACATACTAACTTTCTCTCCCCCTTTGTCATCAACAAAAATATGAGGGGTAGTGAGAAAGAGCAGTGAGGAATATGAGACGTGGGGAAAAACTCAGAAGAAAGATTCAGGACTAAGACATATTCGAGAAAATGACTGGAGCAACCCTCAAAATAGATATCTCCCAGCACATAAGCATGTCATGATAGAGAGTATGAATGGATGGATTAAAGTCAAGAACTTTTGTCAAGAATTTAAGCAGTTCGAGGAGTACTCAAAATAGAATTACTAAAGCTAATGCATATAATAGAATTGAAGTCTGGAATGAACCCATTCAGTTTAACTTATGAGACTCAGTGATTCTTCAGGATTAACTGTCATGAGTATTGAAGTAAAACAAGCTAGAATGGTGAGAACTTTTCTGAACTTGCACCTCTGATTAATTTTCACATTGGCCGAGCTGACAGTCAAGTTCAACTTACATATTTTTACGTGAGGAAACACATTTTTTAGATGCAAATGCCCCAATTACTCAGTGCAGTTATCTATCATGCCTCATTTTGATCAGAGATAGCTTGCCACTTCATGCCTGTCCCATTATCACTTCATTGGTGAAGAGTAACAGTTTCTCAGCGGGCATGAGCCATTGCTCTGTTAAGCCCTTCTAGCCCCTTTTTTTATGAATAAACTCTTTCAGATCAGAGTTAATCAAGACATTACCTTTTTACGCGAACCACCTCACGTCTCAGGTGGAGTGCATCCGGTTACTCATCAAATCCTGACCATTACTCTGCAATTAGTGCTTTGAACAAGTCTCGCCAGATATGGTCGTTTGATCACAATACTCAATAGAAGTACATCAACCAAAATAGTCACTGAAAAATCATAAGCAAACCATGGAGCATTAGAGCTTAAATCATGACAAGCATCATCAAAAGTAAGCCTATGGAGTCTCTTCTCTAAGTTGATAGTTTTTAGATCTGAAAGTTATTGACCTTAAGCCTCATTTTATTTAAACAACCATGATAAGAGAAAATGCAGGAGATTGCTGCAAGAGAGGTAAGTCAATAAGAATAGTCTTAGAAGGGAATCTCCCCTTGAAACATTCCACATGTAAGTGAAGAGTAGATAAGTGACTAGAACACACTCCCCCTCAGCAACTACATGGATTGAATTGAAAAGAACATGAATGAACAGCGGCCATGAGAATCATGAATGCAATACTTACAGAAGTGTAGAACACAGGAAATGAGAAGGTTGTGAGAGGTTTGAACAACTAAAGGATGGCATCGACCTATCTTTTACAGGGCGTCGACGCAGAATGGACTCATAGAGCACAAAGATTGGGCAAATTGAATTGTGGCGTCGACACATATTGGGCAGTGCATCGACGTACTGGAGTCAGGCAGATGAAAAAACTTCTAATGCAGCAGACTTGTTATGAACCTGTTGTTGGAACCCTGGTTTTGATAATGACATACTATGAGTCATGGTTTAAGGTCTATGCATCATTTGCTTTAAGTGTTCATCTGTCATATGTCCTCGGTGCATTAACAGTAGCTGCATGCCATAGCACGATTGCATTGAGCATAAAGTCAGTGCACTGCATGCAGAGTCTGCACACTTGTTGATAGCATGTTCGTGAATTCATTCTCATTGTGCACACTGTGTTCTAGTGCATTCTGCATTACAAACCAGCAAGTCTATACATTGCATGCTACAAAGTCTGCACATCCCGTTTGAACATTGTATCACTTGCCAAGTCTATACATCACCGTCTGTTCATGCATCAATTCTCAAGTTTGTACAACCGTTATTGATATGTGCATTTAAGTTCATACATTCTTCAAGGGCATAGTCCATGCATTCATCTCAATTCTATACAACTCCTGTTGCTGCATAAACGTAAAGTTTATACATGGTCTTGGCATATGCACACACAAAGTCCATACAACGTCTAGCGTCTCACTTAGCGTCTCTGTGCATCGTTTCTCAAAGTCTGTACAGCCATGGTCGCAAGACCAAGTCTGTACATCGTCTTGTGCATGCAGCATTTCCAAGTCTGTACATTGCATCATGTGTTTCAAGCATTCCAGTTGTACATTGCATCTGTGCTTCAGGCATTAGACGCAAAGTCTGTACATTGCTGCATCAAGTCTATACATCGTGTGCATCTCGCTGCTAAGTCTGTACATTGGCCAAGTCTGTACATCGCCACTTGTTCATGCATATGTGCAAGTCTATACATTGTCTGGTCATCCACACTTAAAGTCTATACATTCCTTATCTTTACCTACGTTCAGAACACTAAGTCTATACATCGCGTGAAGTCTGTACATCGGTAAAGTCTGCACATGGTTGCTTTGAAGCCGTAGCAAGTCTATACATTCATGCATCATTTAAAGTCTGTAAACCTTCATTGGCACTTTCACACGAAGTCAGTACAGCCTTTGTGTTGCACGAACACAAGTCTATACATTGCTGTCTCATGCATTCAAGTCCATACACTATGCAGTTGGGCATCGTTCATTACAGCAAGTCTGTACACTCGATTGGTGGCTTGTTCATGCATCATCTATCAAGTCTATACATCGCTGCATTAAACACGTTCAAAGTCTGTACATTCCTCAATGGCTGTGCAACCCTTCAAAACAAGTCTGTACATCGTTCTTTGGTTCAAATCTTGAACTAACTCGATGCATCCATTTTTATCTTCTTTCAGATTGATTCAGGCTGATGAGTGGGCACGTGATCCGAGGTTGGCACCTGGCACGTGATCCGAGGTTTCTCTGGATAAAGGGGGCACAAGTCTATAAATCGCCCTAGCTGCTGCTGCTATAAATTGAAGACTCCTCCATCTGGAGAAGTGAGAGACAGTGATCGAAGCAGAGAGGCAGAGAGCAGAAAAAGCAGAAGAAGAAAAAGAACGAGAGAAAGAGATCGAGAAGCAGTGAGGAGCCTGCACGATCCAGTGTGGAGAAGAAGAAGAAGAGCAGAGAGAAGAGTAGACAGTGAGAAGAAAAAGAAAGAGAAGCAGAGAGGCAGAGTGTGAAAGCAGAAGAAGAAAAAAGAAAAAGAGAAAGAGAGATAGAGAGACTGAAGCTTCATCAGAAAACTTGTCTGTCTAGCAATTGGATCAGATCCAAACCAGATTTGCTCCTGCGAGAGCTACATTGTGTGTCTCATTTCCAGCTTTACGTTGCTGTGTTTTTCTTGTGTTTGTTTTTATTTTGTTCTTTCCATCTGATCACTTTGTTCTTCTGATTCTTTGGTTTGAGATTGGGTTCCTCCTGTGGTCTCAGGAGAAGAGAGATTTGTTCTCCGGTTTGCTAGTGACTGTGTGTCACTAGTGGTTCCCTCTGGTGTGGAGGAAGAGAGGTCCGTGACCTCTGGGTTGCAAGTGACTGGGTGTCACTTGTGGGTTCCCTCCGGGTTTCAGAGGAAGGGAGACTTGGTGTCTCCGGTTGCAAGTGACTGGGTGTCACTTGTGGGTTCCCTCCTGGGTGGAGGAAGAGAGACTTCGATCTCTGGTTGCCAGTGACGGGTAGTCACTAGTGGTTTCCCTCCGGTCTGGAGGAAGAGGGGAGGCTGTTCCCCTGGTCAAGCTGTTAGGCAGCACTTGTTTGCAGACTGAGTCTGCGGTTCTAGCTTGTGCTAGTGGAAGCCTCACTCCGGTTTGGAGTGAGGGGTGGACGTAGGTCTGTGGACCGAACCACCTAAAAAATCTACTGTGCCGTGGTTTGCCTTGTGCGTTTGCCCCTTGTCTTCTACCTCTTTCACAGGTTGTCTGAGCATTCTTGTTTCTATCTGAAGTGACCTTGAGCATATATGTTTTGCTAAGTGAGTCTGGTTTGCATAGTTCTGTCTTCGGCATTAGACTTGATCAGGTACCTCCAGTATTGTTAGCAGTTCAATTGATTGATCAAATGTTTCTTTGAATTTCTTCTTGAAGAGCTCAATAGTTTTTATTCCGCAACTGTGTCTAGCTACAGGCTTATTATTTTTAAGTGGGGCAATTTTGTAGAGGGATACATTCACCCCCCCTCTGTATCCATCGCACCATCCCAACAATTGGTATCAGAGCGGGTGTCTGCATAGAAGGTCCAGCGACCTGCAGATCCGATCCTGCAGTCTTCGGTGCTATCTCGCTTTTGGTGCATCATTATTCCTGTTGCATTAATCTGATCTCTTTCCATGGGTGATCCACCGGTTTTCAACGGCTCTAATTTTAATGTGTGGTTTGTCAGTCTGCGCAAATATGTTATATCAGTTAATCCTGATCTGTGGAAGTTAATTTCACAAGGTCCTCACAGATTACCAAAGAAAGTGTCCAAATGGACCGACAGCCACAGATCAAAGGATGGAGAAAATCAGAAAGCTTTGAATCTGATGAAAGCAGCTACTGACAAAGCCTTACATTCTTACCTTCATGATTGCAGGTCGCTAAAGACATCCTGGATGAGCTGAAGCTAGCTCACAGGATAAATGAGGACAGCTGCATGATGGCTAACAGAAGTAATCAAAGTGGCAGCCAAAATGAAGAAGAGGATGATGATGAGGTAAACCTCTTCGAGAATTATACTTTAGATGATTGGCAGGGTGCATATGGTGAGTTACTTGAGTCACATGAGATGTTAAGAAAATAATATAAAAAGTTGAAAAAGAAAATTGATCTGAATAGCTCAGAGTCCTCATGTGAAAATTGCTTAAAACGGAAACAGTCCTATGATGCATGCTTGTCTGAAGTCCAAGTGCTTAAGAAACAAATTGGCTTATTTAAAGAAGAAAATCAAGAACTTGTATGTGAAATTTCTGAACTAAAAGGAAAACTTAGCTCGATTGATGATGATCAGGTTCATTT
Source organism: Amorphophallus konjac (assembly GCA_022559845.1). Lineage (NCBI taxonomy): Eukaryota > Viridiplantae > Streptophyta > Magnoliopsida > Alismatales > Araceae > Amorphophallus > Amorphophallus konjac. The sequence continues at coordinate 44,746,535 of CM040124.1, forward strand.
TAATAATTTAGTTCAGAATGAAAAACTGTTGATAGAATTTGAATGTGTTAGCTCTGAATTGGATGTTCTAAAATCTGAAAATGAATGCCTTAGGAAGCAATGTGAAAAACTCCAGGCTCAAACAATATGTTCTGGTAAATCTGCTTGCAATGATTATCCATTTCTCAAGGAAATAAATGAAAATCTTCACTCAAATTTAGAATGGCAGAAGGAGTTAATTGTTTCCCTAAATGAAGAAAACATAGATCTGTTAAACAAGACTCTAGAGCTTGAACAGATAGAGGAAGAGCTGAATGATAAAATGAGCTCAATGAAAATTGATAAAGGCTCTGTTGAAGAAACTGAAAATCTGAAATCAAAAAATGACAAATTAACTAAAGAGGTTGAAGGATTGAAGCAGGTGAACACTACTATGTCAGAGAAACTTCTTTTCTTAGAAAAATGAAAATCTGTTTACATTGAAGAATCTGAAAAATTGAGAAATCTGGAACATGAAGTTGAGGAATATAAAACTGCAAACAAGGTGCTAAGCGAATGTGTAAATTGCAATGAACAAGAGATTGCCAGTTATGAAATACACATCGTTTCTCTGGAAAATGAAATTAAGGACTTGAATAATTCCTTGTCAAAATTTGTGGACGGAAAAGATAATCTGGACAAGATTCTAGGAACAAAGGTTAATTTTCAGAAGGAAGGGTTGGGCTATAACCCTTCAAACAAAAAGAGTTTTAAAAATAAAGTTCAAACTTCCTTTGTTTCCAGCTCAACTTCTCACAGCCCTCAGAACCTTCCTGGTTATCAGTCACCTGCTCAAAAGAAAACAACAGAAAAATAAAAAGAAAAGAACCAACATGTTCCTCTCCCCACTTTGCATGTTTCACCCACACACTCACATGCATCTAAAAAGAAAATGATTTGTCATTACTGTCACAAGATTAGCCATCTGATGCATGAGTGTAGATTAATGGAACTAGATGATTTGAATGCTAGGAAATTTCATGATAAAAATTCTTCATCTCAGAAAAAGAAAATTGAATGTTTTCACTGTGGCAAATTAGGACACACGATTATACAATGCTAGTTTGCAAGTGCTAAGAAAATATCTCATTCATATCATGCTAAATTCCCTGCAAGCCAACATGATTTTAATAAGAACAAATTTGTTTCAATGAACCAGCACATCACTTGTTTTAACTGTAACAAGACTGGTCACAAGGCCACTGAATGCTGACCAGGCTCGTTCAGAAGAAATTCTCTCAAATGCTCTCACTGTAGAAAGCATGGCCATACAGTCAAGGACTGTTGGCATATCCAGGGTAGGAATGTGAATTTCAAACATGCTAAATTCCCTGCAAATAGAAATGATTTTGGTAGGAATAAATTTGCATTTACAAGAAAGATTTCTACATGTTCTGAATGTGGGAAACTTGGCCATCGAGCTTCTGACTGTCGGATGGCACGATATGGAAAACAGTATGTTCATGCAAATAACAGAAATTTTCATGATAATGCACACAGATTCCATGGTAACAATGATGTGCATAAAAAGAATTCAAGATCTGCTATTTCATGTCATTACTGTGGAACCTTTGGGCACTCCATGAGTGATTGTAATATAATGAAATCTGATGACTTACATGCCCAAAGATTGTGGAAAGCACCTATCAGAGGTGTTACTAACAATGTAGGACCCAAGAAGTCTTGGGTACCTAGAAACACAAAATGAGATCTGTGTTTTGCAGGTGTGCCTTGGAAGCATATGAATAAAAAGGGGGTTAATAAACCAAGGCACCCGAGTAATGGTAAAGCCCCAATTCTGCACTTTACAGGTTTGGCTATTTGACTTTCCAATAATATTCTTCAGGTAGATATATATATCTTGCATGATCTGTTAGTTGACATCTAGTGCATGCATGCTCACATTTAAATTTAATAATCTGCCTTGTTCTCATGAGCACATGTTGAGCAATCAGTGCATATTTCAGACTGATAATAGATTGCAAATCTGGACTGCATGTTGCATTATCATGCATGACCACAACCGTATATCAAATGGTAAGCTACCAAAAGGCAGGTGAAGTCTGTCTGGAGGTTCTTACTATGTGTGAGGTGGTCTTTTAGACCAAGTTCTCCGCCTAGTACCATGGGTCATATTGCTTAGTAGGGCAGTCTGAATGAGCATGAGTCACAAAATCATATGTTCAGTCTTCATGGCAAACATTGCATGTTTTTGCATACATATAGTTAATTGCATTGCATATCATCTAAATTGAAAAATCCAAAAAGGGATAAATCATTGCATCTGCTAAAAGGAGTCAGTGCTTTTGCATACTTGTGTTGATCACATTTGAACCATTTTGAAAACTCCAAAAGGATGATTCAGTAGATTTAGGCAGGGGGAGTGTGTTGCCTCTGCACCATAATTGTGTCCATGCATTGTGCTTTAGAAGTGGTCACTGCATATGCATGCATATAGTTAACTGCACTGGATTTATTTTGGAAAATTCAAAAACAAGTGATTTTCTGTGCATATAGACGGGGAGCAAAATGCCCTTGTGATTCAAATCTGTCTAGTCAACCGAAGCTCTCTAATTCAGATTGTCGTGTCTGGACATCAATGCATTTAGTTAGGGGGAGTCAATGCATTGCATGCAGGTTGTCAAATGCATACACTTATGTCAGAATTCATTGCATATTAACCTTGAAGATCCTGAAACTTGCCTGATCTCCTGTTATCTTGCTTGGTGTGCATATCCTCTTTATTGATTCCATTGATAAACCTTGATCATATCAGAAAACATTGGGCTTCAAAATCACTTATTTTTGCTGGATTTCTTCTATCAGTCATTCATGAAGATTTCAATGGGGCATGTCTCGATCATAAATCTGAAAACACTTGAACTAGGAATCTTCTATTATACGATTTTATGAATGTCTGAAATAACTCAGGTGGTTTAAGTTTAATGTATCCATTGAGTTTGTCTTTAAATCTCTTAAAAATATCTGAATCATATTTAATAAACTTTAACCAACTGTTTCATGCTGTGTCTTGTAAAATCTTCTGAAATCTGCACTATTGAATACATGGCTTTATTTGGTTAAGTACATGAAATTAGTATTGTTTTGAAACAAATGAAGTTTCTGAAATGTCTAAAGGGTAAATAGTTGTCAGAGCAATGACTTTGGTCACTGAGAAACCATGTCCAAAGGACTGTGTCATGAGGTGCCATAGTTAACTCTGCTTAAGAATGATTAAAAATCTGGCAGAGTAATGGCGTGCACACTGAGAAATACCTCTCACTCATCAAAGAAATGAGTTGAGGTATGTCATGAGGTGTAAATGTTAACTCTGTTTATTATAAAGCATAACTGTTAGTCACACTAAGTGCTTAGAGATATTGGCGTCTGATCAACGTATATCCTCTAGTTACAAGGTGTGCACTGAACTAGAGTGCTCGTAAAATTTGTAGCATGAAAATTTGTTAAACAAACTGCAATATTTGAATATTGATGCAAAAATCAAATTGCTATAACCCTAGACAAAATCACATGACTTCATAATTGCTTGATCTCAATACTAGTGAATATAATTCCGAAAGAAGTCAATAAATTTGATTATGTAAGAGAAAGGGAGGTTAATCAACATATAAATATGAGGGCTTGGTTCATTTTTATTAAACCATGATTTTAGATATAAATACCGACTTTTATTGACAAACTTTGCATACATCTTGTTTAAACCATGCTGATCAATAAAATTCATTCATAAGCCCTTATAATGGAAGACTTTGAAAAAAAAATTATGTTTTGGATTTATGAGATTGATATCTCCTTGAAAATCTTGTTGAATTCCTTGTGTTTGGAGCTTATTTGAAATTCTTTTGCTCACTGTCCTTGATTCATCATGACCAGAACTTATCCTTGATTGCCACTGTGGTCTCCTTCTCATCCATCTCATAAGATTCCATTTATTCAGGGGGAGCTTCCTTGTCATATGAATCATGCTGCATAGAAATTCTTAAAGGGGGAGAATTGTGTGCTTGCTTTCACATATTTAGGGGGAGATCTTGCATTTCTTGTTGCATCTGCATCTCTGCATTCATACCTCCCCATGGTTCTTTTTGATAATAACAAAGGGGGAGAAATTGGTATGAGTCATGGATATGTTTGTCTGAAGAAATGATGAAATAAATTGGTTGTGTGAATAAGCACACATGACTCATAGTATTGTCATAATCAAAAAGGGGGAGAATGTTGGAACCCTGGTTTTGATAATGACATACTATGAGTCATGGTTTAAGGTCTATGCATCATTTGCTTTAAGTGTTCATCTATCATATCTCCTTGGTGCATTAACAGTAGCTGCATGCCATAGCACGATTGCATTGAGCATATAGTCAGTGCACTGCATGCAGAGTCTGCACACTTGTTGATAGCATGTTCGTGAATTCATTCTCATTGTGCACACTGTGTTCTAGTGCATTCTGCATTACAAACCAGCAAGTCTATACATTGCATGCTACAAAGTCTGCACATCCCGTTTGAACATTGTATCACTTGCCAAGTCTATACATCGCCGTCTGTTCATGCATCAATTCTCAAGTTTGTACAACCGTTATTGATATGTGCATTTAAGTTCATACATTCTTCAAGGGCATAGTCCATGCATTCATCTCAATTCTATACAACTCCTGTTGCTGCATAAACGTAAAGTTTGTACATGGTCTTGGCATATGCACACACAAAGTCCATACAACGTCTAGCGTCTCACTTAGCGTCTCTGTGCATCGTTTCTCAAAGTCTGTACAGCCATGGTCGCAAGACCAAGTCTGTACATCGTCTTGTGCATGCAGCATTTCCAAGTCTGTACATTGCATCATGTGCTTCAAGCATTTCCAAGTCTGTACATTGCATCATGTGCTTCAGGCATTAGACGCAAAGTCTGTACATTGCTGCATCAAGTCTATACATCGTGTGCATCTCGCTGCTAAGTCTGTACATTGGCCAAGTCTGTACATCGCCACTTGTTCATGCATATATGCAAGTCTATATATTGTCTGGTCATTCACACTTAAAGTCTATACATTCCTTATCTTTACCTACGTTCAGAACACTAAGTCTATACATCGCGTGAAGTCTGTACATCGGTAAAGTCTGCACATGGTTGCTTTGAAGCCGTAGCAAGTCTATACATTCATGCATCATTTAAAGTCTGTAAACCTTCATTGGCACTTTCACACGAAGTCAGTACAGCCTTTGTGTTGCACGAACACAAGTCTATACATTGATGTCTCATGCATTCAAGTCCATACACTATGCAGTTGGGCATCGTTCATTACAGCAAGTCTGTACACTCGATTGGTGGCTTGTTCATGCATCATCTATCAAGTCTATACATCTCTGCATTAAACACGTTCAAAGTCTGTACATTCCTCAATGGCTGTGCAACCCTTCAAAACAAGTATGTACATCGTTCTTTGGTTCAAATCTTGAACTAACTTGATGCATCCATTTTTATCTTCTTTCAGATTGATTCAGGCTGATGAGTGGGCACGTGATCCGAGGTTGGCACCTGGCACGTGATCTGAGGTTTCTCTGGATAAAGGGGGCACAAGTCTTTACATCGCCCTAGCTGCTGCTGCTATAAATTGAAGACTCCTCCATCTGGAGAAGTGAGAGACAGTGATCGAAGCAGAGAGGCAGAGAGCAGAAAAAGCAGAAGAAGAAAAAGAACGAGAGAAAGAGATTGAGAAGCAGTGAGGAGCCTGCACGATCCAGTGTGGAGAAGAAGAAGAAGAAGAGTAGAGAGAAGAGTAGACAGTGAGAAGAAAAAGAAAGAGAAGCAGAGAGGCAGAGTGTGAAAGCAGAAGAAGAAAAAAGAAAAAGAGAAAGAGAGATAGAGAGACTGAAGCTTCATCAGAAAACTTGTCTGTCTGGCAATTGGATCAGATCCAAACCAGATTTGCTCCTACGAGAGCTATATTGTGTGTCTCATTTCCAACTTTACGTTGCTGTGTTTTTCTTGTGTTTATTTTTATTTTGTTCTTTCCATCTGATCACTTTGTTCTTCCGATTCTCTGGTTTGAGATCGGGTTCCTCCTGTGGTCTCAGGAGAAGGGAGATTTATTCTCCGGTTTGCTAGTGACTGTGTGTCACTAGTGGTTCCCTGTTGTGTATATATAGGAAGAGAGGTCCGTGACCTCTGGGCTGCAAGTGGCTGGGTGTCACTTGTGGGTTCCCTCTGGGTTTCAGAGGAAGGGAGACTTGGTGTCTCCGGTTGCAAGTGGCTGGGTGTCACTTGTGGGTTCCCTCCTGAGTGGAGGAAGAGAGACTTCGGTCTCTGGTTGCTAGTGACGGGTAGTCACTAGTGGTTTCCCTCCGGTCTGGAGGAAGAGGGGAGGCTGTTCCCCTGGTCAAGCTGTTAGGCAGCACTTGTTTGTAGACTGAGTCTGCGGTTTTAGCTTGTGCTAGTGGAAGCCTCACTCCGGTTTGGAGTGAGGGGTGGACGTAGGTCTGTGGACCGAACCACCTAAAAAATCTACTGTGCCGTGGTTTGCCTTGTGCGTTTGCCCCTTGTCTTCTACCTCTTTCACAGGTTGTCTGAGCATTCTTGTTTCTATCTGAAGTGACCTTAAGCATTACATGTTTTGCTAAGTGAGTCTGGTTTGCTTAGTTCTATCTTCGGCATTAGACTTGATCAGGTACCACCAGTATAGTTAGCAGTTCAACTGATTGATAAAATGTTTCTTTGAATTTCTTCTTGAAGAGCTCTATAGCTTTTATTCCGCAACTGTGTCTAGCTACATGCTTATTATTTTTAAGTGGGGCAATTTTGTAGAGGGATACATTCGCCCCCCCTCTATATCCATCGCACCGTCCCAACACCTGTCTCAAAGAAAGACAACCATCTCCCCCTCAACACATGGACACTAAGATGCAATGCACTTAGTATATAAGCTAGACACTTAAAAGCATGCAATAAAGTATGACTAAGACCCATGGTACTAGGCAGAGAACTTAGATACTTAGATCATCTCACGCATAGTGTAGGTTTTCAGATAGATATAATCTGCCCTTCTCCCAACATCCTTCAATATACCATAAGGTCATGCAATGGAATGAAACATCATACAGTTTATGAGCAATGCAACCAATTAAACATGCATGATGGACTCCCCCTGACTATTGTAACCAGTGAACCCTTGGACTTAGATGAGCAAGAACATGCAAATGTAATCAAGTGGGAGGTCTACACAGACCCAATTCTCTTCTTAAAGTTGAAAAACTGTCACTACTCAGAGGTTTAGTAAGAATATCAACAATTTGTTTCTTAGTTTCAACAAAGTTAAATTTGAAGTTTTTCTTGCTTACCTCATCCCGGAGGAAGTGATGCCTTATCTGAATGTGTTTGGTGCGGGAATGCGGAATGGGATTCTTGGTTAAGTTAATGGCACTGGTATTATCTCACATAATGGGTGTGCATACAAGATCTACTCTGTAGTCCTTGAGTTGGTGTTTTATCCATAGTACCTGGGTTCCACAACTACCTACAGCAATATATTCAGCTTCTATAGTGGAAAGTGCAATAGAGTGCTACTTCTTGGAAGCCCACGAAACTAAGCATCCACCCAAGTATTGGCAGTAGCCACTTGTACTTTTTCTATCAAGTTTACATCCAGCATAATCAGCATCAGTATATGAGATTAAATCAAAAGAACATGATGCAGGATACCACAGCCCTAAGTCATGTGTGCTAGCAATGTATCTTAAGATCCTTTTCACAGCAATGAAATAAGATTCTCTAGGATTAGCTTGAAAACGAACACACATACATACACTAAATTGAATGTTAGGCCTAGAAGCAGTGAGATATAAAAGATACCCGATCATATCTCGGTATGTTTTTGAATCTACAGATTTACCATTTTCATCCGCATCTAAAGATGCATTTGTTCCCATGGGCGTGGATATGTGCTTGGCTTCCTTCATTCCAAATCTTTTTAGGACCTCTAATGTATATTTGGACTAGTTTATGAAGGATCCTTCCTTTGTCTGTGTGATCTGCAGTCCGAGAAAGAATTGGAGTTCTCCCATGAGGCTCATTTCAAATTCTCTTGTCATAAGTTCAACAAATTGCTTGCACATGTTAGAATCAGTTGATCCAAACACAATATCATCTACATATACCTGTACAATGATGATGTGGCCATTCATAACCTTTGTAAAGAGTGTTTGATCAATCTTACCTCTGATGTAGCCTTCCCCGGTCAGATGTGCACTAAGTCTGTCATACTAGGCCCGTGGACCCTGCTTTAGTCCATATAGTGCCTTATTCAATTTGTAAACATGGTTAGGCAAATCACTTAGTTCAAAACCAGGGGGCTGTTCTACAAATACCTCCTCTTTTATCAGGTCATTCAGAAATGCACTCTTGACATCCATTTGATATAGTTTTATGCCTAGGGAGCATGCAAAGGCTTGCAGGATTCTGATGGCTTCTAGTCTAGCAACGGGGGCATAAGATTCTTCAAAGTCAATGCCAATTTCTTGGTTATACCCCTTAGCTACCAACCTAGCCTTGTTTCTAATGATAGCCCCTTCTTCATCAAGCTTGTTCTTAAAGACCCATCTAGTCCCAATGACATGCTGGTCGGTGAGTCTGGGAATCAGATTCTAAACTTGGTTTCTTTCAAATTGGTTGAGTTCATCGTGCATGGGATTAACCCAATTTTCATCTTGCAAGGCATCTTCAATGCTTTTGGGTTCAAAATGAGAGACTAATACAATGAGGTCATCATTATGAACATCTTTAAGGAATGACCTGGTCCTAGGGGGGTCATGCAAGTTACCTATGATGTTATGCACAGGATGATCCTTTAGGGTGCGCAGATTGGTAGAAGACTCACCAGGCCGCAATGTGTGTGCAGGGATTTCGGTTGACCGACCTGTCTCTTGCTCTGCGAGCTATGGTTGGGTGCCATCTTCCTGATCTCCTTTAGATTCCAAAAATTATCCATCTTCCTCTTTCTTTTCCCTGTCAAAATTGTCCTTGTCAGATTTATCATTTATTTTTGCAAACACAACATGTGGAGTTTCCTCCATGGTTTGATTCTTAACATTAAAAACCCTATATGCCCTTAATGTTTCAACATAACCAAAGAATACTCCAACGTCACTCTTGGCTTCAAATTTGTCCAAATCTGATTTGTCATTGTTATGCACATAGCACTTTGATCCAAATGCTCTAAAGTAAGCCAAATTGGATTTCTTACCTTTCAACATCTCATAAGGGGTTTTCTTGCACTTTGGCCTTACCATGGCCCTATTAACTATGTAGCAGGCTGTGTTTGCTACTTCAGCCCAGAACTTTCTTGGGAGTTGGCTCTCAATCAACATGGTCCGGACGATTTCCATAATTGTCCAGTTCCTCCTTTCCACAATGTTGTTTTGCTCTGGGGTCCTGGGAGATGAAAATCTATGTGTTATGCCTTCTTGATCACATAGTTCAGAAAAGGATAAATTTTTGAATTCTCCTCCATTGTCAGATAAGATGGTGGAGATTTTGAATTTACCTTCTTACTTTACTTTTCTAAAAAATTTCTGAAACACAAGAAAGGAATCATTCTTATTAGTGAGGTAGAAAATCCATGTAAAGCGTGAGAAATCAATTATCACATATCCAAACCTTTTCCCATTAATGCTAGTTGTTCTTGTTGGACTGAACAAATCCATATGCAGAAATTCAAAAGGCATGGATGACAAATCCTCACTTCTAGATTTGAAGGATTTTCTAGTTTGCTTACCTAGAGAGCAAGCTTCACAAACCTGGTCAACCTTTGTGTAGGCCAATTTTGGTAAACCATTAACCATCCCATGTTTGGATAGTTTTTGCAGAGTGCCATAGCTGACATGTCCCAACCGTTGGTGCCATAGGCCTGCATCACTGAGCTGGTTGGCAGTCAAACACAGGCTTTTAGAATTAGATGCATCAAGGTCTACCATATAAACATTATAAACTCTATGACCTATGAAGAGCACAGTTTCAGAGTTTTTCTCAAGGATTCTACACTCACTAGCATCAAACATTACCTTATGGCCTTTGTCGCACAGTTGGCTTATGCTAAGTAGATTGTGCTCAAGGCCTTCCACAAGCATCACATTATCAATAGAGTTGGAGGAGTTCTTACCCATGGTGCATCTGCCAATTACCTTTCATTTATCCTTGCCTCCAAACCTTACTTGGCCTTCTTCCGTCTTAATTAAATGGCTAAATTTCTTCTTGTCTCCCGTCATGTGCCATGAGCAGCCGCTGTCCAAGTACCAACGGTTGTGATAGGTTGCTAGGCAATCCGGCATAGAAGGCATTAAGTCGAGATATTTGGAACCCAAACAAATTTGGGTCCACAGTAATAGTTCAAAGCATGCAATAAATTCTTCGGAATCCAAACTTGCTTAAAAGCCTTCATTCTATGATTGAACCAACACTGGTTGTTGGTGTGTCCTGGTTGGTTGCATGTATGATAAGCAAATTTCATGAATTTCATGGAGTGTAAGTTAGGTTGTGGTCTGGTTTTTCGATTTCCAAAAGGGTTGAATTGGGTGTGGAAGGTACCCAAGTTGGGCTGGCCATTGAACCTTCTTGTGTCATTGGAACGATTTTTGTAACACCCCGGTTAAATAATAAAATATAACAGTAAAATTTTGAAATATGTGTTAGAATTAAAGATTTTTATCCTTGCTATTTTTATAGTTTTCTTAATTAAAGAATATTTTTTATTTTTAAAAGTGACCAAATTCTGTCAATCAAAAGAAATAATTGTTTTCTGCAATGACCATAAAAAGAATTTCATATTTCACAATGCAATTGAATTTTTCCACAATAATCTGAACATATAGATTAAATTAATTCAATTTCACCCGTAGGATAAAGTTTCGACTAATTTCTAAAAATATAGAAAAATTATATTCTTGTAGAGAACGAAGTGTTTAACAATAATGTCAACTGGGCCGACCCCTAATAAAAATTTAATAGGGTTGAATTAAAAAATTAATTGCTAAATTCGTTATTTTAATAGGTCAATCTTAAACGATCAAATTAGAGCCCAATTCTTAACCATTTGAGCCCAAACTAGGCCAATTTGATAAACTCTAGTAGATCGATTCACCGTTCGAAACCCTAACCCTAGACCCATAGATTGGCGGTGGTGCCGGCAGATTAGGCTTCATCCCGAATTTTTTGCCGATTTTTTCCTTGGACTCTCGAGTCCAATTCGACCTCTAGAAACCTCCTTAGACGCCATAAATAGAGGGCTTTTGCAGCCCTAGACCTCCTTTTGTTTTTCCAACAGGTGGCGCAAGCATTCGTGGTCGATTGAGGGCGAATTAGGGCGAGAACGGTGACGTGTTTGTGATTAGGGTTTTAGCGCGTCTTCCCTTTCTTCTTCCAAATCGGTAGGTGTCACTCACGCTGAACTAAAATTTAATTATACCATCTTGTTCGCATTTCCGAGCTCTTTCTTTTGATACCAGATTGCCCAAATGCCATGCACCATGTTACTCTAATTTCATTGTTTACCCCGAGGTACATCCGAAGGGTTAAATTCCATATTGATTCGTTTTATGTTAGTTAAATCACTTTAGATTTTAATTGAAGCATGTGATCTTATGCGGTTTTGAATGCTCTTTCTAATGGCAGTATTTTCCCCAATTTTTATTCACCCTAACGCTTGAAATCAAAGTTTTTATCATGATGTGTTGAGGCTCGTAGTCGGTGGAGTTTCGGGTTGGTAAACGGTCCTTTTAGAGACTGCTATTAATATAGCGGTCGCACGATAGACCGCTTCAAGCCTTGCGTTTTCAAATTTAATAAAATTTATGTATATGTACTTTCTAATCAAGAAACGGCCCTACGATAGACCGTTTTATCCTTCAGGCGGCCCTTATATAGACCGTTTTATCATTCAGGCGGCCCTTGTATAGACTGTTTCATGGCTTCTGGCAGGAAGTTCTAAATTCTGTTTTATGTGTTTTTAATTAGAGAACTTACCATGTTTAACATGATATTTGGACCTATAACTATGCAGAACGCAATATTAATATATTATCATGGTTAGAAACATAAATTTCTATTTATTCACATGAAAGTTGCTTTGACAATCATAAGTTAATGATCATAAGAAACTTGATAAAAGCTTGGTTATTTATCTTGTAATCTCACATCCTGCTGTTATACATTCCTCATATTATGTTGCTAATATCTGTGAGCGATGTCACGCGGAATGCGGCAGCGAGCGGAGCGCGCGGGCTCGTTTTGCTGTGACACAGAAAAAGGAGAGAGAAGCAGAGGAACCACCACGGGAGATTACTCCGGCGGAGTGTGCAGAATAGATACATCGTAATAAGATATGGAGATTAAACGGCCATAGCGGGAAATGACTCTCCGCGACCTCAGAGGATGGGAATGGTGCAGAATTTAAGTGACAGAAATTTAAACGGCCATAGCGGGAAGTGACTCGCTGTGGCCTCGAGAATGTCAGAAGATATGAGAATAACACAGGATGTAAATGGCATAAATTTAAACGGCCATTGTGGGAAGTGACTCGCCGCGGCCTCGAGAATATCAAAGATATGAGAATAACACAGGATATAAATGATAAAAATTTAAACAGCCATAGCGGAAAGTGACTCGTTGCGGCCTCGAAGATATAGAAGATATGAGAATATCACATGATATAAATGGCAGAAATTTAAACGGCCATTGCAGGAAGTGACTCGCCGCTGCCTCGAGAATATCAGAAATATGAGGATAACACAGGATATAAATGATAGAAATTTAAACGGCCATAGCGGGAAGTGACTCGCCGCGACCTCGAGGATATGATGCGATCGCCAAGGGTCGGAGACCCCAAAATAAGAAGAGTGATCGCGTTTACCTCAAAGGCGGGAAATGGCGGGTTGCTTCTTCCTCTCCCTTCGGCCGGCCGACGGAGAGGGCTGATAAGTGTGTAATTTTACATGATAATTAATGTTATGACACATTTTTTATGGGCTTCAATATAAATCATTAGGCATTTATCACACTTAATTTCAATCTCAGATCAAAATGTGTAATTGCCTCATTTAATTTAATTTTGATTCTATTTTGCAGGCATAAATAGGCCAAAGCCCACACATCTAAAAGCCCGTGTCGACCAAGCCTAATCTTAGTGCAAATAAAAAAAAAAGAAGAAAAAAGAGAAGCAAAATAATTATTTATTAAATATATATATTTGATATTTATATATAAATATATATGTGATATATTTATATATTTGATATTTATATATAGATGTATATGATATATACATTTGATATATAACATATCTATATAATATATATATTCTTAATATGTGCAACGTAGCCTTCACTAATCTATATACATTTGATAACATGCAGGAGGGCTTCTAATGCACCAACAAAAGCCATGCACGTGAGGGCTTCCGGTTACTTCTCAACATGGGCCAACGTGCATACAAGATGTTGTGGCTTGGTTCTTCTTCTCGTAAGGCAAATGGTGGCTCAGCCACAACATGTTAAGAAGGTGGCTCAGCCACAACACGTTGCAGAAGGAGGCCAAGTGGCCAGTTGACCAGGTCATGCACGCGGTTGGCACGTTTCATCCAGCACAAGTCAGCAAGTGGCTGCATGCTTCGCGAAGGAAGAGATGGCAACTCTTTCACACGGCTTCAAGTCGGCAGGCTTGGCACGGTCAAAGCGGCAGACTCGGGTGGCTTTGTCGGCAAGGCAGGAACGCAGAAGAGAGAGAGGGCTTGCGGACAACATTAAAACGCATGATTTCGGGTGTGAATTACGGTCTTCACACAACATATTCAAAGTAGCCGGAAAGAGGTTTAGATTTTCAACAACAAATACAATAAAATGTCAAGGTGTTCACATGAGAAATGGATTTAGTTTTATCCCTATAAATAGGGCCCCTATTGTTAAGAGAAGGGGGTTCGGGTTGTTTTGTATTTTGAGAGTTCGATTTGTTGTATGTTTTAGAGAGTTCTTGCTGGCCTTAGGGAGAGCTACGTGAGATTTTTAGAATGTGGTTTGGGAGATTTTATTGTAATCTTTGTGGTTTTCCTTTGTTATTATGTTCTGTTCTTTGTGTTAATCAGATTTTAGACTGTTAATTGCCCCTTTACATGTTGTTGTGTACTCCATTTGAAGTTGCTGTCTTCATCAAAGTTGTTTGTCTTTCTGTTCTCCACACTTCCTCTTTCTACCATTTCTTCTGATTCCTCCTCGTTTTCAAGATATGGCATGATCTTCTTAGTTCTGTTTTGGGTGTTTACTGTTCATTCGCAGGGATAGCCTTCACCGTTCTTCCATTTTGAAGCCCTTCTTAATCTCTTTTCTTTCTGATTTCTTCACAAAAGTTCTTCCTCTCCCTTAGATCTAGACTTCATCTTTCTTCCACTTCCTCTAAATCACCCCCGTTTTAAAGTTATTAATTATTTTCTAAAGGTCTGTTTTGTACGGTTTAGTTTGTGATCATCTATGTTTATCATTAATTTTCACAGATCTTCTCTCTAAGTTTTCACCCCCTTCTGATCTTATTTTTTTCCTGAGTTCTTCATCAAAGTTGTGTGTTTTCAAGTCATCTTCAACTTCTTCTTCTACCTCTTCTTCTAATTCTCAACCGTTTGCAAGATAGAATTAATTTTCTAAACTTCAGTTCTTCTAGAATTTACCTTTCATCGGTCCATATAGATCTCGGTTTTTCATGATTTTCACCTTCTTCCCCTCCTTTTCTATCTTTGAGTCCTTCATCAATCTTCTTCCTCTCTTCGTCCTCTACAACTTTGCTTTCTTCCACTTTTCCTGAATCCCTCTAGTTTCAAAGATATTCTTTTTCCAAACTCGCTGTTGTTTTCGGTTAATTTTCCTTGTATTTTCTCACCATTCGTAACTTAGTTTAAGTTAATGTACTTAGTTTAAGTTCATGTCAAATTGGATTTCCCAAACATAAGAATTCTCATCCATACCATTTTAAAAGTTTTTGTTTCCCTGTGGATCGACCCGTAATTCACCACTTTACTTGAATTTCAATCTTTTTAAGTGAGTGAGTTCGGTATATTGTAAATTTGATAAGCAGGCGTATTAACGACGTGCGTTTCCAGCGAGTCAATTTTTGGCGCCGTTGCCGGGGAACAAATACTTTTTAATGGTTGGATACTCTTTTGTTTGATTTATAAATTGTATATTAATTTGCTTCTTTATATTTTACAGGAAAAGAAAACAAAAACAGAAAAGCAAAGACATTGGAAATTCGGACCTGAAATTCATGAGAAATTATACGTCGCAGAAAGCCTGGAAGCGTCGCTGAAAGCCTGCAGACGTAGGTATTCTGGAATTCTTAAAAATCTAGCAAAAATCAACCATCGCTAAAGGTCAGTAAGCGTAGGTACAGGTTCTGTTTTTCTAATTGTTGAAAAATCTTTAAAAAATCAGAAAAATTCATGAAAAATACATAAAAATTAGAAAAATTCAGAAAACACAAAAATACCATTTTAGGCTTCATTTTGTGATAAATTTGCATATCATTGTTAGTTTATCATTTATACCTTCTTGTATTCATCTCTTAGTGAAAAATTCAACAAAAAAAATTAAATATCAAAACAAAAGAAAAGATTGTGATGGTTAGACAGGATCATTAACTAAAAAAAAAAGAACCAATACTTGCACCAAAATAAAAAAAAATCTCATTCCAAGATTAGAAATCATACACATCATGTCTAGGTCATGCATCATCTAAGTTGCATTAATTTCATTCCATATTGTGTTTAGAAAATAATTGTTCATGCATTTGCATATTAAACCCCTTGTTTGAACATTAATTATTACATTTCATTTCAAATCATTCTAAGGGCATTACCCCTAAACAAGATAAGGTGGGGATTTCATCACCCTCCCTTTGCCCAAAAATCACAAACTTCTTCATCTTTGCATCACCTAAGCCATTAATAAAAAGTCAGTAGACGTTAGCCCTAGGATCACACTGTGATTCTTGTGTTATTTGAGTTTTACCCTCATATGAAAACCGGTGTCTAAGGCAAGACGGTCGGACGACAAACGCCTTAAGCGGGCTAGTGGTTTTGTATAATAAGGTCCCTACGAAAGTAGGAGGAACCTCCCACTACCCCACCCCTTACCTGACTGGTGGACATATTAAGGGTGCACTTAAATTTCACTTTAATCATTTTGTGAAACCCCATTTGTAGGTGAAAGTCACATTTAGGTCATTAGGATCATTTGTGTGAAAACTTGTTTGTGTTTACATAAAAAAATAAAAATAAACTAAAAACAAGAAAAATGAAAAGAAAAAAAAAGAATCATCCTCTTCTCTCTCTCTCTTCATCTTGGTTGTGTCAAAATTAAAAATAAATAAATAAACAAATAAATTATCATAAAAAGATTTTTCTCTCATTAGTCCTAGTTTATGCAAGGTAGGAGATCCCTTCACCCACCTTTGTTAGGACCAATAGACGAGATCGAGAGGTTAGTGCGTTCTAGAACTCACCATCAACCTAACCTCATGGCAGACCAATCAAATCAAAATCAAAATCAAATTCAACAAGTTGTTCCCAAGCAAATGAAGGAATATTTCTTGCCGAATCAATACCAACCTTCATTTTACACTCAAACACCTCAAAATCAAGCAGCCCAATATGAAATTAAATCCAGCACAATTCAATGTTGCCATCCTTTTATGGCAATACCAATGAGGATCCCTACAGACATCTGGATGAGTTCCTCCAGATTTGCTCCACTGTTAAAATTTCCAACTTCTCTGATGATGCTCTCAGGCTGACTCTCTTCCCCTTCTCTCTCAAAGACAAGGCCAAATATTGGTTGGAGCCTTGGGTAGATCAATTGACACTTGGGCTGAAATGCAAAAGGAATTCTTGAAGAAATTTTACCCCATAGGACGAACCAATACCATGAGGAGAGCAATTACTGGATTCACACAAAACCCTGGGGAACAAATCCACGAGGCATGGGATAGGTTGAAAGATTTATTAAGGAAATGCCCTCACCATGGATTATCACGATGGCAAATTGTCAGGCATTCTATGAGGGATTGACTGATAGTTACAGGCAAATGGTGGATGCCTCATGTGGGGGAGCTTTTATGAGTAAGAGTGAGATGAGGCTTATGAATTATTTGAGATGCTCAGTGAAAATTCCATTAGTCATGCCTCGCTCTCGTCTTATGAAAGAGTAATTGGGCCGGCTAAAAAGGGCGGGCTTTATGAAGTGAAAAGCCAAGTTGAGTCTGAGAATAGGATGGACATAAATGCCTTGACTCAGAAAGTTGAATAAAATGGATTTGTTGGCACAGAAGATAGAGAAGGTTGATCTCGTAGCTCAAAAGCTAGATCAGTTGTTATCTAGGCATGAACCTCTTCTTCTTCAGCCTCTCAAACTCAACCATTCTCAGCTCCCAGTCATGGTGAAATTTGTGCCCTTTGTTCTAGCCCTGACCATGGTGTCACGATTGCCCCACTGCAGCTCAGCTTCCCCCATTCATCCAGGAACAAATCTTCGCTGCTCAGGGTATTTCTAAGCCTCCTTATGATCCTTACTCCAACACCTACAATCCAGGCTGGAGAAATCACCCGAATTTTTCTTGGAAATCTCAACAAGTTCCTTCTACCCAATCGAATCCCTCTTTCAAAACAACCATTTCAACCTCACCAACAACGCCAATCTCCTTTTCAACAAGCTCAGTCTCAGCATAATTTCTCTCAATCCAATGCACCGTTCCAACAATATTCTCAACCTCATTTTCAGCATTCTCAGGCCCCGTATCATCAACCTTCTACTCAACATTTTCAGGGCCAGTATCATCAATATCCTCCAAACCGTTTTCAAGCTCAAGTTCCTTTCCAACATCCTCCTCAACATCCACAGCCCAATTTTGATGAAAAGTTTGACCAACTCCAACAGCTTATTCTTTCTCAGCAACACTCTATTGCAAGTTGGAAGGTCAGATAGGGCAATTGGCAGCAAGTAATGTGAGGAGAGAGGTGGGTCAACTTCCTAGCCAGCCTATGGCTAACCCAAGGAACCAACCTCCGGGCTTCCCCCAAAGAGTTCCTATTCTTCCTACACCAACCAACCTCAGCCGCCCCATCCTACAGGTCCCCAATTTGAGAATGCTAAAGCAATCTCTTCTCTTAGGAGCGGGAAGGTTTTAGAAGATCCTTACAAGGCCAGGGAATTGACAGTAGTTCGGGCCAAGAAGCCCACGAGGAGAGTGATGAGGAAGAGGAGCCCGTAATTGGTAAAGAACTGAAGAAGCCGGATGGTGGAGAGAAGAAGCTGGATAAAGGAAAGGCAAAGGTTGAAGGAGGACCCCAAGAATATGTGCCAAAAATCCCTTTTCCCGATGCTCTGAAGTCGAAGTCTCACAAGAAATTACCGGTGCAACAGAAGAATTAGTGGAATTATTTAAACAGGTGAATATAAATATTCCACTCTTGGATGCAATCAAGCATGTGCCGGCATATGCGAAGTTTTTAAAAGAGCTTTGTACTCCGAAGAGGGAGTCGAAGGCGGTAACTCAAAAGATCCGCTTGTCCGAGGATGTGAGTGCTGTTCTGAAAATCATTTACCAAAGAAATTGAAGGACCCCGGAGCCCCGTTAATCTCATGTGCTATAGGTGGAGTTACTTTTGATAGAGCATTGCTAGACTTAGGTGCTAGCGTAAATCTTTTACCCACCTTTATCTATGAGAAGTTTGATCTGGGAGAGTTAAAACCCACTTCAATCATCCTTCAATTGGCGGATCGGTCGGTGAAAACTCCAAGGGGTCTGTTGGAGGATGTTATTGTCAAGGTGCATGAAGTGTTATTTCCGGTGGATTTTCTCATTTTGGATATGGCCTCGACCCAGGACTTAAAGCACACACCCATCATTTTGGGGCGTCCATTTTTAGCTACGGCTAAGGCCAATATAAATTGTGCCACGGGAATGATGGATATATCGTTTGGAGGCGAGAAGGTTGCATTGAATGTGTTTAAGGCTTCTCAATACCCGGACCACGAAGAAGAATGTAATATCATTGATATCTTTGAGGAGGTGCTGGATGAAGGTCCGATGACATCGAGGACACCCTAGAAGAGGGATGCATGCTTCAGGATTCTTCTCTCTCTTTCTCACCCTGGTCTAGGGTAGAATCACTCCCTCCATTACAATCCAAACCTGCACTTCCATCTCTGGATCATCCGCCTACTCTTGAACTAAACCTCTGCCGGATTCTCTCAAGTATGCTTATCTGGGTCCTGACCAAACTCTGCCCGTGATTATTGCTTCTAATCTCACTTCTGCTCAGGAATCTCAGCTCTTAGATGTCCTTAAGGAGCATAGGGGGGCAATAGGATGGTCGGTGACAGATCTCAAAGGCATCAGTCCAGATGTTTGTATGCACCACATTTACTTAGAGGACAATGCCAAGCCGAGCAGGGAGATGCAACGCCGGCTGAACCCGAACATGAAAGATGTAGTCAAGCAAGAGGTGGTGAAGTGGTTGGATGCCGGGATTATATATCCCATCTCTGATAGCAAGTGGGTCAGCCCCACACAAGTTGTTCCAAAGAAATCCGGGCTGACCGTGATTCAAAATGAGAAGGGAGAAGAAGTGCCAATGAGAATACAAACGGGGTGGAGAGTCTGTATTGATTACAGAAAATTAAATTCAATGACAAAGAAAGATCATTTCCCTCTCCCGTTTATAGATCAGATTTTGGAGAAATTGGCTGGGCAAAGATATTTTTGCTTTCTGGATGGATACTCCGGGTACAATCAAGTTGCGGTCTACCCAGACGATCAAGAAAAAACTACATTCACGTGTCCTTATGGCACGTTTGCTTTTCGGAGAATGCCGTTTGGGCTTTGTAATGCCCCTGCCACCTTTCAGCGGTGTATGATGGCAATCTTTTCTGAAATGGTGGGAGAATTTTTGGAGATTTTCATGGATGACTTCTCAGTTTTCGATGACTCGTTTGATTGTTGCTTGGAGAATTTGAAGAAGTGCTGGCACGCTGCATTGAATCAACCTGGTGTTAAGTTGGGAGAAAAGCCATTTTATGGTACGAGAGGCATTGTCTTAGGCCATGTTATTTCTGAAAGGGGGATGGAGGTAGACAAGGCTAAGGTCGATCTGATTTCCAATCTTCCTCCCCCTTCGTCCGTCAAACAAATCCGCTCTTTTCTTGGCCATGCGGGTTTTTATAGAAGGTTCATTCAGAACTTCTCTACCATCACTCGTCCGCTCACTAAGCTCCTAGCCAAGGACACTCCATTCCAGCTCGATGAGTCTTGTCTTAAAGCTTTCCATTCCTAAAGGCAGCCCTGACCCAAGCTCCAATTCTTCAAACACCAGATTGGTCACTGCCTTTCGAAATCATGTGCGATGCCTCGGACTATGCTATTGGAGCTGTCTTGGGGCAAAGGATCGATAAGAAACCTGTGGTGATCTATTATGCGAGTCGCACTCTCGCGATGCTCAATTGAATTATACCACCACAGAGAAAGAACTTCTGGCCGTTGTTTTTGCCCTGGAAAAATTTTGCTCTTATCTGTTGGGGGCCAAAGTCATTGTCTATTCTGATCACGCTGCTTTAAAATATCTGCTCACCAAGAAGGATGCGAAACCCCGTTTGATTCGATGGATTCTATTACTACAAGAATTTGATTTGGAAATCAAAGACAAGAAGGGGTTAGAGAATGTTGTGGCTGATCATTTGTCTAGGATAGTGATACCTGAGAGTGCTCCCATGTCTGATTCCTTTCCAGATGAACATTTGTTATCTATCTCTCACATTTCAACCCCCTGGTACGCTCACATTGTCAACTTCTTGGCAGTAGGACAAATCCCGGGTGGGTGGACTAAGCAGGAAAAGGATCGGTTCTTTTCAGAGGTCAAACACTATTTTTGGGAGGACCCGGAACTGTTTCACATGGGTCCTGATCAGATCATAAGGAGATGTGTCCCCGAAGAGGAACAACAGTCAGTATTGAATTTTTGTCACAATCTAGCTTGTGGGGGACACTTCTCGGGAAAGAAGACTGCGGCTAAGGTTTTACAAAGTGGATTCTATTGGCCCACTTTATTTAAGGATGCTTATGAATTTTCCAAAACGTGTTTGAGGTGTCAAGCTGTGGGCAACCTTTCTAAGAGAGAAATGATGCCGCTTAATCCCATTCTGGTAGTGGAAATTTTTGATGTTTGGGGTATTGATTTCATGGGACCATTTCCACCATCTTTTGGATATGAATACATCTTGGTGGCGGTCGACTATGTTTCAAAATGGATTGAAGCTATCGCCACAAGGACCAATGATCATAAGGTGGTGATAAAATTTGTGAAGAAGAACATCTTCTCTCGATTCGGGTGTC
Source organism: Amorphophallus konjac (assembly GCA_022559845.1). Taxonomy (NCBI): domain Eukaryota; kingdom Viridiplantae; phylum Streptophyta; class Magnoliopsida; order Alismatales; family Araceae; genus Amorphophallus; species Amorphophallus konjac. The sequence goes on from CM040124.1 coordinate 44,767,983, forward strand.
CTCGGGCTATGATTAGTGATGGGGGGTCCCATTTCACGAACTTCCAATTCCGAGCTTTGCTTCGGAAATATGGCATCACTCATAAACTCGCTACCCCCTATCATCCCCAAACCAGTGGCCAGGTGGAGGTTTCCAATAGGGAGATAAAAAATATCTTGCATAAGACAGTTAGGCCGGATAGGAAAGACTGGTCCGAGAGACTAGATGATGCACTTTGGGCCTATAGAACTGCATTCAAAACTCCTATAGGTATGTCTCCCTATCGTCTCATTTTTGAAAAGCCTGCCACTTGCCCGTAGAGCTTGAGCATAGAGCATATTGGGCCATTAAGTAAGTAAATTTTGATCTCACTCAAGCTGGCGCCCAAAGAGCCCTATAACTCAATGAACTGGAGGAACTAAGAAATGAAGCATATGAAAATTCCAGGATTTATAAAGCTAAAACCAAGGCTTTCCATGATCAACATATTCATCGGAAAACTTTCCATGAAAATCAAAAAGTTTGGCTTTTTAACTCACGGCTACGCTTGTTCCCCGGTAAGTTGAAATCCAGATGGGATGGACCGTTTACTGTTGTTAAGGTATTTGACCATGGAGCTGTTCAAATTCTAAATCCACAAAATGGTCATATTTTTACTGTTAACGGTCAAAGGTTAAAACCCTACTTGGAAAATGAGCTATTCTCACCTAAAGAATCCATCACATTACGTGATCAGGTATGAATTCCTTTCGACCTTTCATGCGTCTGGCTGAAGACGGTAAACTTAGCGCTTCTGGGAGGCAACCCAAGGTTTTTATGATTTGATGTTTTGTGTGTGTGTGTCTTTCAGTTGCCAGGCCTCAAAGAAAAGGAGCTTTCGTCACTTTGTCCCGCCCACCAGGTTGTATCCTTCCATCCCAACCATATTCTATGTTTACTTATTCTCTGATTTTTCTATTGAATATGCCATTGAGGACAATGCCATTTAAGTTGGGGGGGGAGAGAAATTTTTTTTTTTTTACAATGAGTTCCTACTTGATATCCTGCATTGTTACATAAGAATCCCCATATTGAGTTTCATGATTCATGCTTAAATTGAAAATGATTCTAGCATAGAAAAGACTAGGGAGAAGGATGATGGAAAATTCATTTACTCTAGTCATGAAAAACTAATCTAAGAATCTCTTTAAAATTCATGTGCACTTTAGAAAAAAAATAATAATAAAAAAAATCACGTTGCACGTTAATGAAACAGATAGGACAAGCCTTCTGCTATTTTGGGTCTGTTACCTGATATTCTGCACTTCTTAACAAAGAGATCTTTGATAAAGTTTTCTGCCAAGTTATCAATCAAAATTAGTGCAAAAGCACAATTGAAAAGAAAAAAAAGAGAAGAAAAATTTTATGAAAAACAAAATGACACCATGAAAAATGTTCCGAATCTGAGTAACCGGACCTACTTCACCTAAGACGTGTTGAGGTTCGCATCAAAAAGATAAGGGAACCTTGATCTGCGAAAACGGGCCTACTTCGAGGTTCGCGTTAAACAGTGAAGGGTAGTGCAGCATCATGTGTGTAGAAAAAATAATATATAAAGATCCCTAAGGGACGAAATAATAAGGCAGACAAAAGCTGAAATACTTAATACTCTGATTAAGAAGTGTCGGGTTGAAAGGTACTTGTTCGGAATAGCAAATGAGGGATGCAATTGTCTACATTGTGGATTTAGCATTTCACATGCACAAGTGCTACTGAATTTTGATTAGAATTCTTAATCATGTTCCTTAATTTTCTACATACGGCTAGTATGTGTTAATGATTCCAAATTCCTAATCTATGGTTGATTCTATGAAGGAAAAGTTTGATACGAAGGTATGAACTTTGCAAACTCATGTTGGTCCTTAATTGTAAATTGTTTGAATTGCATTGCTAAGGGACTAGCAATGAGTACGTTGGGGGGTGTGATAAGTGTGTAATTTTACATGATAATTAATGTTATGACACATTTTTTATGGGCTTTAATATGAATCATTAGGCATTTATCACACTTAATTTCAATCTCAGATCAAAATGTGTAATTGCCTGATTTAATTTAATTTTGATTCTATTTTGCAGGCATAAATGGGCCAAAGCCCACACATCCAAAAGCCCGTGTCGACCAAGCCCAATCTTAGTGCAAATAAAAAAAAGAAGAAAAAAAGAGAAGCAAAATAATTATTTATTAAATATATATATTTGATATTTATATATAAATATATATGTGATATATTTATATATTTGATATTTATATATAGATGTATATGATATATACATTTGATATATAACATATCTATATAATATATATATTCTTAATATGTGCAACGTAGCCTTCACTAATCTATATACATTTGATAACATGCAGGAGGGCTTCTAATGCACCAACAAAAGCCATGCACGTGAGGGCTTCCGGTTACTTCTCAACATGGGCCAACGTGCTTACAAGATGTTGTGGCTTGGTTCTTCTTCTCGTAAGGCAAAAGGTGGCTCAGCCACAACATGTTAAGAAGGTGGCTCAGCCACAACACGTTGCAGAAGGAGGCCAAGTGGCCAGTTGACCAGGTCATGCACGCGGTTGGCACGTTTCATCCAGCACAAGTCAGCAAGTGGCTGCATGCTTCGCGAAGGAAGAGATGGCAACTCTTTCACGCGGCTTCAAGTCGGCAGGCTTGGCACGGTCAAAGCGGCAGACTCGGGTGGCTTTGTCGGCAAGGCAGGAACGCAGAAGAGAGAGAGGGCATGCGGACAGCATTCAAACGCATGATTTCGGGTGTGAATTACGGTCTTCACACAGCATATTCAAAGTAGCCGGAAAGAGGTTTAGATTTTCAACAACAAATACAATAAAATGTCAAGGTGTTCACATGAGAAATGGATTTAGTTTTATCCCTATAAATAGGGCCCCTATTGTTAAGAGAAGGGGGTTCGGGTTGTTTTGTATTTTGAGAGTTCGATTTGTTGTATGTTTTAGAGAGTTCTTGCTGGCCTTAGGGAGAGCTACGTGAGATTTTTAGAATGTGGTTTGGGAGATTTTATTGTAATCTTTGTGGTTTTCCTTTGTTATTATGTTCTGTTCTTTGTGTTAATCAGATTTTAGACTGTTAATTGTCCCTTTACATGTTGTTGTGTACTCCATTTGAAGTTGTTGTCTTCATCAAAGTTGTTCGTCTTTCTATTCTCCACACTTCCTCTTTCTACCATTTCTTCTGATTCCTCCTCGTTTTCAAGATATGGCATGATCTTCTTAGTTCTGTTTTGGGTGTTTACTGTTCATTCGCAGGGATAGCCTTCACCGTTCTTCCATTTTGAAGCCCTTCTTAATCTCTTTTCTTTCTGATTTCTTCACAAAAGTTCTTCCTCTCCTTTAGATCTAGACTTCATCTTTCTTCCACTTCCTCTAAATCACCCCCGTTTTAAAGTTATTAATTATTTTCTAAAGGTCTGTTTTGTACGGTTTAGTTTGTGATCATCTATGTTTATCATTAATTTTCACAGATCTTCTCTCTAAGTTTTCACCCCCTTCTGATCTTATTTTTTTCCTGAGTTCTTCATCAAAGTTGTGTGTTTTCAAGTCATCTTCAACTTCTTCTTCTACCTCTTCTTCTAATTCTCAACCGTTTGCAAGATAGAATTAATTTTCTAAACTTCAGTTCTTCTAGAATTTACCTTTCATCGGTCCATATAGATCTCGGTTTTTCATGATTTTCACCTTCTTCCCCTCCTTTTCTGTCTTTGAGTCCTTCATCAATCTTCTTCCTCTCTTTGTCCTCTACAACTTTGCTTTCTTTCACTTTTCCTGAATCCCTCTAGTTTCAAAGATATTCTTTTTCCAAACTTGCTGTTGTTTTCGGTTAATTTTCCTTGTATTTTCTCACCATTCGCAACTTAGTTTAAGTTAATGTACTTAGTTTAAGTTCATGTCAAATTGGATTTCCCAAACATAAGAATTCTCATGCATACCATTTTAAAAGTTTTTGTTTCCCTGTGGATCGACCCGTAATTCACCACTTTACTTGAATTTCAATCTTTTTAAGTGAGTGAGTTCGGTATATTGTAAATTTGATAAGCAGGCGTATTAACGACGTGCGTTTCCAGCGAGTCAAGGGCCTTCCTTGGTTACTCTTGCAAAAAAAAAGGAAACCGACAGATGGTAAATGAATCAGAAAAATGGCAGTGTAGTATTAGTCCCTTGTGATGAAAATGGTAAAATCATGACGAGACACACACCTGGTTGGTGTTATTTTTTAAACCCCTCTCGGACACGAGTAGGAGGAAAATGCTATGATGGATGGAAGATCATGCAAACGTGCATAAACAGAACTCTTTTATGAAGCGGGATGACAGATGACGGGATGATGCATGCAACGGAAACAACAAAAGAGAGTGGGGGAGAATAGCTTATTGAAGATGCCGATGGCTGAATCCGGCGGAGCTTTGGCAGCGTAGGGTGTTGTGCATCCCTTGTTTTGATGATGACAAGTTGTATCTCATTGTCTTTACCATAAGCATATGCCAAATGTTTAATATCTAAATGATCAATGCAGGTATATTGATGATTAAAATAGGCCAGCCAAAGGTCAAGGATGAACCAAACTCAATTCAGAAGCTCAGCCCTTCAAGATCTCCAAAACAGGTTCTGGACTGGCTCAGAAGCCGACACTTGAGGGCTCCGAAGCCGACACTTGAAGGCAGACAGAAACCAGGGAATTCTGGTTCTGTTCAGAAGTCGACACCTGAGGGCTCCGAAGCCGACACTTGAAGGCAGACAGAAATCAGGGAATTCTGGTTCTGTTCAGAAGCCGACCACGGAGGCCCTGGAAGCCGACCACGGGCGGAGTTGCGAACTTTAAACCCCAAAATGGACTATGTTCTTGCAAGATCCGATACCCAAAGCTAAGATCCATTATGGCATACACCTAGAAGGTCCAGATAAGCCAGGAAACATGGATCTTTACCAGAGTTTGATTCTTTTCATGGATTTGACTTGGTCTTCAACTTCCTTGCTAAAAAATAGGAGATTCCCCACCGTTTCTCCAACTGAACCAGCAGATGTTGTGGAGTTACTCAATAACAAGAAAATAAATGGTGGGAAGAGAAAAAGAAAAAAAGAGAATAGCCAACCCTAAGGGGCGCATGGGCTGAAGAAGGTTGATGCAGACGTGGGCTGGAGATAGCTGCTGCAAAGCTTGGCTGCAGAAGATGAAGCGCTGCATCTAGGGAGAAAGCCACTGCACCACGAAGGCTGAAGAGGACCTGCTGCAGACCGTAGCTGCTGGAAGACTGACTGCTGCATCTATAGAGGAAGTAGAAAAGAAAAGAGAGGGCTGTGCAACCTAGATCAAGAAGAAGAAGGAGCAGAAGAAGAAGAAAACAAGGGCAACAGCAGTAGAAGCACCAGTAGGAGAAGAGCAGCAGTAGGAGAAGCACCGACAGCAGCACAAGATCAGCCACGATCTGAAATTAGAGAAGAAGCTCGGTGAACTCCATCTACAGATCGAGATACCCAATCATCAGGAGAATTCTACACTCGATCTGTATTTGTATCTTTATTCGATCTTTCATTTCATTCTTCTATTTTGTTAATCAAGTTGTTCGTCAGCGGAATATTCAGATTGAGCTGAGCTGCTCAGATCTGAAGTTGTTCAAGCTGTGAGTCAGCGGAGTGTTCAAGCTGTGAGTCAGCGGAAGGAAGCCTCACCGGGTTTGGTGAGGGGTGGATGTAAGCAGACTGGATGTCTGGCCGAACCACCTAAAAATCCCTGTCTCCTTTGTGTGATTGTTTGTGATCTCCGCTAGATGCATGCCTAGGTTCGTCTTTGTTATGCATAGAGTATACGCTTTAATTTTCGCTTAAGCCGCATAGTTTAAATTGTTTACATAAGTCTGCAATAGTTTTTGAATTTGGGGGCGGATCTATTCACCCCCCCCTCTAGACCGCCATTCCACCTGCACGACAAGTGGTATCAGAGCGGGTTATCCATTCAAGAGGTCCAACGACCCGGATAGATTAGTGGAATGGACGCCAAAGGATTATTGGCAGAGGGTCATTCGGTGACTAGGCCACCATATTTTGATGGTACTAACTACCCGTATTGGAAAAATCGAATGCAGGTCTTTCTCAGAGCGCAGGACCATGAAACATGGAGAGTTGTAAGCCGTGGGCCACATCAACTTCCTGAAGATGAAGACACCTGGACACGAGAGCAGATAAAGAAGTCAAATCAGAACTGGGGAGTAATGAATATTATGCAATGCTCGCTTCACCCAACAGAATTTTCAAGGGTTTCCTCATGTGCCACTGCCAAGGAAATGTGGGACCGATTAGAGGTAATATATGAAGGCACTTCTGAGGTAAGAGAAATTAAAGCCAATATGCTTATCTCCGATTATGAAATGTTTGAAATGGAACCACATGAATCCATTTCTGAAATGTATGCTAGACTAACTCAGTTAACTAATAGCTTAAAAGGTCTAGGGAAAAACTACACTAATAATGAACTTGTGAGGAAAGTCCTTAGATCTTTAACTTCTACTTGGCATACCAAAGCAACAATGATTGAGGATTCTAAAAACTTATCTACTATGACTGTTGATGAGCTGATAGGTTCATTGATGACTTATGAGCTTAACCTGAAGAGAAATGAGGAAGAAACATCAAAGAAGAAGCCATTAGCACTAAAGGCTAAAGAGCATAGCAAGGAGTCCTCAGATGATAGTGAGTCATCCAACACTGAGGAGGACTTGGGTGAGTTTGCCACACTAACCAGAAAATTTGAAAAGTTCTTGAAGAAGGAAGGCAAAAACTTCAAGAATCCAAAGGGTCAGGTAAGAAAGTCATCCAAGTTCAAATCTGAATCATCTGAGAAAAAATATAACAATCTTGTTTGTTACAAGTGCAGCAAGCCCGGGCACATCAAAACTGAATGTCCACACAATGAGAAGAAAACACACTCCAAGAGGAAAGATAAGAAGAAAGCCATGATAAGCACCTGGAGTGACGGAGAGGAAAGTGAAGGGAAGAGTTCATCCAGTGAAACCAATGAAGACTTAGGTCTTATGGCAATAGGTCAGTATGAGGTAAATGAAAACTCTTCTCCATTTGAGAATTTCACCATTGATGATTGGCAAGAAGCATATGGTGAATTGCTTGATAAATGTGATACTGTAAGAAAAGAAAATAAAGCTTTGAAAAAGAAAATAAATACCATGGCTCATGATACAACTTCATCTGAAAATATTGCATGCTTGCAAACTGAGATTTCAAATATGATGAAACAAGTTCATGAGTTAGAGGCCTCCAAGTCTGAACTAAAAGATCTAGAAGATGAGAATGAAAATTTGAGAGATGAAATTGATGAGCTAAGAATGAAAATGCAAAATTCAGATTCAAAAGATTTGAAAGATGAAAATGAGAGCTTAAAAGGGAAATAGATGATCTCAAACTGAAATTGCAAGACTATGAAAAGGAAACCATACTAGCCAATGAAAAATATGATGCAATCAAGGAGGTCAACTGTCAACTTCAGAAGGAAATTGAAAAGATTCAAGAAGAACTGAAAGACAAACAAAACTCCATGGAAAAGTTGATGAAAGGTAGAGAAAATCTAGATGCTGTGTTAGGATCTAGAGTAAACTTTCAAAAGGAAGGATTAGGTTTCAACCCAACAGCCAAAAAGGAATTTAAATTAAAAACTATCACCTTTATGGATGAAAAAGACATAAAAGGAAAAAAAACCTCTTGTTGACATGTATGGGTCAGAAAAGATGGCTGATGCAAGCACCTCAACCAAGATCCAAGCAACCATGAGATCAAATGACAAGAAATCAAGTGGGAAGGCCGTGAAACAAGTTGGCCACTTCAAAACAAATAAAGAGGATATAAGGCAGCAGAAGCTCTATCTAGATGGGTCAGAAAGATCAAAATTCTCAACAAATAAGAACAAACTACCAAGCCAAGTTTCAAGGTCAATTAACCACCATCAAATGAGAGAAAAGTAATTCTGGAAGCAGAACAGAAGTCGACTAAGACCCCATCCTGAGTCAACCACAGGCAGAGCAAGAAGCTTTCCTGAAGTCTGGCAGAACAGCAGTCGACCACGACCCCCTCAAGTGTCGACCACAGCCAGAAACAGAAACTGGTTGAATTTCTGGGAAGTTAGAAGTCGACTAAGACTCCCTCCAAAGTCGACTTTTGGCTACAACAAAACATATAAAGCCCCTCAAAGTCGATGCTTGCCCTTCCATGGGTCAACACATGGGCATCATGGATCATACTATCATCATAAATGTCAATGGGCAGGTAAATCCAGAGTTAATGGTAAGTCTCAATCACCCTCTACTTATTGGAAGGATGGAAATATGAATCTTGTAAGGAAGCAAAAAATTGCGAACCTCTCTGATGTCTTTACTAATGTGGTGAAAAATTCTTCATGCAGACCAAATGGACATCCAAAGCAAGTAAGGCAACTATGGATACCAAAAGACATACCGTCATGTCTTAAAAAGTTAAATACTCAAAAGGGACCCAAAGCTACTTGGGTTCCCACATTGGCAGTTTAACTTGCTTGCATCTAAGCCTTGCAGCCATACATATCAAATGGCATCATGATAATGGCTGTCCAAGGCATGTTAAAGGAGGAACAAATGCAAATTATTGTTTGATTGAAAAGTAAGTTTTTGTTTACCTTCTTAACTGGCCTGGCCTGCACGGAATCAGGTAATCCTTCAAATTGAAACTTATACTCTGCTATGTTTGATTGATTGGAAACTTGTAATGCTGCTGCCAAACACTGCATGGTTGGATGAAATTCTGAAATCTACTGCATTGGTCCATTGATAGATATTATGGTGGTGCTGCAATAGTTTTTGAACTCAATCACTAATTGCATATCATAGTGAGGGGGAGTTGCACATGTGGTATAGGTCCTTTGCATGACTCAAACATCCATTTTCATATCTAAGTATGCTTGTGTAGTAGTCATGCATTCATACCATGGACACTTGTGGTATATAAAATGGTGATTGGTGGAAGGGCAGGTTAAGCTTGTCTAAAAGCCACACTATGCATAGAGGACTTACCTTCCCCAAGTACCAAAGGTCCAAAATTCATGTAAGCAAGAGCTTTGGAAAGGTCAATAAGTGCATTACATGTCATGCATGCATATTGAGTCACCCGATTTGACTGAGGGGGAGCTCAATACATTTATGTTTTTCTATCCCCACTACTCTAAACATTGTTCATGCATTTGCCCCCATCTTATCAAGAACCCTTGCAAAATTCCTCAATTCACTGTCGTCAATTTATATCATCATTCTTACATCCATATTGCAATAATTCCAACCCATTTGAATTCAACACAGGTTCATGATTTCAGGGGGAGTAATGGGCAAATACTCTTCTAATTTCTTAGAGAGCTATTGAAATTGACCCATGGAAATAAGTCAATGGTTTGGGGTCTATAAACCTCTAAAATTTGAAATTAAATGCCTATGAAAATTTCAGCCTGTGTTCATATAATTGTTTTGAATCAGCCTAAGGGAACTATGTCCTCACCTTCTCTTGAGATTGAATTTTTGATAGTAGTGAGGCAACTCTAGTTGAATGGTTTTAACTTAGTATTGTTTTTAAACGTGTATCTTGAAAAAGCCAAATGGGAATACGCCATTAAATTTCTACAAGATATTCTGAATGAAAAAAAAGGGAAATGCAGAGCAATGACATATTTCATTGAGAAACCAAGTCCCTGCACCAATGAAGTGCTGAGGACAGTGTCATGATATGAAATGCTAACTCTGTCCAAAAGGAAGTAAAATGGTCAGTTGTGCGAAGTAATCGGGGACTCTGGTGTCTGATAAACATGTTTTCTCGCACTGAAAAGCCATGCTGAACTTGATTGCTCATTACAAAAAAAAAAAGGAGAGGAGCAAATTGTAAAAATGGTTGACCCAAGGCAAATATCAAAACTTATACAAGTTTAACCACAATACTAGTGAAAACCCTTCCGAGAGGTGACTAATGAAATCATCTTGACGATCAAAAGAGCTTGGACGGGAACTGGTTTGAAGAGGTTGCTTTAACACTGTTATATGTGCTAGAATGAAATTGCTCTTGGTTTTTTAACTTCAGATTTGAGGCTTATATGTCTTGAACCATTGGCAAAAATAAGGCCAGTTACCTTAGCCTTTAAGAAAATTCATGAGTGTTTCTCAATTTCAACCCTCAGGTGAAATCTCTCATGTGAACCATGTTGAACAGCTTTGCTCATGCCATTACTTCCTCTCATCCCTAACAACTTAGTCCACATCTTTCCTCAATCCCTGATATTAGTTTTATCTCTCATCCTCTAAACTCCCAAATCTTGTTTTGATGATGTCAAAGGGGGAGAGAGTGTCATTGTGAGAATGTCAATGTATTTCATATAGGGGGAGAGATTGTTAAGAGGGAGATGTAGAGAGAGATATGAAGAGGGAGAGAGTGTCAAGTCTGTCTTGTCTGTCCATTCATCATATGACTCATTCATAACAATGACTTATCTATCAAGAATACTTTTCATGCATAGTTCACAATGATCTACAGTTGCCATCATCAAAAAGGGGGAGAATGTTGTGCATCCCTTGTTTTGATGATGACAAGTTGTATCTCATTGTCTTTACCATAAGCATATGCCAAATGTTTAATATCTAAATGATCAATGCAGGTATATTGATGATTAAAATAGGCCAGCCAAAGGTCAAGGATGAACCAAACTCAATTCAGAAGCTCAGCCCTTCAAGATCTCCAAAACAGGTTCTGGACTGGCTCAGAAGCCGACACTTGAGGACTCCGAAGCCGACACTTGAAGGTAGACAGAAACCAGGGAATTCTGGTTCTATTCAGAAGTCGACACCTGAGGGCTCCGAAGTCGACACTTGAAGGCAGACAGAAACCAGGGAATTCTGGTTCTATTCAGAAGCTGACTACGGAGGCCCTGGAAGCCGACCACGGGCGGAGTTGCGAACTTTAAACCCTAAAATGGACTATGTTCTTGCAAGATCCGATACCCAAAGCTAAGATCCATTATGGCATACACCTAGAAGGTCCAGATAAGCCAGGAAACATGGATCTTTACTAGAGTTTGATTCTTTTCATGGATCTGACTTGGTCTTCAACTTCCTTGCTGAAAAATAGGAGATTCCCCACCGTTTCTCCAACTGAACCAGCAGATGTTGAGTTACTCAATAACAAGAAAATAAATGGTGGGAAGAGAAAAAGAAAAAAAGAGAATAGCCAACCCTAAGGGGTGCAGGGGCTGAAGAAGGCTGAAGCAGACGTGGGCTGGAGATAGCTGCTGCAAAGCTTGGCAGCAGAAGATGAAGCGCTGCATCTAGGGAGAAAGCCACTGCACCACGAGGGCTGAAGAGGACCTGCTGCAGACCGTAGCTGCTGGAAGACTGACTGCTGCATCTAGAGAGGAAGCAGAAAAGAAAAGAGAGGGCTATGCAACCTAGATCAAGAAGAAGAAGGAGAAGAAGAAGAAGAAAACAAGGGCAATAGTAGAAGAAGCACCAGTAGGAGAAGAGCAGCAGTAGGAGAAGCACCGACAGCAGCACAAGATCAGCCAAGATCTGAAATCAGAGAAGAAGCTCGGTGAACTCCATCTACAGATCGAGATACCCAATCATCAGGAGAATTCTACACTCGATCTGTATTTATATCTCTATTCGATCTTTCATTTCATTCTTCTATTTTGTTAATCAAGATGTTCGTCAGCGGAATATTCAGATTGAGCTGAGCTGCTCAGATCTGAAGTTGTTCAAGCTGTGAGTCAGCGGAGTGTTCAAGCTGTGAGTCAGCGGAAGGAAGCCTCACCGGGTTTGGTGAGGGGTGAATGTAAGTAGACTGGATGTCTGGCCGAACCACCTAAAAATCCCTGTCTCCTTTGTGTGATTGTTTGTGATCTCCGCTAGATGCATGCCTAGGTTCATCTTTGTTATGCATAGAGTATACGCTTTAATTTCGGCTTAAGCCGCATAGTTTAAATTATTTACATAAGTCTGCAATAGTTTTTGAATTTGGGGGCGGATCTATTCACCCCCCCTCTAGACCGCCATTCCACCTGCACAACATAGGGATGACGTGAAAGTACAATGGGTGGAGTTAGCCTTCCTCTCGCGAGCGCGGGCACCCGGGAATCCGGTAGAACCTCCTCCTGCAAAAGCCCACGGGTTAGGAAAGGGATCCGACAGTGTCTCTCTTTCCTCTGTCGGATCTGAAGCTCTCTCCCTTCGAGGGAGGGGGTCCTCTATTTATAGAGGAAAATTTATTGAGGCATCCAGGACCCTGGACGCCTCCATGTTGAGGCATCCAAGGCCCTGGATGCCTCTATTATTTTTTTATAATTTTACTTCATTGAGGTGTCTAACCTCATGGACGCCTCAAGCTTGAGGCGTCCGGGACCCCGGACGCCTCAAGCTTGAGGCGTCCGCCGTCGAATGCCGCCGATAGTGGAGAAAGCGCGTGGTTTCGGCGTGTAACAGTTACTCTAGAAGGGCGCGTCTGGTCAACAAGACGTCTTTATGATTGGATTTATTCGAAACGTCAAACTAAAAGGTCGGAGCGGCGCCGCGTGCACGATGCACGAGCCTTCTGAAGAAGGCGTCTTGGGTCCTAGACACGTCAAAGTGAGGCGTCTAGGGTCCTCGACACGTTTAAAACTTTTCACTGAAAAATTTAGAAAAATATAAAAAAATAGGAAATCACCAAAGTAATTAAACATGTGAAGGCCACCTTGGGATATCATAGTGTAATATGAAATTTACTCACTGTAATGTCAAAACCGACGTGTCCACAGTTGTCCCGCCTTGGCGTATGCTTTGCAAGGGAGTGGCACGTGGAGCGGCATAGAAGTGAAATGAAATGGAGTGGGAGCGGACTGAAAAGTAGATGCCAAGGTGTGATGAGACACGCTTTCAACACTATGGTTTGGAATGTTTTCACAGTTCCAATGAGGCGACCTTGAAGAAGGTCTTCCGAATTCAACAATTGCTTGGACAAAAATCAAATAAGGAAGGGGAAGGTGTGCGCTCAGGCACAAGTAGAAAAAGGGACCAACTTCTCTGTGTGGAAGTACCTGGGTCGTAAACCTGTAGGTTTCACCTTTGGGGAGCGGTTACCAGCCAATGTGGGAGTGCTGCGGCCAAGGTGGGTCAAATGGAGTAAAAGTAAAGGAATATTTGAGTATCAGTCCAAACAAGGGTCTCTTTTGGAAGAACATCCCAGGACTGTCTCAAGGAAACTCAGTATTTCATTCGGAATGGAATATCTCATATTATAAGAACTTAAGCACAGCGGCTTTCATAATCGAATTACTTTGAATGATCTTCCGCAATGGAATCAAAGTCCTACATGAATGCATGCTGGGTTTAAAGGAAAACTTAAAATAAACTAAAATAGAAAATATCCAAGGATAATATTGTCAAGTTGTTAAGAATGGGTCAGGATACCGATCTGGTGAGCTGATACTGAGTGGGGGCCCATTTATCCACGCACCAACTCACTAAATGGAACCATCGTCCCCACGCTTTCACAACTTAACGACCTATCCGTACAACTCAAATTCCTATGAAATTATCACTGTTTTTGTTGAAGGGAAACTCAAATTGCAGATTCATTCAGGTCGCAATGTCCTTGACATGTTCTAATAGCGTAAATATCATATATAATACAATGCATGACATGGTGGGACTAGTTACCGAATGGTGGCACATGATGGGACAGTGGTGTCCATTAGTGAAACATGCATTGATCAACATTATTAAAAGTAGCAGAGTTGCACCATAGTATAAGAGAGATCAATGCAAAATACCTTTTGCTAAAGTCAACAACAATGACTCATCATCGATGTGATATGTTTTGGCTTTTACACCCCTCCCTTCCTATAAGTACTCCCCCTTGCCTAATTCAGCCAAATGCACCAAGGAGTGAATTGAGATTCTTGAAACATAAGAGGAGGAGGAGAAGAATCTTGGGGTTTTCAAGATGGAAGGCGAGTCTTCTCGCCCTATGAAGAGGAGCAGGCCTAGCAGCGAATTCAGGCGGCTCTCTGACCTCGAAGGACATCTGAGTGAGATGATCCAGTCGCATATGGTGAGTTGATTCATTTCAAATTTCCTGTACAACCTCTCTTTCACCTCTTCCCTCCTTTGTTTTTCTTCTTCTTTTCCAGCAGTACCCCCTCTTCCCAGGCCCGAGGAAATTTTCCAAATTACCGTGGCTTTCGAAGCTAACTTCCAACCTCTTCATTGGCATGAGGGCCATAATCACGAGGTGGCATCTTCAGGGGCTCCTGGTTCACGCCAAGCATTACCAAAAGATTCGCATGGACTGGGCGGCTATGGGTGCGCTGGTAGAGATCTGGCATCCTCAGACTCACACTTTCATTTTCCCTACTTTTGAGGCGACCATCCTTCTTGAGGAGGTGGAACTCCTGCTTGGGTTGAAAAGATTCAAAAGGGATGGCAGGATAAAGATCATGCTGATGCCGAGGAGGGTGACTTCCGAGGTCGTCCTTGGAAGCTTCATGCCATCTGGTGTCGTTAGAAACGTCTAGACTCAGAAGGGAATTAACCTGCAAAAGATCACGGAATGGGTCATGGATGCCCTGAGAGGATTGACAGATGATGATCGTTTGGAAGAAATCATAAAGGGATTCACAATCTGCTTGGTGGATGCTCTCTTATTCCCTTATACCAACAACATAGTGGAGGAAGATCAGCTGAGCGCTATTTGCAAAATTTGGAACGACAAAAGGGTGGGACCTGCCGTTCTTGCTTACCTTTACAGTGGCCTTACTGCTTCCAGCATGGGTAAGCGTCCTTTTGGTTGCGCACTTCTTCTGAATTGCTGGGTTGATTTACATTTCAAATTTGATCACCGTGAGGGGACGCCAACTACCTCGAAGATCTTTCAACAAAGCCCCCTTTACCACATAGCCGATGTGTTAGGCTTTGGTGGCAATATAGTGAATCGCGGTCCATGGCTGAAGAAACGTGAAGACTGGAGGTCTCACTTCAAAACTATGACGTAAAGCTTCTTCACTTGTGCACCGGCATGTCTACTCTCGCACAAACTCCTCACGAGGTCTTCCCCCGAAGCAGAACTCCAACCTATTGGCGCGACTGAGTTTGTTCTTTACAACGCGCATCGGTGCTGCATTCAAATCGACCTTCCCCGCCACTCGTTTCCACCATTATCTGGCACTGCTCCTTTGAGGAAGAGAGAGTTGGGCGCGGAAGTGGATGCAAAGGAAGTGAAGGCCATCAAAGTGTCGTGGAAGACGAGCATCTCGGGAAAGGCATTAATGCATGTAGAGTAAGAATACGAGCTGTGGAGGGCTTATGTAATTGAACTGAGGAAGCTGAGACTTAAAGTGTCTAAGCCCCTAATGTAGCTCGCTCTGCTATTTTAATGAAATAAACGCGAAGTTAAATGGTTTTGAATTATTGTTCCCCCTCCCTCTCTTATTTTACTTTCTCTTTTTTTTTCTTTTATTTCCTTTTTTTTGTTTGTTATTGTTGGACGCGTCTAGGAAACATGACACATCCATTATTTTTTATTTTTACATTTTATATATTTTTATCTTATTATTATTATTTTTTTTATCTGACACGTCCATGCATTTGGACGCGGCAAATTATTTATATATTTTTTTAGTTGACGCGTCTAGGTGCCTGGACGTGGTAAATTAATTATATATATATATTTTTAGTTGACGCATCTAGATGCCTGGACGCGGCAAATTAATTATATATTTTTTTGTTGACGCGTCCAGACGCCTGGACGCGGCAAATTAATTATATATTTTTTTTGTAGACGCGACCAGGCGCCTGGACGCGTCAACGTTTTGAATTTGAAGGTTAAAAGGCCGCCCACACGGCCTTTTTCCCTTTCAACTTCAAACCAACCCGCCCCCCCTCCTCAAACTTCTCTTCCCTCCCCATTCGACCTTCCCTCCCCCAATCTAGGTATATGGAGCGCGGTGGATCAAGCCAGAGAGGCGAGAAGCGGAAGCAGATCGCTTGTCGTCCGAGGAGGTCCCGGGATCACGCGGAGGAGGCCGCCGTGGAGGAGGAGGCGCTTCCCTTGGCTGTGGAAGGCCCTGAGGGACTCGGTGGAGCGAGAGAGGAAGAGCATGACCCGGTAGGCCGCCTAGAACTCCCTCTTGTTACATTATTTTGTGATTTTATGCGGAAAATGGGGCGGGAATGGCGTTTTCAAGGTGGCGGTTCTTTAATGATTGAGGCGTCCAACTCAGTGGACGCCTCAATAATTTATTTATTTTAGATAAATAATAGAAATAATAATACTAAAAAAACAAAAAAAATTATTAAGGCGTCGACGCGCCTTGACGCCTCAATATATATATATATATATATATATATATATATATATATATATAATAGAAATAATAATACTAAAAAATTCAAAAAATATGAAGGCGTCAAAGCTCCTTGACGCATCAAGTTTTTTTTTAAAAATAAATAATACTAAAAAAATATATAAAAAAGAAGGTGTCAATCCCTCTTGACGCGTCAAGTTTTTTTTTTAATATATATATTGTGTTGTTCATTATTCGTGGCTCTGTTTTCTTACTGATGTAATTTTTTTTATTTTTGTGGTGTGCAGGGTGTGATGAGGAGCCAGATCAGCTGGTTCCTGGCAGTGGCGGCATACCGAGGGCTGCTGGACTTCCAGAGGGCCCGAGTGGACGCCATGGGGTTCGGGGCGTTCTTGCGGATCGAGCCCTTCCGGCTCGACTTGCCCCTCGTCTAGGCGTTGAGGGAGCGATGGCACGCGCCGAGTCGAGCGTTCCTGATGCCCTGGGGGCATATGGTGCCGACGCTGGAGGATGTAGTCCGGATCACCGGACTACGGGTGGACGGGGAGGCCGTCAATGGAGTCACTTACCCCCACTACAGAGAGAGTGCCCTAGAGCTGTTGGGGATGGAGACGAGCTCGACTGATAGAGACAGCAGGATAGTCGATCGGGCATGTTGAGCTATGATTTTGATGATAACTAAACTTAGTGTGTATTGCTATGGTTTTGATGCTAACTACACTTCATGTGTGATTATGTGAATGATGATAACTAAACTAAATGGTTGATTGTTCATATCGATTGGTTGAATATGATTGAGTTGAACATGTACATTGAATGCTTCCTATGCATACTTTTCATGGAGCTTGGTTACATGATGCATTCATATTGGACAAATGTATATCTATTGATCTTGCTCTTTAGTCAATCATATTTTTAAAGTGTTCACTTGTATATGTGCCTCGCTAAATTGCTCTCATACTTTGCTCACTTGCATAGAAATAATTCTTGACCTTTAGCTTAAAGCTTTTATGGTTCAAGTGTTTGTATGCATATTGAACATGGGCTTTCATGTATGCATTTCATACATTTATCATGTTGATTATTAAGCTAAAGTTCTAATCATTTTTATCATGGTTTTGTAGGTTGAATTCTTTGTATAATCCCTCCAAGATCAAAGGAGTTTTATGCCACAGAGTTTGAAAGGGTTGCAATGGAGTTTGGGGGTGAAATCTTAAAGTCAGAAAATTTCATTGTAGCTAGGCCGACACTGTAGCTAGGTCGACACTGTAGCTAGGTCGACACTGTAGCGTGGTCGACCGCCAGGCAGATCCCGGTCGACCGAAAATAACAGAATGCATCGGTTCTATTTCCTGCAGATTTCCCGGTCGACCGCCAGCCAGTTCCGGTCGACCGCCAGCCCCGAAGCCACTTTTGTTGACTTGATTTTTCCATTCCGTGGAGAGGTATCTTCACCCATTTGCTGCCCCCAATCAAGGAGGATTTTGTGGATCTAGTCTAAGGCTTGTCTAGGACCATTCAAGGGGTTATAAAACTCTCTTTTGGAGTCATAAGCCCTAGCCATCTAAGGGGATTCAAGAGAGATCCAAGGGTGATCAAGAGAGGTTAGAGGAGGTCTAAGGAAGAAGGGGTACTGTAGCCGTGAACAGTACTCCGTGCATCAAGTGTTCTTCATCCATTCTCAACCCATTGAAGGTAGATCTGAAGACAACATCCTCCAAGGAAAAGAAGCAAGCAAGGAAGCAAGGATTCAAAGGAAGATTGCCCAAGGAAGAAAGAAGAAGCAAGCAAGCACGGATCTGAGAAGAAGGTTGTACAAGGGTGAAAAGAGCAAGGTCTTCACAATCCACTGGAGGTCATTCAAGCAAGAGGGAAGGCAACATTCAGGATCAGTAGCATACGTTAAAAAGGAAGCTAAATTAGGGGATTTCTAAATTGTGCTTTATTGTGTTTCAAGTTCATATTTGTGTTTTGTATAAACTGTGAACTTGTGTGTATGTGGATCGTTGTTAGATCCGTGTTTGTGTGTGGTTGTCATGGTGTTCCATTCGTGTGTGCGTAGGTCCTCCTAGATCTACGTGTATGTGTGTGGATCTATTTAGATCCGATCTTTTTAGTGTGTGGAGTGCTGCATCTGTCGCAGCGTGTGTGTGTATTGATTGATCCACTTGTTGGATCGTGTTGGAGACCTCGTCTCCGTGTGTATGTGTGTGTGTGTTGGGGTGCATCTCCGTGTGTGTGTGGGCAGGCGTCGTCCTGCGTGTGTGGTTGGAGCTTCGTCTCCGTTTGGGGATTTATCCCAGAGTGTAGCCTCACCGGGTTTGGTGAAGGGTGGACATAAGATTGCCGTCGTTACATCCGAACCACCTTAAAATTCGTTGTGCACTATGGTTTGATTTGTGTGGTTTGATCCATTTCATCTTCCTCCATTCTATGTGAGTGATTAGTGTAAACTGGTTGTTCGGATTTATCCACGTGTTTATTACATAATCTACATCATCATCTAATTAAGTTTGATAAATCTGATTTGTGATCATATAGTTTTGAATCTCTTAACTAGCATTATATCACATATTTCTAAAAGGCCAAAAGTTTTCGTAAAATTGGTAAACACCCAATTCACCCCCCTCTTGGGTGTCATTGATCGCGGGACTTCAATTGGTATCAGAGCCAAGGCTCTAATTTCATAGATCATTTGATCTAGAGTGATCCAGATCAATGACTATCATTATGTACACTTTGAATTCTCCACCGGTGTTTGATGGTTGTAATTTTGATTTGTGGTTAGGAAGGATGTGCAGTCTAGTCAACTCATATGATCCTAAGCTATGGAAGCTTATCTCACATGGTCCTTATGAGTTGCCTAAAGATAAATCTTTCTGGACTGCAGATTCTAAGCTTAAACATGATCAAAATTGTATGGTTCTAAAATTGTTTATTGCTGCAGTTGATTCTAATCATTTCCCTTTTGTCTCCCATTGCAGATCCGCGAAGGATATCTTGGTTGGATTAACCAAAGTCCGGGAAGAGCATGAAGATCAATGTTTTGTGGCAGGCACGAGTGATCAAGGGAGTGATCAGCAAGTTGAATCAAGCTTAAAGGTAAATTCTGATTCTGATAATGAAGATGAATTTAGCTATGAGGAGTTATTGATTGCATATGATGAGCTTACTAATAAATATGAGAAGGTTAAGTCTGAAAATAAAAAATTGAAAAAGAATGTTGGACAAAATAAATGTGATTCTCCATGTAAATAATGCTCACACTTGAAGAAATTGATTGATGGTCATGTGTTCGACATTGAAATTCATAAGGATCAAATTTCTTCTTTGAGAAATAAAAATAAAGAGCTGAGAGAGAGAGTAAGTCTTATGAATAATGGTCAAAATGAGTTTGCTCATGATAAAAATCTTGAAATAGAAAATGAGAAACTGAAGGAATTGAATAGAACCATTTCTGAAAGATTGTTTGCTTTTGAAAAAGGAAAATATATGAATATTGATCAATCTGAAAAAGTGCATGCTTTGTTGCAAGAAATTGAAAGTCATAAAACCATCAATTCTACTTTACATGAACAAGTCAATTCATGTGAAAATAAGATGGTTTTCTATGAATTGCACGTTGCATCTCTTGAATCTGAAATCCTTGATTTGAATGCTTCACTGTCTAGATTTGTGAATGGTCAAGGAAATTTGGACAAATTGTTGGGGATGAAAGTGAACTTTCATAGAGAAGGGCTGGGGTTTAATCCTGTGAACAAGAAAAAATTTGAAAGTAAGTTATACACTTCATTTGTTCATAGCACATGTACACCCAGCACCTCTAAATCTAACTCCCAGCAACCCATTGTGCCAAGAACTCAAGCCAATCTGAGAAACAGTGTGAACGTTCAAAATGTGCATGCTAAAAACTTTCATGCGAAATCCCATGCATCTAACAAAAGAAACATGTCTTGTCTTTACCGTGGAAAATTTAGACACTTGATGCATGATTATTTCATTATGAAGAATGATGATTTGAGAGCATGTAGAAACCATACTATTTTGAAAAATACAAAGAGAGCTTTCACCACAAAATCTCCCATGCATTGCAACCATTGTGGTAAAAGGGGTCATACAACTTCACATTGCTGGTTATTGTTGAAGAGAAAGAACTCCCACTCAACACATCATGCTCACACATACAAATCAGTAGAACCAATGAGAAGGAAAAATGTGATGCCACGTGCTTCCCCCCATCACTTTGGCAAATCTGAGAATATTAAGCATGATTATTTTCTCATGGAAAATAATGACTTGAATGTTGTTAAAAATTAGAAATTGCATGCCAAAGTTGCTGCTAACCCACAAGGACCCAAAAGGATTTGGGTACCTAATTATGTCCAATGAGAAATCTATTTTGTAGGTATGCCATGAAAGTGTAAAGTATGAAATCTATTCTCATCAAGAAGGTAAGGCACACGAGTCAAGTGACTCAAGCAAAGTAAAAAGAAAAACCAAAAATGAAATCTGAACACTCAGGTGATATCCCTCTCACTTTCTTCAGTAATTGTGTCATGGTTTGATTCATATTGTGCTGAATAGTCTTGTGATAATGCACATGTCTGTACATGCATTCCATCCATAGTTGTTTACATATCTGTGTGTATATCACTTGCCATATAGCATCTTGTTGAAGGGGAGCTTGAAATTTCTTCAAATCATACTTCATACACTGAGTGTGCATATACCTTCACCTGATGTCTTGCCAATGTTAAACATTGTGTATTCATGTCATAATGCATTGTAATCCTCCTGCCTTCGTCATCCATGATTACATAGTATATCAAATGGTGACATGTGGAAGGGCAGGTTAAGCCTGTTTGAAAACTATCACTACGCGTGAGGTGATCTTCGGATCTAAGTTCTCCGCCTGGTACTATGAGTCATTTATTTAAAAAGTTGCATATGACATTGGATTATTACTGAACATCTTGCATTCATGCACACACTAAAGGGGAGCAATCACATTCGTCATATAGGCTTAACATTTAGGTTCACACATGAGTGATGCATTGCATCTAGAGCTATCTAGGGGTGTTGGTTATTAAAATTATTTGTCATGTCATTATTAATAAATTTGAATCGAAATTGACAAATCAAACCTTTCTATCTTTGGATGCAGATTATACTCCCAAAATCTAAATGATGATGGGCTAAGCTTGAATCAACTGGAAGAATACCTTACAAGGATGAAAATGATGAGAACCCTCTCAAGTTGCTACAAGAAGATGGGCTACTTTGTGTAGAACAACTTCCAGGATCGACTCAAGTACAAGGTGGTGAAAGTCTTGTACGTGTTGAAGTAACTACCCAAGATATTGTATGAAAAGCGTGAATCTATTTTAACCAAGAATGGGTTCAATAGGTAAACTTGATCAACCACGTCTCACAAAGCAAATCAGGTAAAAGACTTCTTAGTGGTTCAAGTATATGTGGATGATATCATTTCTGAGCTACTAATAATGCATTTTGTGAAGATTCTGTAGGGATTGTACAAGAAGATTTTAAAATACTCTCATGAGTAAACTGAATTTTATTCTTCTTTGAATTACAGGTGAAAGGCTTGGAAGAAAATGGATTCTCAAGGCAAAGGTAAGAAAGTAAAAGCTGAAATATCAACCCTCGTGAGGTTGGTGATTTTAGTGATTGAAGGCTTTCAATATTATCTCCTAAAATAAGGTAATTCAACCTTGTCAATTCATGCAATGGCCGTCTTTGTCACTTGGTGACACTCTCAAGTGACAGGTATTGATTCTAAAAATTTGAATTGTCATTTACTGACATGTTGTGATAAATGTGCCTAATTGATTGAATAAAATTGAAAATCTTGAAAGATGTGTATGAAGTGGTTGCATATTGAATAGTCTCAATTTGAATTGCATGATCACACTTGAATTGAATTGCATATCTGGTATATCAAATAGCTTCTGTGGAAGAGTGGATCATGTCCACTTGGAAGTATTCCCTATGCGTTGAGCTGGGTCTTCGGACTAAAATCTCCGCCTCGTACTAGATCTTGAAAATTATGATTGGTTGATTTGTGAATGAATCCTTGAGCTGAGTTATGTAAATTGAAAATATGTTTGTGATTAAATGATTCATACATTTGACTTTTGGATGAATTCTCATTTCAACACTTGTGAATGACTTTTAAAAATCTGATTTTGAACAATTCTGAAAATTGGGTTGCATTGCTTAATTTTAATCATTTATGCACCCTTATTCATAAAGGTCATGTCATGAAAAATATTTGATGATTCATGAATAGAATGTGGATGATTCCAATGAGAATTTTGTCACACTGACTTGAAAATCAAAGCTCTCATCTTGCTTTTGCATCATGTCTTCCATTCTCATACAGTTACAGGTTGCATGCATCGGAATCCAATGCATTAGGTGCATTTAGTTCACTCAAATGAAAAACTAAAAACTCACACTTTGCACCCATGTTAATTTTGCATTACATTAGAATTCATGCATTAACTGCAGTTAGCTCATTCATTTGATATCAGAAGCTTTGCACTACATTACATTTTATCTTGGCATATTGCATTTCCATTCCACTACTATATGATCAAAGGTTGCATTGCATCAGTACTCATGCATTAGCTGCATTTAATTGGTATCCATTTGTTTGGTATCAGTTGCATATTTGCATTGCATGTTGCATACATTCCCTCTACATGCTTGCTTGCTAATTATATGTTATCCACCCCCATCCTTTTCATTTCTATGGCCTTATGTCTTCTTGATAAATAATGCTACATTTAAGTCATTATTGGAGTGTTTCATGTCGTACACTCTGGGGGAGTTCTTATTTCATAAGTGCATCTATTTAGGGGGAGCTGCCCTGTTATGAGTTCATGATATTTTCGGTATACATGCTGAATCAAATTCGCACACTTCATGCACAAAATGTTAAAATGAGTGTTAAAGATAAGGATATATGAATTTCTTTTTAACACTCTTGAGATGTTAAACTTATTGCATGTATGTTGAAGAGACAGTTGAGGAAAAAGCTGCCTACATATCTTTGTTGAAAAATCTGAAATGAAAATGAAAGATAGAGCAATGCTCGGTCTCACTGAGTAAACTGGGCACATGTCACCTGAGACGTGATGTGGTTCATATCTGAAAAGTGTTGACTAGTATCTCTGTTCATAATGAGGTGAAATGGTTCTGTATTCCGAGTAACCGGGGATTCTGGCATGAGCTCCATGTGTCTACTCGCGTAAAAAGGAATTATTTGAACATGATCACTCTTGAAGAATTCTGACTATCTGTGAGAATGGTTGAGTTTAAAAATGACGGTGAAAACTCTTTGTGGTAGAGCTTAGCCTCCAATACGCTGTTCTCAAAATTGAAGTGCAGTATGTAAGATGTCTCCCTGTGTTAATCTGAAAATCTGAATATCCATATTGCAACTATCATTTTTCTTGTTACTCACTTACACTTTGGAAATTTGATTCATTATGTATTCTGAAAATTGATTAACTGTATTAGCAATTGCATGAATCTCCTATATGATTGCACAATCTCCCATGTGTTATAAGTGAATATTTCAGTTGCTATGACCCTCATGCACCGTTCTTATACCCATTCCCTCTTAAATAAGTACGGGGGAGCTGTGTTACATGTATATATACATATTTATCTGTTTGTTTATACATCTCACATGTCATTACATGCATATGTTGTATCTTATGCATTTCAAATCACAAATCAAAAATTAAAAATATGAAAATAATGAAAACTCAAAAATTGAATGGACTTCACATGCTGCACACTTGTTAAATAAGGTTTGGATTTTGTTTGACCAAGGGGAGAAGCGTGAAATCAACTCTACTCATCCTATCACGTCCAAATAATCAACAATTGGTATCCTATCATGCCAACCATTGGTATCTCCAAAATAAATAAAAATCTGCAACATGAAAATCAACAAAACATGATTTGGTGCCTCCTAGACATTCCATGAACCAACTTGTTTATCATTTTCTCCTTCATCATGATTTGGTGCTTCATCAGAATTTCCATTGTGGGTCTTTGTTCCTTGCTCATTCATCATGCTGCTATTTGAACCTCTATGGTTTCCTCCCTTCATCTTGATAGTGTTCATGTGGGAGAATGTTTGGAATTACCCTGCCTGTTGATAATGTCAAAGGGGGAGCAAGTTATGTTGTTAAGGGAGACATCTTTGCCTTATCTCACTTTTTGATAATGTCAAAGGGGGAGAAAAAAGATGATTCATGCTTGGCTTTGTGATGATTCTTAATTGCCCTTGTCAGGAGAAAAAGATTCATGATTGCCATGTGTAAGGGGGAGAAGAACATGTTGTATCATCATTTAGTTTGTCATCATCACTAAGTTTGTCCTCATTCATCACTAAATTTGTCATCATCAAAAAGGGAGAGATTGTTGAGCTATGATTTTGATGATAACTAAACTTAGTGTGTATTGCTATGGTTTTGATGCTAACTACACTTCATGTGTGATTATGTGAATGATGATAACTAAACTAAATGGTTGATTATTCATATTGATTGGTTGAATATGATTGAGTTGAACATGTGCATTGAATGCTTCCTATGCATACTTTGAATGGAGCTTGGTTACATGATGCATTCATATTGGACAAATGCATATCTATTGATCTTGATCTTTAGTCAATCATATTTTCAAAGTGTTCACTTGTATATGTGCATGGCTAAATTGCTCTCATACTTTGCTCACTTGCATAGAAATAATTCTTGACCTTTAGCTTAAAGCTTTTATGGTTCAAGTGTTTGTATGCATCTTGAACATGGGCTTTCCATGTATGCATTTCATACATTTATCATGTTGATTATTAAGCTAATGTTCTAATCATTTTTATCATGGTTTTGTAGGTTGAATTCTTTGTATAATCCCTCCAAGATCAAAGGAGTTTATGCCACAGAGTTTGAAAGGGTTGCAATGGAGTTTGGGGGTGAAATCTTAAAGTCAAGAATTTCATTGTAGCTAGGCCGACACTGTAGCTAGGTCGACACTGTAGCGTGGTCGACCGCCAGGCAGATCCCAGTCGACCGAAAATAACAGAATGCATCGGTTCTATTTCCTGCAGATTTTTGGTCGACCGCCAGCCAGTTCCGGTCGACCGCCAGCCAGTTCCGGTCGACCGCCAGCCCCGAAGCCACTTTTGTTGACTTGATTTTTCCATTCTGTGGAGAGGTATCTTCACCCATTTGCTGCTCCGAATCAAGGAGGATTTCGTGGATCTGGTCTAAGGCTTGTCTAGGACCATTCAAGGGGTTATAAAACTCTCTTTTGGAGTCATAAACCCTAGCCATCTAAGGGGATTCAAGAGAGATCCAAGGGAGATCAAGAGAGGTTAGAGGAGGTCCAAGGAAGAAGGGGTACTGTAGCCGTGAACAGTACTCCGTTCAGCAAGTGTAAGTATGAAATGCGGATCTTTTCTTTTGGTGCAAATGTATGTGACATTAATCTATATGCTCATGAATGCAGGATGCTCATGACACTATCATCACTGACCTGCGGGCCCAGCTGGCAGACGCCAGGCGACAGTTAGCAGTCACTCGTCAGGAGCTGGACATCCTGGTGAGTCTATGCAATGCATAATCATTTTTTTTGTCACCTGGATTCCTGATGCTTAGCCCCTTACTGTCGTTCGTTTCTATGTTTTAGCGTGCCCATCAAGCGGCGGCGACCGGGATGGCTGGTGGAGCGGCCTCCAGCTCGCGAGCCCCTCCTCGGGAGGTCTCTTCTCTCCAAGAGCAATTGGCGGGCGCGGTGGCCCGTGCTGAGGAGGCTGAGCGCTACCAGGCGACTCGGGTGAGTGTTTGCCTGACCCGGGTCCCCTTTCTGCGTATTCCCTTTCCTTTATTGACTTCAAGGGGGATATGGGCTTTGACAGGTGGCAGAGATTCGAGATGCACTGGCTCGTGCGGTCCGTGCAGAGGAGGAGTGTGACGCCTGGGTGGCGGAGCGCAACGCTCAGATAGCGGAGCTAGAGGAGGACCGACGATGACGGGAGGCTGAGGATCTTCCTCGTGACGCGCTAGAGTTGCAGATTGCCCTTGAGGTGTCGAGGAGAGAGGCAGAGAGAGAGGGGGCAGAGAGGAGGGCTTTAGAGGCCCAGATGACGGAGCTCCGAGTGAGCCTTGGTACGGCAGAGGGGAGGCTACGAGAAAGCGAGGAGCGGTACCAGAGAGCAAAGGAGCGCGGGGCGCGACTTTGACAGTCTGGTTCTTTCTCTATAGGCAGCTTCCTAATTTCTTCAGCCGAGGAGCGGCGCCGTGCGTTCGAGGCCTGCCAGGCACCACAGGGTGAGGCGAGCACTGCCTCTTAGAGTTCGCGGAGGCCCCCTAGAGATCCACGCTAGAGGAGAGAGAATAGGGATGATCAGTGGGATGACCAGGAGAATGGTGGTGAGAGTTAGAGAGTGATTTGTACACCCACCATCATCACTTATGATGTATATGACAGACAGTTTGTTATATGGAATGGTTTCTTTTCTGTTACTTGACTGTCTATTGTGCACATACCTTCCCTCACACTTCTTCGCTTTTACTTACTTCCTCGCGACACGTTTTACGGGATCTTGCCCCCAAAATGGAAAATTACGCCTTGTGCAGAGGGCATACCATCTTCCCCTCCCCCCTTTTGGGTCGTCTAGGTGCGAAGACGCGTTCTAACCTTTTGAATTCAAATTTAAACCACCGAGAACCGCGGGGCGGCCCTTCTTCTTTCCTCTTCCATTCGCAAAACACACCTTCTTCTTCCAAGATTTTCTCGCCTAGCTTCGTCTTCTTCCACCCTTGATCCATGGAGTACGGTGAGCCAAACCGTGGTGAAGGGAGAGGGGGACGTGGAACTCCTCGCCCAAGGAGGGTCGTGCAAGAGCACAGAGAGGCGGCCACGGAAGAGGAAGGGCCTCTTCTGGCACTCGAGGGACCCGAGGGGCCCGAAGACATGGAGGGAGGCGAGCATGGCCCGGTAAGTTCCTTGATTTCCACCTCTTTAATTTCTTTAGTTTTGTAGCAAACAAGTAGAGAGGGAGAAGAGGGTTCGGTCAGTGTTGCCCTTGAATGATGAACACGTCTTCGACAGGAGACGCCCCTTCCTCTTTTTCTTTCTTTTTTTTATTTTTTTTCTTTTTTTTTAATGATGTGGCCCTTCCTTTTTGATGCGTAGGGTATGACAAGGATCCATGGCTTGGCTGATGAGTGGGCGAGTGCGGATGAGCCGAACCGCGTCGGGGGAGAGAGACGCGGCAAGGAGAAACTTGAAGACTGGCGCATACGTCTCCCTGCTCAGTTCCAAGATGGGTAGCAAGGTGGTGCACCTGTGTAGGAGAGTGCCGACTACTTGCGGCAGTGCTGGGAGAGCCATGTGGGGCCTCTTCAGCTCGGGAGATGGACAGAGGTGAAAAAAGGGCCCCAATTTTTCATTTTTTGTTTTTTTTTTGAAATCCCGGGGCTTAGCCGATGGCTGTTATTTTGTCTATTCCAGCGTGCCTAGCAGGCCGCGATGGCAGGGATGGCCGGCGGATCATCTTCCAGCTCTCACGCTCTTTTTCTGGAGATCACCTCCCTCCGGGAGCAACTTGCCAGTGCAGTGGCCCGCGCGACCCGGGCTGAAGAGGAGCGTGATGCCTGGGCAGCAACCATAGCAGAGCTGCGGCATCATGATGACGAGAGGCCGACTCTAGACATCCTGGAGTTAAGGGTCTTCCTCCATGTGGCAAGGAGAGAGGCAGAGAGGGATAGAGCGGAGAGGGAGAAGGAGAGGGAGGAAAGAAAGGCAGAGCGACAACAGGATCGGGATAAGAGGAAGGCCTTGGAGGCCCAGGTGATGGAGCTCCAGTTGGGCCTTCGAGTTATGGGGCAGAGGCTAGAAGTCATGGAGACGCTCTACGAGAGAGCACGAGAGTTCGGGGCGCGACTCCGCCAGTCTGGCCACCTTTCTATAGGTGACTTCTTCGCCACACCAAGGGAGCAGCAGTGAGCCGCCGCTGATGAGCAGGTGTTGCGGGGTGAGGCGCGTACTACTTCACGGAGCTCCAGAAGGACCCTGAGGGACCCTCACCTTAGGGGAGAGGAGAGGGACGCCTAGAGGGATGAGTGTGACGGCGATGGCGAGAATTAGCGAACTAGTGGGCCTGCCTCCTCTCTTACGATGTTCATGACTGTGATGTTTATGACAGTTTATGTAGACCAATGAATGGAGTGATTTGGTTTTTGTTGCTTATGTTCCTTCTTCTCTACGCTTCTTCTCCTTCACACTGTTCCCATGTGATGTGCTCGACAGGACCCGACCGTGAAACGGAGAATCGTGTCTCGTTGCGACCATTTTTCCACGAGAATATGCCATCAAAGTCAACAACGACGGCGCTTAGCCCCTCTTGGGGATGACCTTTCGACCTTCCCGGATGACTTTTACAACATGACAGGGCATCCCTAGACTACGTAGGGAGCGAGTCATCACATCACACCATCCAATTAATTACCATGCGTGAGCGGTGAACTGACACATGGGACCGCAAGGAAGGTGCCCTAGCACGAGGGTCATAGGTGATGGAGGCAGTCTTGGCTCATGCTTCTCCCATTTCTATAAATACCTCCCTCGTTCATTCTCCCAGGGACATCGAGAGCCCACTCGACGAGTACAATTTTCCACAGAAGAGGAGGAACTAAGAATTCTAAGGTTGGGATGGAGGGTGAATCTTCCCACTCCTCGAAAAGAAGCAGGTCCAGTGGTAGCAGTTCCAGGAAACTCTCGGACCTCGAAGGGCACTTCAGTGAGAGGACCCAATCGCAACTCGTAAGATGAGCTTTCTCACCTCTTCTCTCGTACTTTCTTCCTTTTTTCTCTTTTGACAAAGGCTCCTTTTCAATTATTGTGTATGTGCAGAGCGCGATGAAATCACACATTTCATGGGAGCTAGTAGTGGTAGCATACAGGGGTCTCCCAGATTTTCAGAAGGTCAGGCTAGACGTGATGGGGCTTGGAGCCTTTCTCCGGATCGAGCCAGTCAAGCTCGACCTCGCCCTCGTCCAAGCATTGCGTGAAAGGTGGGATCCAATGAGCCGTGCCTTCTTGATGCCTTGGGGGCACATGGTGCCTAGCTTGGAAGATGTGGTCCGAATTACGTGCCTCAAAGTGGATGGCGAGACGCAGACTAGCGTCACATACTCCGACTACAGAGAGGCTATTCAGAGGTTACTAGGGGTGGACCTGGATGATCGCAAGAATAGATCCATAGCCAAGACGCCTATCATGGAGACGTTGGGGCTTATTGACGTTCGTCCACGTGATGATGAGTCCTTGGAAGAGTTCACGGAGAGGACTGAAAGAGGGTGCCGCGTCGTCTACTGCATAGATGTGAGCCATTAGGAGAGAGCCAACATGGATTTGAGGAGTTTTCCTGTTGGGGAAATTGTTGCTGGGCTCGAAAGGAGACAGCATTCATTGCCGCTTCTTAGAATTCCTGGTAGACCCTGAGAAAGTGGGGCGATACGCCTGGGGTGCAGCCATGCTGGCGCATCTATTTGCGGGTCTATCTGAAAGGGCAGATCGAGAGATAACAGTGAGTGGTTTCACGCCGTTCATCCAGGTACCCCCCCTTTTCTCTTTTTTTTTATTTTTTATATATTTATATATATATATTATTCATTTTTTATTGATGATACATGACGGTGCAGTTGTGGAGCTATTATTACCTCCCAATGGGAAAGGCTCGTCATTGGTGCCCAATGGCGGTGCCGTTGGCAAGGTGGTGGTAACCCATTACGAGCCCGGCCCCTCTATCCTACCAGCTGATGGTGTTAAGACGCGAGTTGCAAGAGTTCCCCGCAGCGATGGTGGTTATCATTTTTTTCTTTTTCTTTTTCTCTTTTTTTTGTGATTAAGAAGAGGTGTGTGACCTGACCTAGGTGGTCTGGAGGCCTTATGAGGGCATGACCGACGCCGATCAACCATGGGTCATAACTAGTCGTGCTCGGTTCGGACGCGACCTCCGGATCCACTGTCTAAATGAAATCGAGCCACTTCGGCTACGATTGGCCATGAAGACCTTAGGGCTCGCCCAGGAATGGCTGGACATGACTACAACATCACGTGTGGGGAGGAAGAAGTGTGGGCCCGCGACCTCCGTTGATTAGAGAGTGCGGTTCCCCGAGCAATATGAGGACTGGCAACGGGGTGGCACTCCCGGGGAGTCACATGCTCAAGACAGCGAGGATTATCTATGCCTCTATAAGGCGATGTATGCAGAGCGACTCCATCCCGAGGGGACTGTGGATGTGAGCATATTTTTCTTTTCTTTTTTTCTTTTTTTTGTATGTTAACCTATGCCCTAGCCACAGGATGTTCGCGACACTATGATAGCGAACCTGCAAGCTCGCCTGCTAGGCATGGAGCGGCAATTACATGATACTCGCACAGCCTTGAGTTCTTCGGTAAGCCTACATACACACGATCATAGACCAAGATTCCTGGTGCTAGGTCCTCAGTGTCACCTTATGTGTGTTGCAGCGCGCCCAGCTTGATGCGGCTTCCTCAGTAATGAGGGCGGATGGTGTCTCTTCCAGTTTATGGATCCCCACTTTCGAACTCGATTTGCTTCATGAGCAGCTTGCTCATACTACGCAGCGAGCCGCAGAGGCAGAAGGAATGCTCTTCACACAGGTGAGAGTCTTTCCATTGAATTTCACTTATCCAAGCCTCCACATATCTGAGATGACGGTTATGACAGACGAAAGAGGTGCAAGATGCACTTACCCGCACTATGCAGGGGGAAGCCAGTATAGCGGAACTGGAGGAAGAGTTGCGGCATCGTACAGATGGTGGCTCTTCTTGGGACGCCGTGGAGCTGAGGATCACCCTTCAACTGGAAAGGGAGGACAGAGAGAGTGAACGTGCGGAGAGGGAAAGAGTCACCGGAAGAGAGAGAGTCGACAGATTGGCTGAGAGAGAGGAGCGGAGGGCCATGGAGGCCCAACTATTTGAACTCCGATCCAGCCTCGGTGTCACGCCCCGAGCGCGGAAGGAACCCAGGAAAAACGTGATGAGTTTATATCAATCATGTCAATCAGAGCAAGTAGAATTTCGACATCAAAATAGAGTGCGCAATAAGACAAGAATTTTAAAACATAACCAAGTACTGATACCATTGATAACAACTTAACCATTAAAAAAAATCACATAACTCCAAGACTTAACGTTACTAATCAGGCCCACAAGCCTGAAATGTTACAAATTTTGAAATAGCAAAAGATCTAACGACAAGACTCCAAGGAATGAACTAAGGACGACTCGACACGATAAGGTGTAGTAGCATGACGCTTGCAGATTCTACGCTCGTCACTCTTGCTCCTGCCCATCCGAGTCTGAGTCAGGGTCCGTATTACCTGAAAAGTTGGGGAAAGGAACTTGATGAGCGAACGCTCAGTAGGAATTATATCTCAAGAACTAGCAATTGTTTTAAGTAATTACCTCTTCCAAATGAAAATGCAAGTCTAGCATGTCAATCATGTAAAACAGAATGCGATGGAATTGAACATGATAACGAGAGGAAATAACACGCACTATCGATCCAAGATAGGGAATTTCAAGTATTCAAGATTTCAAGTATTTGAACGAGTACTAAGTATATCAATAAAGTTTTTTTCATGTCATGAGATAATGGCTATTAACAAGCAAGTACTTTGCCCATTCCGGGCCACGCAGTTCGTGTCAAGTCAATCAAGTCAAGCACGCGAGAGAGAGAGATAGAGATAGTGGAGTGTCGTAGATTCAAGCAAATACTTCGGTGCAATGCCACACCGTGATCAATATAACTCCCATGGGCATAAGTACTTTCGAGTGCTCCCCCCAAGATCAGATCGGGCCCTATATGCGCGGACATTGTTACATGTAATATCTAGACAACCACTTTAGTGATAGCCATGGAATTCCAAGAACAAACTCATGTAGAATATTAAGGTAGATTCGTGGATAGGTTCCACAGAATTCAAGGAAGAACATTAGATGGACAATGATAAAACCAACGATAACCATGACATGTCGATAACCTGGGTAGAATCGGTACCTTAACTAGGTAGCCGTGATAACTTGAGTGGATGACTAAACCTGTCACCAATCAAGGGACATGAATCAAGCTGAGAGATTGACCCCATCTATAAGGGACTCAATCCAAGACATCGCCTAGTGGAATGTCATCATTCCACCGGCAAGGATTATTCTCTCATGGACCAAGATGGCACCATGAGAGGGCCGGTTTACCACAAGACGTGGCAATCAAAGGTACAAGGTGTTTAAGGTACAATCAGCTCAGTCGGCCTTGAGGGAATCCAAGGCTACGAGGAGACTTACGGAGGTCCCAATGACTAACTTGTCAGTCTGAAGGAACGGAATGTCCAACGGAGGGTTCGTATGTCACCGAGAGTTGAGGTGTATACGTGAACCAATCATGAAACAGGGACTCCATCTATGGACGTGAGATGAGAGTGCCAGAAGACTCGCGGTATAGGTCAAAATCGGAAGAAAACTGTGAGAACATGAATGTGTTAATTATAAAATTTATGTCCAACCAATTCTATAATTAACTATAATTAAATAAACTTATATTACTTGACACCCGTGAGTGGCGTCATTTATTAATTAGCGTCCTCTTGGAGGGACGTTAATTTTATGATTTTTAACTTAATTTATTTATCAAGAATTCACGTCAATATCTATTTAATTGAATAATTTCAAAAATGTACATTCAAAGAGACATTAATTTATATAAAATAATTTAGAAAAATAGAATATATGATAATTATGTGAAAATTTCAAGGATTCCAAAAATATATTTTTTATAATTTTCTGTTGCATAGTCTAGTAGATATGGATTTTCCAAGACATAATTACAAGTTATATGTATATATATATTTATATATATATAATAAATGATTTTGACGCCTTTGTACAGTGGCGTCAAAAGATGTTGACGACTTTTAACATGTCATCATTTCAATAAGGTGTCAAACTTTAATATCTATTTAATTGATTAACTTCAAAAACATATATTCAAAGACATATTTATTTATATAAAATAAATAAAAAAATATAAAATATATGATAATTAGGAGAAAAATTCAAAGATTCTAGAAATATATTTTTTATAATTTTATGTGGCACAATTCAATAGATATAGATTTTCAAAAGTCTAGTTACAAGTTATATATATATATATATATATATATATATATATATATAAGATTTGACGCCCTTTCCTACGGTCGTCCAAAGCAATTGACGACACTCAAGTTGTCGTTATTAACAATTTGTCTCAACTTTTAGTCCTCTCGTTTTTCGACGTAACTACGTCGGAATTGAGCCGATGATATACCAAAATGACGGGCTCGAAAAAACTCTACCTAACTAGACATTCAAAATAATTTTTTGTTGAGAGATGGGGGATCTTGAGATAGGGGGCATGAAAAATGGTGCAACCACTCTCGCTATCTCGATCTCCATCCCACTAGTACGCCCATAAATTTTCATGGCCAAAGGAGACTCCGATACCCACGTATAAATTATTAAGGCGAAAACTCCATAACTAACTTCTATAGTATTAAACCAAAATACATAGTAAAAATCATGCAGAAATATCATGTGAGTTTTTAATCTAATTATAATCTTTGGCATGAAGAGAGAACACCTACAATGATGAATTAAAAATTTTTTGTTTGGGCTACGAAACTTGAGAAAACCTACCTTTTGGAAGATTAGAACGATGCATAGGATGAAGATTTGGCGTTGTTACGGTACTCTATTTTAAACAGAGCCATCGCAGGAGGAAGAAGGTGATGAAGCTCTCCCCTTCTTACGTCTGCCAATAGGACGAGGGTGCAAGTGCTCGCCCCTTCACGTTGCAGTCAGCAGGAAGAAGAGGAAGAAGCTCGGAAGACAACGAACGGCCCTCAGTTCTCTGCAAGATGATGAAGAAAAAAGTGAGAGGAGTGTTGTTTCTCTTTCGTCAAAACAACAACAACAGAAGGAAGAAGGATCGACGTCCGACGCTGGGATGGCAGCAACAGAATAATCCCTCGATCACGCCAGCGGCAATTGCCTTGGCTCGTTCGATTAACTGGGTATTTATAGGGAAAAACTTCTTAGGGGAGTTGTGATCGGGGTTAGAAATCAAATGGCAGCAGGTTCCCTTATTTTAACTCTCAGGGAAAATGACGTCTGATATAAGGGTGTTTTTTCATTAAATAACGCTTTAACTAAAGGACGTATTTTCATTAAATAGCGCCTTAACCAAGGTCGTCTTTTACTTTTCTATATTTAGCCACTTGTTTCTAATTTTCTTGTTATGAATTAGCACCCAAGTACACCGGCGTCATTATTTAAAATAGCGCCCCGAAGGGCGTTATTTCCTATTACCCTATGACGCCCAGGATGATGGCGTCATTTCTAAAATTGACGCCCTTGGCAAGGGTCTTCAATTAATTTAATAAGGCCTTAATGGGGGGCGTTATTTCATTTTGGCCCATTTTTTTTTCTTTTAAGTGTAAGGCCCATTATCAGTTTGGGCTATTTCCATTCATCAAAATTTTATTTTTATTATTATTATTTTTTATTTCATGACTAATATTAATATGTATAAATTTCGGGGTGCTACACTCGGTCTTGCTGAGCAATGGCTAAGAGATGGTGAAGAGCATTACCGGAGAGCACGAGTGCGTGGTTTCCGTGTTAGTAGCTTATTTGCCTCCCCTGTCGATCGACGGGGAGCAGAGACGGGAAGAGGGGTACAGAGCAGTAGAGGCCCCTCCTTGTATGGTTTGACAACACCTTCCAGGGTTCCTCGCCTGGAGAGCGCAGAGATGGGTAACTCTGAGAGAGAGGACGAAACTTAATGTACAACTTCTAGAAGGAAATAAAGGAAGGAATGTTCAGTTTCATGTCTTCTGTCTTCATTCATATTTTTCAATTCTGTACACATTGCTCTATGAAACAAGTCAGTTTTTTCGTTCTGACTTGGCCCCTTGCTTAAAGGGTGGGCGATTGTTTTGAGACTAGCCTTGATAACGAGTCAATGGGCCAAGCCTTTATCAATTAAGGCAAGAGCAAAGATGATGAATGCAACATACGGACACACAAATTGGAACAAAATGTAAAATATAACACACAAATGAGATCACACAGATGCAATTTTTTATTATTTTTATTAAATTTTTTATGTGTTGTTTTTTTATTTTTTTTTATTTTTTTTTGAAGGACACTTGCTATCACAACGGGCATGGTTCTTGGACCATGGGTGTTTAAATTGTTCTCAAGTAGCTTAATGCAGGGTTAACGTGCTCCAAGAGAATTTCCACTTCGGGACTCACCTGACGGTGTCTTCCGAGGGCCACTTCAATTTTCTCTCTCTCTCTCTCTCTCTTTTTGAGTGACCATTCTTATGGCACCTGACTCTTATGAAGACAGGGTTTCTTACTAACCTCCCAGGTATCCTGTGTGTACATCTAGATTGATTTGGGCCCTTAGACTCCTCAAATGATAATCCTGCCGGTTTAGACTTAACCTGATGACAAAACCATCATACCATGCTTAAGCTCTCAATTGCTTCCGACCACAAGGATGCACCAAAAGAGTGTTCGAGGTAAAGGATTTTCCCGACCAAGGTCTGTTTCCTCACAACTCTAGGTGGTACAGGATGGAACACCTTGGAATCCTAATGGTCAACCGCGCGACGCTAACCCGGAATCAGACGTCGTCGCACCTACTGGTGACGTGCTTGCATTGACCTAAGCCCGAGGTTGAAGTAAGAAGTCACCGAGGTGGTAGATAGAGGTCTTGATCGGCCAGAAATACCGAGACTCCTTCGTGGCGATGGCTTCTGCTTTTCGAAGTAGACAACTATATGTGTGTTTTGCTAAAACGAGGTTGCTTGCCTTAGCGGGGCGTGCCTTTCAGGATTTCCACGGATCTTTCATCTTTGAGGGGAGAAAGAAGAGTATGGTGGGGGAAACCTTCCGAGAGGACCGGCAAAACCGTTAACCCGACGAGCTAACCGGGACCTACTCGACCTTTCCCTTTTGGGCGACTTCGGACCAAACCTCGAACAAGATTACGTTGCCCCTTTACGGAATTTAGCCTTTGTTTTAAGGGGTTTTCGCTTGTCGAAATCAGGCACGGCCACGACCAGGCTCTTTTTCTTTTTTCTTTTTTTGAGGGAGACATGATAATTCGATATGTGGGAATCCCTCTTGTATGCATGCGGGGACACTGCCCTCTTCTCGTGCTCTGACTCGAGTTCGAGGAGATGAATCCTACTCTTGCCTTCAGGGTATGGTATTTTGGTTCCTTTTTGCTCAGCATTTTAAGGGCGTCGGCTGTCTCATTAGGTCGAGAAAGAAGAGAACAAAGATTACGACTTTCCTGGAGACCTTCGAGTACAGCCCCACAATAAGCAATACTACCATTTTTTTTGCTAAAATAGATGCATGTGTGTGTGTGTTGTCTCCTTTTAGTGGGCGCAAGCCGACATGATCGGACAGGAATCTCCACGGTTCTGGCGGGCCAAGACCAGAGACCTACCGAACCTTAATGGGTGCTATCCTATTATGAACGACAGATGCAAAAACTTGACTGCATAATGAACACCAGGCATTCTCTTTTTTGTTTCCTTTTTTTTGTTTTGTTGTTTTTTTTCTTTTTCTTTTTTTTGAAGCTTCCCTCGAGTTCCGCTTCGTTTGATCCCAAAAGTGGGGTGTAGGAGTGTGTGCAGGTTAACCCTGAGTTAGACTACAAAGACCGAATAGTGAATTTCTAGCTCCGATGATTCTCGTACCATGCCAGTTGTTACACATATCTAAGGGTAGTATTTCTTAAGATAAAGTCCGTTCCAAGGGTAAGATAACTTGGTCCCTTCGGCATTGACTAACTTGTAGGCGTTGCTAGGGTACGCAGCCTGAACCACATATGGTCCTTCCCAATTGGGTTGAAGTTTAGAACGCGGCCCTCCAGGTTTGACAAAAATTCTTTTTACGATCATCTCGCCGACTTTAAATTTTCTCCCAATGACTTTCATTTGGTAAAAGCGAGCGAGTTTATTTTGATAAACACATGCATGCTCGGCAGCGGCCAGCCGCTTCTCGTCTAAGAGTTCCAACTGGGTAAGAAGTGAATTACGACGTTCGTCGAGGGGAAATTCCTTATCCAATTATACCCTGAGAGAAGGAATCAGAGTCTCATACGGGACTACCGCTTCCATCCCATAAGGGCAAACAGAGTCTGCCTGGTGGGGGTACGGATCGAAGTGCGATAGGCCCATAGAGCTTCGATAAGCTTTTCTGGCCAGTCTGAGAACTTACTAGACTCGCAGGTTTTCTTTATGATTTTGATCAATGTTTTGTTGGTGGCCTCCGCCTGGCCATTACCTTGTGGGTAATAAGGTGATGAATGATGCAATGCGATTGCGTACCTTTTGCAGAGGTCTTGAAGGTCCTGAGAAATGAACTGTGGTCCATTGTCGGTGACGATTGCGCTTGGGATGCCGAATCTGGTGAGGATGTTCTTCATGATGAACTTGCAGACTGTTGACGTCTTGATTTTTACGTAAGCTTCAGCTTCGGCCCATTTGGTGAAGTACTCCGTCGCAGTGAAGATGAAGAATTTCTGCTTGGTGAGGGAGTTGGGATCACCTAGGGGACCAATGATGTCGAACGCCCACATGGAGATACTGGATGAAGTGAGGAAGATGGTGAATGAATCTTGTGGGCGTGAAGCTGACACTTGACGCACCTACGGACATAGACAGCACAATCCTCTTCCATAGTGGGCCACTAAAAGCCTTGCCGAATGATCTTCTTAGCAAGCATTTGGCTATTTACATAGCCACCGCACACACCCAAGTGTGTTTCCTCTACACATTTCCAGACCTCATTGTCGTCGAGACATCTTAAAAGAACACCAGTAAGACTTCTCTAATACAGTAGACCTCCAACCAACGTGTACTTCTGGGCCACCCTTCTTATGGCTTTCTTATCTTTTACGGTGGCTCCTTCAAGATAAGACTGATCTTTGCAATATTTGACGATTTCATAGAACCAAGGTTTCTCCTCATCGGCCAGTTCTTCTTCAAATTCTGCCAACATGATTTCCCTCTTCTCAAGAATTTCCCCTTCCTGAAGCTTCCGTAGGACTCTTTCTTTGATTTTTAAAAGGTAAGGGTCCTAAACAGCAGGGACGAGGCACTTGTAGACGGTGATGGATTCAGACCATACTCCTAAAGGGAATTTAAAAGATGACGCCAAGGAGGCGAGGGCATCGGCCAAAATGTTCTGTTCGCGAGGAACATGGACAAAGATCAGTTTGGTGAACAATTTGGCATAAGCGTAGACCAGCTCTTGATAGGGCTTGAGCTTGGGATCGTGGGTGCGATATTTGGTAAGCACCTGTCGGAGAACAAGTTGACTATCACCCACGACTCGCAATTCGGTGATATAGAAAGAATGGGCTAGTTCTAGACCAGCTAGAAGAGCCTCATATTCAGCAATGTTGTTGGTGACTGGGAATGCAAGATGAAACGCCTCTGGAATGGTGACGCCCTCGGGCGTCAGAAGGACAATGCCAATACCATTCCCTTGGGAATTCAGAGCTCCATCAAAATATAATATCCACATTGGCTCATCGGATTGAGTGACGGACATTAGTTCCTCATCTGGAAACTCTGATCGGACATGATCGAACTTGGGGAGAGGATGGTGAGCGAGATGCTCGGCTATAGCATAGCCTTTAATTACCTTTTGCTGGATGTAGGTGATGTCAAATTGAGACAAGAAACTCTGCTAGCGTGCTAGCCTATCAGTAAGGACAAATTTCTCCC
This sequence comes from Amorphophallus konjac, assembly GCA_022559845.1. Taxonomy (NCBI): domain Eukaryota; kingdom Viridiplantae; phylum Streptophyta; class Magnoliopsida; order Alismatales; family Araceae; genus Amorphophallus; species Amorphophallus konjac. The sequence goes on from CM040124.1 coordinate 44,807,301, forward strand.
GGAGGAACTTGATAGGGTTCATGCGGGCAATCAAATGGACCTCATTGTAATGTTCCACATAGCACCATCGGACAACGCAGCGGATAACAAAAATTTATTTGCCCGAACCCGGCTGCATGGAATCCCAGATCCATGCTCTGATCGACGTTTTAATCACCCCAACCCCTAACTACGGGTTGCGTATTTATACCTTGCGCGGAACGACGCTGTCCGCAAAGCCCGATGCAGAATACCGAGCCGCACAGATGCACGGCCTCTAGAGTTGATCCACATGGATCCTTGCACAGTGACGGCACCCCCGGCACAACCTTCCCCGACCCTTTCGCCTTCTGGAGAGAGAGAGAGCAAGAAGGAGGAAGGGGGGAGGAGCTAATCCTCCTCTCTTAAGCTTTAATGCTTGATTAGCCAAAAGAGGAGGAGAAGCTCGTAGGGCCCATATATATAGGATTTGGCTCTTTCTAAAAGAGCCCCTATTAATCGATCTTATATATATGTCCTTCCTATTATTGTACATATGTATTAAGCCCCTTTTTATATGCCTTTCCAAAAGGAATTAAAGGGAATTAATATATATATTTGCACAATAATAATCCGTCACCCAAGAATCCATTGTGTGTGATCCTCTAGGCCCATAGTCACTCTAGTTTAAGGCCCATTAACTTCTAATTCTCAATTAGAAGCAAATTAAACTTATTATTTACTTCTACTAGAGCCAAATAATAGTTTAATTTATTCCGAACCTTTGATCACGTTGGGTCAAGCAAATCCGTGTGATCCTAGAGGACGCCGGGTTCAAACTAGCCTGTCTGGTACCTGTAAGTCCACAGTTACCGCATCAATATAATCCCTCGCTCCTTCTATGAGTCTGGTACGATCGAGGGTATGGTTTCTGTCATACCCCATGATCGTGCCATTTGACCATGATCTCTTTAAAGTGTATGACGTCCGTTCTAAACGAACTCACAGGACCCTGGCCAGGGATTTAACAGAGCGTCTATGTCATGACCCATTAACTATCTGATATAAACCCGACAGTGAGCGATCCCCTTTTGACCATTGATGATCTTCACACATATCATGGAGTGGTTAATGACTCGGCAACTTATGACTTACGGTTAAAGTCACTTAGCCAAGTAATTAAACCATTCCAGTCCTCGTGTAAGATCCGATCAATGTCTCAGGTCAAAGGACTAATGATGCTACTGCGACCGTTGGATCTTCAGTTGACATTAAGTATAATCAACCATCTGAAGATCCAATGACGGATCAGTTCAGTGTACATCCTCCAAGGACATACACCTACACTTACGTGTTCATGCCCCGCACCAGAGACCATGAGACTGGTCCATAACACATCATGTGTACTGGTTTAATAGGTAATCAAAGTCCCCGAGTGATTACCCTCCAACCAGGAACAGTTTAAGGTATGCGTCCATGTAAAGTCAGTCTCAAGTTCCAGATCCCATCTCGAGCTGACTTTACAACCACATATCCTAGGGACATCGTAAAGTAATACACAATCACATATTTACGCTCGAATATCACTTTATTAATAATGAACAAGATTGTACAACTATTGGGCCTACCCGACCTGAAATTGGCCTGTAGCACACCAACACTAACACTCATGAGCCAAGAAGTAGTGCTTCAATTTCTGCACTACCCAAACAAGGGCAGCACAGGTTTTGTCCATGGCCGTGTACTTCTGCTCGTAGGGAGTGAGGAGTTTGGATAAGTAATAGGTTGCCCGTTCCTTGCCTTCTTCATCGGCTTGTGTGAGGACGGCTCCCACGGAGTCATCCAAGACTGAGATATAAAGGATCAGAGGTTTTCCTGACTTGGGTGGAATGAGAACGGGTGGATTAGCCATGTATTCTTTTAACCCTTCAAAAGCTTTCTGGCATTTAGAATCCCAATGGAATTCTACTCCCGGCTTGGTCAGCTCGTAGAAAGGTCTACACCTTTGTGAGTGCTGAGACATAAACCGACGAATGAATTACAACCTCCCAATTAAACCTCGGACTTCCCTCAAATTTTTGGGAGGCGGCATATCCCTGATGGCCTTAGCTTTGTTGGGATCTATCTCAATCCCCCTTTTACTCACAATGAAACCTAGTAGCTTGCCCGATGATACACCAAACACACACTTCTTCGGATTCATTTTCAATTGAAACTCCCTTGATCTCTGCAATACCTTAGCCAAGGCACTCGGATGTCCCACCCTAGTTCTTGATTTCACCAATAAATCATCCACATACACTTCCAGATATATATGCATCATGTCATAAAATATGGCTGTCATAGCTCTTTGGTAAGTAGCTACAACATTCTTTAACCCAAACGGCATGACCACGTAGCAATATGTTCCCCAAGGTGTAGTGAATGACGTCTTCTCCTGATCCTCTTCTGCCAAACGAATTTGATTATATCATGAAAATCCATCCATAAATGAGAGGGTTTCATAGCCTGCCGTGTTATCGATCAAGATATCAATATGAGGCAGGGGAAAAGCGTCATTTGGACACGCGCAGTTAAGGTCCCGGAAGTCGATGCAAATCCTGACTTTCCCGTCCTTCTTCATGACCGGGACAATGTTCGCCACCCATTGAGGATAAAGGGTGACTCTAATAAACCTGGCTCTGTGGAGCTTGTCAACCTCTTCTTTCATTTTCAAAGCCATCTGAGGGCTGAAACGCCTTAACCTTTATTTTACCGAGATGGACCCTGGTTTTAGAGTTAAGCGATGTTCGACCAAGGTGGAATCCAGACCTGACATATCCTCGTAGCCCAATGCAAACGTGTCCTTATACTCCTTGAGAACTACAATTAATACCTCTTCTTCAGATGAGGGTAAATTATCACTTATGAGGACGATCCTAGGATCTTCCTCAGTTCCCAAGTTGACTTCTTTGGTGGACTCTTCTACGGCGGCTGACGGCTCGTCGAATCTCTTCATCCCACTAGCATATGCGCCGGCCGCGTCCTCATATTCTTCATCCTCTTCTTCAATCGGGCATTCTTCATCTGTGATCTCGTAGACTCCATACCCTTCATCAATTGTGCAATTCTCTTCACAATCTATATCTGGCAGTTGGATGGGATTTTCTAGCAATTGAGGAATGGATAGGCACGCTTGACACCTACTGGCTAGATCTAGAAGGAATCGACGAGGGATCTGCTTACCCTTGGATTTAGTTTTGGGTACTAGCCCCGGACCCATTATTTCTAGGTTGACTGAGCTGTCCTACGGACGAGGAAGCTAGAGAAGATGCCGAAGGATGTACAGAGAAGGACCTCTCAGAGGAGGGGTAGAAAAGGTCGCTCATAGGACCTTGGATGAGTGGCCCGTATGTTGGGACACACTCGTGGGAGATGTAGGAGGTTTCTTCAATGAAGATGTGCTGTCGAGGAGTTTGAAAATTGACGTTTTGTTTTTTCATTTTCATTTTTGATGACAAAGCAGTGAAAAGAAATCGGAGGAGGGGGAAAAGTGATTATGGCTAAAGGGTTGGGAGGCTCATAGAACAGATCATGATTGAAAACCTGGCACGGGTCGAGAAACCTGCGCAGGTATGTAAGTAGAGAAGGGGACCTAGGGAGATCGTCAGATAACCGTCTGGCCCAGGAAGAAGATAGCAACAAGGGCTGTGGTGAGTAATTGGAGAAGATGATGGCTAATGAGCCGTCGATGGCAATGTTGATGACAGATGAAGATCCGCCAGTGACAGAGTCCTCTCGGCGAGGATGGTTTAGAATTCTGGCAACAGTAGTGATATCCCCTGGTATTTTAGAGATCAATGGCGGCCCTTCCAGCTGCGGGGGTGAGAACATTCTTTCTAGTGCAATGGAAATATCTTGTATGTCAAACCATTTGCCCCATTCGCATTCCGGATCTTTGATCTTGCCTTTCTTAGTGGCCCTTAAATATTTTTCAGCCAAGTATACAACATGTGATCCCCCATGTGTTTCTTGCGGGTGATCCCCCATTTGAACAATGGGCCCTTTCTTGAAATGAGAGGATAGGGTCCATGTGAGGGATTTCCCATCTGCCTCGAGTGGTCCTTCAAAACCTAGGCCAAACTTGTGGCTCAATCTTTTTTCCTTTGGCGGTTTCAGCCGTGTAGCTGCGCGCCCAGGCCTTTACCCTGTTGATAGCCGATATTTCTCATTATCTCCCACCCTTTAGAATGAGAAGGGAGACGTGACGTTGGTACTGAGGGTGGCTTCTTTGGTGTCAGCGGAATGCGGGGTGGGTCCCACACATCCAGTAGTTATAGTATGGGTCGATGAGACGGCCAAACAGATGGCAGAGAGGTATTAATAGCATCCACTATATGAAGGACAAGTGTACTGACTACTTTAATAATCCTCCCATTGTATGGAAACTTTAGGCATTGGTGGTTGGTGAAAGGCACAACATCCATGACTTCAATATAGGGGCGACCCAGTATAGCCTTGAATGTGGGATCCATGTCGAGGACATGGAATTCCGTAGAGATTGACGCAGGGCCTAATTCTGCCTTCGGGATGATCATTCCCTATGATGGTCTTTTGCTATTGTCATAAGCTGTGCCTGTGATTGAGAAAGGTCTTATCTGTTCCTCACCGACTCCACATAACTGAAGGGTGCTCATGGAGATCACATTTATGGATGCACCCGTGTCCACCAAACACGGGTGTATGGACACTCCATTGATTTTTATTGAAACACACAACGCATACTTTAGAGCTTCCTTGGGGGCGAGCTCATGGTTGTGGAACACAATGGCCGGTTGTGTGTCCATCGGCATCAGAATGGCCGAAATCTTCTCTACAGGGAGGTCCTCATTCACCATGACTTTTTGAAGATATTACATTAAGGCCGCCTGATGGGATGTGGATTTCTGAAGCAATTCAAGGATGGAGATCCGAGCAGGTGTCTTGTCCAGATGTTTTAACAAATCATACTGTGTCCTAGGGACGGATTTTTCTGGATGCTCTCCATTGTCCTTCTCTGGCTGAGACTGCTCGAGGTCCTGACTGTTCGGGGGGAAAACCCTGTGAAAAATCCTTCCACTCCGGAGGGCCATTGCTTGCGGCTTTTGCACCTCTATGGGGTTAAATGTGGGTTTTAGCAGGGGTTTGAGGGGTAGTGGTGGAGGAATGGTTGACGAAGCAGGGTGATGATGGGAGTGGGGATTCTGATCAAGGGTTTGTTAGGTGGAGGCATGGTGGAGGTAGAGGGGATCTCATGTGGGCTATGGCAGATAAGGGGCTTGGAAGGTGGAGGCGGAGGTAAAGTGGAAGTGGACAAGGCTTGAGACAGACAATGGTTCTGAGATGGATGGTGGGTGATGAGTGGTTTTAAGGGCGTTAGTGGAGCATTGGTGGAGGTAGGTGGGGTCACGTACTGTTGGCGGATGATAAGAGGTTTGGAAGGCATAAGTGTAGGTGTAGTAGGGGTAGATGGCAAAATGGAGGGGGTGAGAGAAGATGAGGAGGTGCGAGGGCACAGTGGAGGTCGTTGGCTGATAGGTCATTGGCGGGTTAGTGGGAAGGGTGCGGATGAGAGGGCGTGATGGCTGTGGAAATGGTGAAGGCTGCGCTATAGGTTGTGATGCGGGTTGATGAGAGAGAGGTGCTACCCGGGCAAGGCAAGGGGTTGCCTTTTTTTTTTAATCAAGAAACCTTGCCTAGTGCTGGATGGGAGAGTGCACCCGTTTACTAGAGGTAAAGAGTAAGCCACTCCACCATTCAGACATTAGGAGGTGAATTTTTTTTAATTGAGGAAAGAATACAATTACATTAAGCGGATACTGGGCATACCCAGTTTATCCAGGCGAGCTACTCCCTTTATAGAATTAGGAAGCTCATCGTAAGAGAAAAAATCAGTACAATGAGTGGAGCAAGCCAAAGAGGCTAGAGAGTCAGCAACCTTGTTTCCTTCTATGTAAATGTGAACTATTGAATCTTGTATGGTGAGGAGTCTCCAAATCTCCCTTATATAATGAAGAATGGACCATGGGCATGGAATTTCTTTTTTGATGATTTGGACTAAGATTTTGGAATCAACATCAATCTGGATTGGCTTGACATCAGTTGTACGGTAGTATTTGATGCCATTGAGGAGAGCTCGAGCCTCAGCTATGAGACTGTTTGCTTTACCATAGTAATGTGAGAAAGCAAGTAAGATAGTACCATTATGATCCCTTATGGCCCCACCGCCTCCTGAGTCTCCATTTGCTTTGCAGGCACCATCGGTGTTTAACTTGAGTGAGTGAGGGGTCGGGTGGACCCAGGTGACTATCTTCATATGCATTTTATAATGTTTTCGGCTGTCGATGCCAAAGTCCCGCAAGATGATTCTTTTGACATTGTCAAGCTCCTTGAGGTTTGCAGTGTCACACGTGTGCTTTACTTGAGCTTTTATGTGGTGGAGCAGTCTGATCTTGGATATGCTCTTTCCTTCATACTTCGATGCATTCCTCGCTTTCCAGATTTCCCAAATTTATGTGGCGAGGGGTTGCCTGATGATAGGGTTGACGGCAGCAAGAACGGAGGTACTTTCTGGGTGCCAACCCTGTTCTCTCCCGACTTCCGGGAAGGAGGAGATGGGGCTGACCTGGTGATTGGGTTGTTGGTGCTCCGGTAATGGATTCTGGATTATGCCCATGTTGGGTTGTTGTGGTTGGGCCTGCTGAGGCTGTTGTTGTGGTTGTAGCTGCGGCTGCTGTTGTAGTTGCTGTTGTTGTTGGAATTGTGGCCTAGGAGGAGGTCTCCTTGGCTTTTGAGAGTGGTGATGTATCGCCTCATTTCATCCTAGTCAATTTTGCCTTCATCATTCATATCGTAGATGTAATCTTTAAACTGGAAACAGTTCTCTACTGTGTGTCCTGGCTGCCTGTGGTAGACGCAGTATCTGGAGGTATCAACATTTGAGGGCCACGTGAGCCTTTCCCTCAGTAGGATGAGGGTATTTGAGGCCACGAGGGCGCTGAAAATATCTGCCAAAGTTTCTGGCAATGGTGGGTAATAGGCTCTCTTGGGGCCAATCGGCCTCCTTTGTTGCTGTGGGGGGGGCGTAATTCCTGGGGGTGGAACTTGGTGGTACTGAGGTGGTGGTTGTTGCTGCTGGGGTTGGGGTTGTTGCTGGGGTTGAAATGGTTGAGGCATGTTCTTGTGGGGTGGATTATTTTGGGGCAGAGGACGAGACGGGAAGGGACCTTGCTGGAGGGGAAGTCGAGGCATTTGTGGAGGCCTTGGGTTGGTTGCATAGTTGGCGTTGTTGACTGCACTTACTTGCTCATTTGTTACGACCCCTTCTGTCGCTCCACTTGGGACACCAGTGCCAGTCTTTCTGACCACCTTGGGCTTCGACGGCTCAAACATGTGCATAATGGGGGAATCTTTTAACTGGGTTTGGATATATCGGGCCCTTTCATAGAGCTCTTCCATTGTGGTAAGCTTGTTCATGGCCAGGACGTGTCTGAACTGTGGGATGGCATTGGACACAATCATTTTCACTTGTTCGGGCTCTGAGAGGGTATCTCTTATCCTCTCTACAAGAGACCTCCATCTGTCGGCATAGCGGACAAAATCTTCGTCGGGCCTCATTTTCTCGGCCACTAGGTCGGTAATGGAAAGAGAGGGACCAACCCTATCCCGATATTTTTGCAAGAATCTTCTTTGCACTGTATTAAAATTCTCGGCCTCGCCGGACTCCAAAGAATAGAACCATTCTAGCGCAGGACCGTCCAATGATCTCCGAAAGAGGTATGCAAGGGATCTCTGGTCATTTTACCAATAGGAGGATTCATACATGAAGTCCTTGAGGTGAATAAAGGGGTTGCCAGTGCCATTGTACCTGAGGTACGTAGGTATTTTGGAGGGAGTAAGATGGATCACCGGAAGGATTGGCAAAGCAACCTCCGGGATGGATTTTACGTCCACCATTTTCTTCAGATTCTGAAACTGTTCGTCCATTCTATTGAACCTATTGAGGAGCGATTGGGCGAGCTCCTTGGGAGGTGAAGGTGGCCCCTGCCATTGGTGAGGGAGATGTCTCCCAGAGACCTGAGGAGGAAACCCTGAATGGGAGAAAGCTGCTGGGCCGCCAATAGCTAGCCCTGGCTGGAGTGGCGTGTGAGGAACGGCAGGGGTTTAAGATTGTGAAGGGAATTGGAACAAGGGAGGTTGTTGGCTTGCCTACCCTTGAAGTGAGGGAGAAGAGATGGCTTACACCGGTGAAGGAGATGGGATGGCCTACACCGACTCTTGGAGGGGTGCGATGGCTGGAATTGACTCTCGGGGGGTGGGAGAAATGGATTTCCCTTTCAGAATGGCCTGGAAGGCCTGGAGCTGCTAAGAGGTGAGCTCCGTGTTGGCGAGGACACCTAGCAAAGAGGAGATGTCCTGTGGTGGGGATGTGTCCCCTACGGTAACCTGCACCTCACATAGGAAGGGCCCGAGTCTATAGCATGAACTCGCGGCTCGACTGACTTACCACTACCAGGGTAGTTCTCCTCAAAAGACTCGTGGGTCATTTTCAAAGTTCTTCAAGAACGTAAAAACATGCACCAAAAAATAGATAGCAGAGATTATCAAACAAGTGGATGCCTTTACGCCCCTTTTTTTTGTTTTGATTTTGATAATTTTTTTTTGTGTTTTTAACCAGATCTGAAGTTCACACAAAAATAAGGACCCTAGTTAGTTTTTATTTTACCGCCTTGTCAATTAGGGTCTCTCGTCTCACCATGAATGAGTCGACTAACTCCGGGGAACTCCAATGGTACAACCAGCCCAGTGAACGAAGAGGGAATCCTTCGTTGTTGGGGACTTACGGAGGTCCCAGTGGAGGAGATCCTAGTCCGTCGAGAGGAATTCCCGAACGGAGAGTCCTTCCTTCA